>OZ023267.1:93679251-94279251 GCA_964006375.1 Tillus elongatus
CTGTGTACGTGGAATAAATAATTCCATGCCAGCTTGGATAATTTCGGTGACGTTTTGTGAGATATCAGAGGGGTCAGAATGAGAGAAGCAGACAGACGCCCATGGAAATGAGGAAAAGTAATCCCGCATTTCGTCCCAGTTTGCGGAGTTGTAGTGCCAAACGATACGTGGGTGTGATGACTGTGTGACCTCGGGTTGCATTGCACAGGAAGCAGTGACCATGCCGTGGTCTGAGCGACCAAGGGGGGCGGTGACTGATATCTTATAGCATTCAGGGTTTGTAGTAAGAAGGAGATCCAAGGGATTTGAGCTGTGTGTTGGGATACGAGGAAAGTAAGTAGGTTGCTGAACCATATTGGCCAAAGAATTGCTGACTGCAAAGGCCTCCGCTGCTCTCCCTTGTGGATCGGTTTTTGAAGATCCTAGCCATTCCTTATTATGGACATTGAAGTCGCCAAGAATAGTGACCTCGGAGGAAGGATATTCAGAAATCAGATAGTCGGTTTTTTCAGAAAGGTAGTCAAAGAGCTGGACAAAGTTGTTGTCAGAAGGTGACCGGTAAATGCAACAGATAAATTTAGTTGCAGCCCTGAGAGAGAGTTTTATCCATAGTATGTCTTTTCTTCCAGCTTCTAAATTGGGAAGTCTGGTGCAGGGTAGATTGCTACGGACGTATGCGCACACGCCTCCATGCAATCTAAAGGCAGTAAGGAGCTCATACCCCGGGAAATTAAGGTGATTAGTGGCTGTTTTGGCACTGATTTGGGTTTCGGTGAGGAAGAGGAGTTGGGGCCTGTTAGCCTGGAGGAAATGGTGGACGGAGTTCAGGTTAGAATTTAGGCCACATATATTCGAAAAGGATATGTTAAATCTTGATGTTGGCGCCCCCTGTACACCCCTCTCCCGGAGATCCGAATGGAGGGGTATTTTGCCTCCGGAATATTTTATAGTTTGTAAGTTAGTGTAAAATTGAGTTATAACAATGTACAAACTTTTAATGAAAATGAGCTACCATACAGCACTGCCTGCGCCCGGACTTTAATATTTTTGTGTCACTTTCTTAAAAAACGGTTACTGCTTTGGAGATCTGTTTTTCAAAATAATCCTTATATTTATCCTAAAAAAATAGTATTGTATTTTGTTTCTTTACCGTCTGCCGATTTCAGGGACTATGTCCAGTCACCGACGCCAGACAGACATTTCGCTCTTACTCTATATTTAACCGAACTCCCGGAGTTTGTAAGCAGGTTAGGGATGTTTTACATGCCTAACATCGCGTGGTACACAAGACCTAAATATTGGCGGCCTTTCTGAAGAGCGGGTGCAGGCATTCAACTTGCTCAAACACAATGCAATTGTCACGGCAGTTGTTATGCTTTAATATGTACCGAATTCACAATTATTTAAGAGCCTCGGTGATTTAGGGGCAAGAAAGTGTGCTTCTGAACCGAAGGGTACTGGGTTCGATCCCAGGGTTCTCCTTTTACTTTTTCAGTACAAATTGTAACATTAACATCAAACGAGGTTCTGGCATTGTATTTGAGCAAGTTGAATGTCTGCACGTTCCGTCCTTCGGAGGGGGCGTAAAGCTGTCGGTCCCGTGTCCATGCAATGTTGGGCACGTTAAAGATCCCTACCCTCCTTACAGAAAGGCAGGGGTTCGGCAAAATTTCCATAATAGTAAGGTGAAACTGCTCCCTGGCGTCGGTGATTGGCCATAGTCGCGGAAATAGGCCGACGTTAAAGAAACAAAACACAGACACACAACAATTATTTATAATTTATGAAAAGCTGTGATAGGAAGCGAATCCAGAACATCTGAAACGAAAGCTAATGGTCTACCTACTACTGAGACCGCTAATCGAGCTAGATAGATACCAAAAATATAGCAATAATCAATTGGTCAATGCCAAATGGTAGGTGGAAAACAATTTGAACATTTGCACTAAATTCTTTTGGTTTTCCTTGTTTCGATAATTTTTTCCATTAAATTTACAAAATAAATGATGCTATAGTAGTAAATAGCAACAAAAAATATGGATGTTATTTAAAAACACTTATGATGACGTCAGCAGATAGATACCAAAAATATAGCAATAATCAGTTGGTCAATGCCAAATGGTAGGTGGAAAACAATTTGAACATTTGCACTAAATTCTTTTGGTTTTCCTTGTTTCGATAATTTTTTGCATTAAATTTACAAAATAAATGATGCTATAGTAGTAAATAGCAACAAAAAATATGGATGTTATTTAAAAACACTTATGATGACGTCAGCAGTCAGAAATAGGTGACGTCATAAATGTAATTTTTACGTCATTAGTTGACAATTTAAAAGATAATATTGACCTGTTCGGCCGTTGGTCAAAACGGTATTGAAAATACTAAATAACGCATTATGAATTAGGTTCTAGACTTTTTTTAGTTGAGTTTACTGCTATATGCTTGTACTGATGTCCCAGTTTGGTTGCAATTGCTGGGTATCTCCGTTATTAGTAAAGATAGAACATTGCGGTTTTCGCGAACTTGAGCTACTTTTTTGTTAAACGAAAGTTGCCGCAAACAAAAATTGGCATAGTTTCGGAGCTACAGGGCGATATTGAAAATATTGCATTTTCAGGTACACTATTTTCAGTTGAAAAAGGTAAAAATGAATCTTTTTAGAATTTTTACGTAGAATTTAGTTCGCTTTTTTCTAAATATTACTAATTTTGAAATATTGACCAATGTTTTTTTTTTTGATGGGGCACCTGTATACAAGAAATTAATTTGCATTTTCACAAGCTTCTTAAAAATACATAACATTTAGGATCTATTTTAGTAAACAACGAAAAAAATCCTAATTTTAATAATTCGTAATAAAAATTTTGCAGTATGCTAGTGCAGTGACCGTTCCCAAATTTTTTTCTATGCCGTGTCACTGTTATATAAATGTTCTGTTTCATTTTCAAATTTGGCCGGTTTTTTTGTATTTATTTATTGGGTGAAGTTATGACTGGCAGTAAACCAAACTTACGAACATTTTGAGAAATACGATACCTTCGCTTGTTTAGACTAGACTAAAAAAAATTAACAGGGCATCGAGTCTGAATTATCATATGTATTAATTTATTTACACCGAAACTTGAGCCGTAAAATATAATAATAGAATAGATAATAAAGAAGACATATACAAATCTATTAGTATATTTATATAAAACTCGTTTCATAATAACACTACGTATAAACAAAACTGTCACTTATTCTAGGTATCTATGAATTTTGTATTTGAATCTTAAACCTGTGATAAGCACCGACGATCCCACATTGGAAAATCCCCGCAGGTACATTTTCATACCTGACTAATCGTTTCTGAGCAAATTCATTCTTCTTATGACAAAAGCGTGACTGTCTGTGAAGTTATTGTCACAGGCCCAATAAATTGAGATGTCCGTCACATCTGGTAAGTGGCAAGTAACACAGCTGTCAAGTTTTCCCAAAATCTAGTAATTTTAATTTTTTTATTCAATTATTATACTTTTTGTCTATAAAATATCGCTAAAACATCTTTATAAACTGGCAAGAGTTCAAATATTTATTTCGTTTTATCAACCAATATAATAACGGTATATGGTTTGTAAAAATACAATAGTACAGAATACAGGAGAAACCTACTAGAATAAGAAATAGATTTATGGTATGTCCTTTGTATTTGTGTATGGTCAAGCTCACACCTGTTGAAAGGCGTTTGACTATTTACTATTAGAGAACTAGGAACTGTTAGAAATGAAATAACAAAACTGCAACAGGGCGACATGTTTTTTATAAGACTTTTTCGCAATTCTACACTTTTTTGCATACTAACCTTTTTTATGTGATCAAACAAATAAAAATATTACAACGTCATACATTTATCCCTTTGCTAAGAAAATTAATCTTGTAAAATTCCTACACATACATTTTATCCATTTGCAAATTGCCTTGAGCAATTCACTAAGTGAAGATTGGAAGCTGTGATGAGCACTGATCACCACACTTGGCGAGCCCAAATCACCACAACACATTTAAAAAACCTGACGATCGTTTCACTAACCAAGTTAGCGTCATCAGAGGATGAATAATTCTGAATAATTACTCATCCTCTGATCACGCTAACTTGGTTAGTGAAACCATCGTCAGGTTTGTTAAAATGGGTTGTGGTGATTTGGGTCTTCTAAGTGTGCTTATCATGAGCAACTGCTTGGTGATAGGTGATAATTTTATACAAGTAATAGAAATTCAATATAGCGACCTAATCAGTCATTCATATATTTTTTGACTCAAGGAGATATCTCAATGTTTTGGATCGTGAATTACGAATTTACTTTTTTGTTAAAATTCAATTTATTTTTATATAAATGTTTACTAGGTTTAGGTAGCCACACACACACGCGCTCACGCACGCACGACGCACGCACATACACCCACGCACGACGCATGGATAAACCTCTACACATATGTGTGTACCG
Organism: Tillus elongatus; assembly: GCA_964006375.1. NCBI lineage: Eukaryota > Metazoa > Arthropoda > Insecta > Coleoptera > Cleridae > Tillus > Tillus elongatus. Next base: position 93,683,739 of record OZ023267.1, read on the forward strand.
GTTACAAATGAAATTGATTTAAAAACAAATCATGCGTCTTTTAATAAAATTTCACCAAGTTTGTAGAATAATACTTGAGTGTGTTATTTAAAAATGAATAACTTAATTTAAAAACTAATTGTAATCGCAAAACTACATCTATGCAGAGAAAAATTATTATTGTTTCGTGGAAAGTTCCGTTTTCTAATTAATAAAGTACATTAGCACATATGCATAGTTGTTTCCTTTTCTTCTTAGTTATTCAGTGTTAGAAATTGCGTTATATATTAATTAGAGTATTTATTATAATTAGGAAGAAACCAGCAAGGCTTGACGCAGTAAGTGCGTTTTGGTAGCAAATTTTAATCCACCATGAGATGATGAGAACTCAGAATACGTGATCGGTTTAACAAATTTTGAAACATTTAACGCCATCCCCAATATAGATGAAACAAATAATACCTTTTGTTATGGTACACAGACTATAATTATTCTAACAGGTTCTTGCGAAATAACAGATATACATCAATATATTGCAGAGTAAAATGGGAAAAAGAAACATTGGAGTTCAGTTCGAATACCAATACCCTTAAAACAACTTTAAAATGTAGTCAAAGTGTCGATTTCTCAAAACCCAATTTCATCGGCAAGCTTTTAGGCTTCAGTAATAAGGTTTTGAAAGCAAATGTTGTTCATGAATCGGAAAAGCCTGTGGAAATTATAAAAGTAAATGCTATATGCATTAATTGCAACATCTCTACTGGCTCATATAATAACGGTAAACCGGTCCACACAATACATCAGTTTTTCCCCACGGTACCGCCAGGGTATAAAATAGTAGACACACCTCAGAATCATTTACTTTGCAATCAACATAAAGACAATTACTAATATAACAATCAAGATTCTTGATCAAGACGGAAACCTAGTCCATTTTAGAGATAAAACTGTCACGGTCAAAGTGCATTTGAATAAAGTTAGCTAGATGGTTGTCCGCTATAATATTTCTCACACCAAATGCTATTTTCAGGCGCTAGAGTATAAAAATAAGGATGCAAAAGAAAAAAATATATAGTGTAAAACGTCTAAGCAGCTGACAGCACGTAATCGTCATTTTCTAAAATCGTTAGGTTTTCAGCCGCAATGAATATTCTAGACGTCATGCAAAAGGTAGTTGTTGATGATTCTGTGGTAGATTATCAACTACACACCTATCAATCATTTTCCTTTTTAAAATTTGAACAGAACGATGAAATGCAAACATCGATGCAAGAATTAGATGCATATACCCTTCCTTCTGATCGTTATCTATACATAGGAGGTATAATTAAGAATTAAGGAAAGATGATGGAACTGTAGGAAACACATTATTTTTTGTAAACAATGCCATAGCACACCTGTTTTGAGAAATTTCCTATGAGTTAAACGGTGTTGTGGTAAATTATGTGCGAAATGTAGAGCTCACTTCAACTATGTAGGGGTACGTCTCAGTAAATTCTAATGATAGTGTCAAGTTGCAAAATGCCGGATGGTTCTCCAAAAGCGAAAGAAGAGAAGCTGAACGTCTAAAAATGAATAACAATGGACATTTCAACGTTTGTATTCCTCTTTCACATTTAATGGGAGTTTTTGAAGATGATCGGAAGATTATTATAAATATGAAACAAGAATTAGTTCTCATTAGAAGTTCTGACAATCTAGACGCTGTCATCTACATTGAAGATCAATGTCGCTCTAGTTGCAGATAAGCCAAAAATTTAGCTTGATAAAATATACTGGAATGTTCCTCATGTTACACCTTCAATTTTCAACAACTGCACCTCCCTAAGCTAATTCAAAAAACACTGACATTCTCCTCGCTTTTAGAAGTTGGGAACTAATAGAACTTCCAGCTTTACCTTAAACAACAACACAAACTTGGCCGGTGAAGACAAGCACAAAACTCGAATCGCCAAGTCACATAGTTGCAGATTTTCAAACAGCCAGGAAAGGAGATGCAAAAAAGACATGGGAAAGTTTGATCATTTCAACCTACGAAAGTTTAGAGTTTTTCTCAATAATGAAAGGCACCCGTACCATGATTTGAATTTAAATTTCGATGAAAATAATTTCGCATCACTTTACGACATGTATTCAAAATTTCAAGAACCTTATTACGAAAAAGAAAACCAACCTATTTTTACTCCCAATGAATTTAAAGAGATTGCTCCACTGTGCATATAGACTGTTCCTGACAAAAAATTCTCTCCAATCAGGGGCTGTTGTTGTGCGAATTGAATTTGAAACGACCACTGCCATTCCGAAAGATACTTCCGCTCACGCTTTGATTTGTCACAATAAATTGTTTCTCTACAACCCACTGACAAAAATCGTAAAGCAAGTGTAGAGGAACTGAACTCGTTCACTCTGCGCATGCCTCGTAGTAACTGTTAAAGCAATTACATCCACATCTCTTCACTTATTTCAATTATGTCCTTCACGTTTAAGGGTGTCTTGAAGACGCACATAAAAAATTTAAAGAAACTAAAAAGTCAAATACTGTCCTACTGTGTGATAAGTAAGATTGTTAGGAACTTTTCTAAACTTAATTTGCTCACTTAAAAATGTTTTTTACCTATATGAAAATTTTGAAATGAATTAAATGTATCCAATATAATAAGAGTTGAAAATGTATTTTTCTTTTATTTATTCACATTCAAAAATTTTTAAAAATTAATTAGTTTGAAACTTTATTAAAATCAAACTATGACATATTTATAAAAAGTATAATAATACCATGCGTATAAGATGCAATTGGTTCAAGAATTGTAACATGATGGTTTCGACTGTAATGTTGCGAAAGAATTATGGAAGTCTGTAATGTCAACAAACATTTTGCAACTAATGTGGTATTTTCTGACGAGGCAACTTTTTATTCAAATGAATTCAGAATTTTTCGTCCTCTGATGACGCCAACTTGGTTAGTGAAACGATCGTCAGGTCTTTGAAAATGTGTTGTGGTGAATTGGGTTCTCCAAGTGTACGTATCATTTGAAATGATTCTGTTTCATTGTTATGATTCTTAATTTGCTATTAATTGACAATAAATAAAGTTATTAAACGGGAAGTATATTTTCAACAAAAAACATATCTTCAGTCAGATACATTATGCGTCATTACTCTTGCTTACAAAGTTTCATCCAGATCATCATTTTCGTTTTAAAGTTATTTGCTTGGTTCCATATTTTATGCTAAGGCTGTAGTTTTAGATGGCAATATTTAACAAAACTTTATTATTATATTATACTTTTGCAAGTATTTGTAACGTGCACCTTATATAGAGAGGTTTGTTTATATATGAAGTATTAGATTGAAGAAATAAAAGCCTGGACGCAGCAAGTGCGTTATGGTAGTGAATTTTCATAAAAATGTTTATATAGTAAAAACAATGTGCCATGTTTCATCAAAATAACTCAAGCTATTTAAATGTGAAGCATTTGATCAAAATTCGCTACCATAATTTCTTTTCTTACAAACATGCACTATATTTCGATGGAAAATGCTAAAATACAATAACATAAGGCGTGTTTGATAAAAAAAAAGAAAATTTGTATCACTAACGACTTATGGGCCACCCTGTGATTGTAGAAATAATTTTTTAAGATGTAGCTCAAGACACCCTATAATTAATGTATAAAATATTTTTTCATATCTTGTATAATAACGGATATATTGAGCTTTATTGATTTTTTACGAAAATTCTACAAAAACTATATACCATTAAACGATAAACTCTATAGCTAAGGCTACTGCCAAGCATCAGAGAAAGGGTCTATTTGGAATGAATTTTCTGGAAACATTTTATTAAAATGAAGGACAATGACAGTTGAAACTAAGACTTCAGGGTTTGTAAAACATTCTTCTTGATACATTTTCATTTCATAGCCGGTATTAGATTCAAGTTCTTTGCCTAAATGTTGTCAATTTTGACGTTTTAAATGGCAACTTTGACGTTTTGAGGGAAACCCCAATTTATTTTTCTTTAAATGCCTATAACTTTTTTGTCTTTTGACCTACAGAGCTAAATTTTGGTAGGTAGCTCACCTATAACGATGTAAACTATGCGTACCAAATTTGGTTACCCTCACTTTGTTAATTCTGGAGATATAAATTTTTTTTGAAAGAAAATACAAAATTTTCCGGGAACACCTGGGCAGATTTTCCTGGCTAACGAACTTGTCCAAGTCATATGCAAAAGGAATTTATTCACCAAATTTAATCAAAATCGGTCCATTATTTTTTGAGTTATCGGTGTGATATATATATATATATATATATATATATATATATATATATATATATATATATATATATATATATATATATATATATATACATATAAAAGTTGAAACTGACCCCGGATATGTGTTCTGGGGGGTCTAATTAGCGCTCATTTGCAGAAATTTTTACAAAATTCAAAAGTCGGGATCTCCTCATTAGTGAATTTTTTTAAAGAAAATTCACTAAAAGTGAAGAATTTTTTTTACCTGGTTTGTCAAAATTTGAAGTTTGCTGAATTTTATATATAATTGTCGCATTGTTTTAGATATAACTTTTAAAATTATGCAAATGTACAGCACAAGTCTCAGACTTATTGTATAGGCAAACTGTATGATTTTTATCAATAAATAAAAAATATACCGAGTGTCAACAGATTTAGGGGCACTCCTGTAACTTTTTGTTTTTCAACCGATTTTTATTGAATTTGGTACATTTATATAAATACATATTTTTGATGGATTGAAATCCTAAGTGGAAATGGCGAACTTCTGGGTTTGCCGCAATTAACATCAGTTTTAGATTTGTAAATAGAACGCTCTGTGTATATATATATATATATATATATATATATATATATATATATATATATATATATATATATATATATATATATATATATATATATATATATTAGTTCTACATATCAAACTTAGTCTAAAACGAAGGTTTTGTCAATTTGTAACATCGTCAGGTTAAAAAAAGATTATTTTTAATTTCCATCGAAGAGGGCTGTGATTAGTTGCGAACTTTTAGTTTTTGTTTTAAGGACTCTGTAAAAATACAATTACCTACGCCTTAATATTAACTACTTTCGGTACAACTCAAAGAAAGAGCACATTTATACAAACAATTCGATAACAAGGTTCTCATCAAAAATATTTTCCGCAAATTAACAAAGCACTTATGCACCTATAAAAGGAGAATGGGAGATCCTAGGTCATTTTTTGTTATTTACATAAAAAAGTGATTTATGGATACGAGTGCAGTGCCCTGATTGATCCACTGATTGCATAAAGATTTGATAAACATTCCAAACAGGTCAAAATATCCGCTTTCAAACCACTTCTCGTGTATTAAGACTACAATATTTCACCTTTAAGCAAATTTTCATAAGCGTGAATTTGTAAGTGTTTAACAGTAAGAATAAGCGAAAAATTACTAAACGTACCAGCAACAAGTAAATATATATTTACTACAAATTTCACTCGCAAATTATTATTCACCAATTGTATTCATTATATTTACCCCTTTAAATTATTTGTGTTATATAATAATAGATCAGGTCTTAATTGTTTTACTGCGAAGTGTGCAACAATAGATACTACAAAGAAAGAACATATTCATGAAAAAATCTTACATATTTCAAGAAGCTATTGCTCTATCTCCCTGAAATAGAACGAGCGGTGGCTATTTCCAGACGCGGAAGAATTTATCATGAAAAGTTTCTGGTTATTTACTAATAAACATATATATATATATATATATATATATATATATATATATATATATATATATATATATATATATATATATATATATATATCAATTGTCCTAAACACTTTAAGTTCAAGTTGCTACCAACATCACAGAACCCTCAAAATTTAATGGTGCTAGTTCTTAGTGACCTATCAATGTAAAGTAGAAACATAGTCCCTATGTAAATCAGTCGCTTCAAGAATTCGCTAAGGAACACAATTTCTTATTCCTATAATCTTAGCTATTTACAGGGTGTACGGTCTAGAATTCTGGCTCTCGTTCTTTCAGTTGATTACTGACGGCTATCTGAAGTTTTTTAAACCAATAACTTCTAAATCAACGTGATGATTTTTAGAGCGTATATAGGTACAAGCGTCCGCAAAGTTTGGAAGCAATTCATGATTTTGATATCCATGGGTTCGATTTTCGCCAAAGTTTGTGTGGTGGCGTTTCAAAATATAACATTTTAAAATATGACAAATTGGATTTTCGTAACAACGTTGTTGCCAGACACACGGTTTTCTCAGAAAACCTACCAACTTTTTCATTTTAAATGGAACACCTATATGTTTTTACTTAATCTGAAAGGTAATCACAATACAAGTTCAACGATGTAGCGCTTAATTGATTTACTTCTTTAGGCAAATAAGAAAAGTTAATAAATTAAAATCAGCAGGCATATCAGATTTTTTTTAATTATTATTTAATTCCAACAACACACGGGGGCTAACAGCCTAAATACTATCGTACCGTGGGTGTCGACAAGGAGGAAAGAAGCAACTTGTTAATTCTGGACTTGAAGGAACTATGGAAGAAAGCTCCTCTGAACAGTGCCCGTGTAGATATCTAAAAAAGAGAGAGAGAGGTCACCAACGGCACGTCGGTGGGCAAGGGATGGCAGCCTTTGAGTGAGGGTAGGGTCACCGATGAGACCGCTCTCTTCTCAATGGAGTCCAGGGTAGCGAATGTCGAAGCGGCAGCGGCACCCCAGATGTGGCAGTATTCGAGGTTTGGCCTTATTTGTGAAGTATATAAGGTATAGAGATTAGCTGGTGAAAAGTATTTGCGAGTCCGGAAGAGGAAACCTAATTTCTTAGCAGCCGCTTCTGCAATTGATGCGACATGTTGGTACCAATTAAGATTTCGATCCGCAAAAATGCCAACAAGTGAAAAGGACTCATTACTTTGAATAACGTGGTTGTTCATTGTGATGGGTCTAGGGCTGGTGTATCTCTTATGAGAAAGAAAGCAAGACTGAGATTTGGTGGGGTTGAATTGTACAAGATTTCTACTTCCCCAGTCTAATATTTTTTGGAGATCCACGGAGACAGAACCCTCCATGAGTCTGCGATCCTCATCTAATTGGCCTAAAGAGACAGGCTTAGAATATTGTATATTTGAGTGGAGGGTGCTGTCGTCCGCGTAACTGTGATCAGGGTTGGATGTGCTAGAGAGGAGGTCATTGATGTGGAGAAGGAACAAAGTAGGCGCTCTAAAGCTGAACCTTGAGGAACTCCTGCATTGATTGGATACAGTTTATAGGAATGGCCATCCACGCCAACAGAAATGCTCCGGTTGGAGAGGAAATTTGCTGTCCAGGTATAGTTTTGGTGGTAGGCCATAGGCCGGAAGTTTATTAAGCACCGCTGCGTGCCAGACCTGGTCAAATGCTTTGGATATGTCTAGAGCGACAATCTGGGATTCACCGTGTAGTTCCATAGACTTGTTCCAAGAATGGGTGACAAAGAAAAGGAGGTCGGCAGTTCATCTACGCTGACGGAATCCTTACTGCCTGCCGTGGATTAGACTCTGTTTTTCAAGAAATTTCAGTAATTCGGTGTTTATATACTTTTCCATCACTGTAGTTGCTAGGAAGCGCTTTCGATCCTTTCTTGGGGACGGGTTGTACTCGAGCAGTTTTTCAGTTACTAGGGAATATGCCTCTATTGTAAGATATCTGAAACAGACGAGTCGGGACAGGAGCAAGTTCTGGTGCGCATTTTTTGAGAAAAATTGCTGGGTTCTCGTCAAGGCCATAGGCTTGCCTGGTATTAAGAGAAGAGAGCATCTTTCGTACCTTTTTAGTTTTGAAAATGATATCAGTCATTTTATGCGCGACGTTGGGGACTGTTGGTGGTTGAACATTTGGAGGTGGGTTGAGAGTAGAATTGCCGGCGAACAACGAGGAAAAAGTTCAGCCTTGCCCAGGGCGGTAGAAACACTTTCATCCCCTGAGACAAGAGGTGGGAACGTGCTCTTGCATAAATTATTCCCAATAGATTTTGCAAGAGTCCAGAAGGGTTTGCCGTCGTTGGAGCTTAAGAAGTTTTTGATGTGGTTATTAAACGAGTTTTTTGCCTCAGAAATAATGCGGACATAGCGGTTTCTTGCGTCGTTAAATGCTTGACGGTTTTCTTGACTGGGATTGTGTAGAAGCGTTTTGTGAGCTTTGACGTTTTCAAGTCTGACCTTGTCACAGGATTTAGAGAACCAGGGCTTTTTAGTGGCTGAAGAAGTTTTCTGTGTACGTGGAATAAATAATTCCATGCCAGCTTGGATAAGTTCGGTGACGTTTTGTGATATATCAGAGGGGTCAGGATGAGACAAGCAGACAGACGCCCATGGAAATGAGGAGTTGCGGAGTTGTAGTGCCAAACGATACGTGGGTGTGATGACTGTGTGACCTCGGGTTGAATTGCGCATGAAGCAGTGACCATGCCGTGGTCTGAGCGACCAAGATACCCATAAAAACTTTTATTTAGCTAAAACTTTATCACAATCACTCTTGTTTTTGATTCCTAAGTTATACTTTACACAAGCTGACTTCGAATTGGTCGCTATCCTACTGTCTAAATATGTGAAGAAATTAATATTTAATTGTCATCGGAATTAATAACTGTCTAGAAAAGCTCATTAAATTATTAGGTGAAAAAGAACGTATATTGATGATGATAGGGTTGGAGATAAGATATTGACTGGGATTGTGTAGAAGCGTTTTGTGAGCTTTGACCTTTTGAAGTCTGGCTTTGTCACAGGATTTAGAAAAGCAGGGCTTTTGAGTGGCTGCAGAGGTTTTCTGTGTAGGTGGAATAAATAATTCCATGCCAGCTTGGATAACTTCGGTGACGTTTTGTGAGATATCAGAGGGGTCAGGATGAGAGAAGCAGACAGACGCCCATGGAAATGAGGAAAAGTAATCCCGCATTTCGTCTCGGTTTGCGAAATTGTAGTGCCAAACGATACGTGGGTGTGATGACTGTACTTTTATTTAGCTAAAACTTTATCACCATCACTCTTGTTTTTGATTCCTAAGGTATACTTTACACAAGTTGACTTCGAATTGGTCGCTATCCTACTGTCTAAATATGTGAAGAAATTAATATTTAATTGTCAGCGGAATTAATAACTGTCTAGAAAAGCTCATTAAATTCTTAGGTGAAAAAGAACGTATATTGATGATAATACGATAGGAGATAAGATATTGACTGGGATTGTGTAGAAGCGTTTTGTGAGCTTTGACCTTTTCAAGTCTGACCTTGTCAGAGGATTTAGAGAACCAGGGCTTTTGAGTGGCTGAAGAAGTTTTCTGTGCACGCGGAATAAATAATTTTATGCCAGCTTGGATAGCTTCGGTGACGTTTCGTGAGATATCAGAGGGGTCAGGATGAGAGAAGCAGACAGACGCCCATGGAAACGAGGAAAAGGAATCCCGCATTTCGTCCCAGTTTGCGGAGTTGTAGTGCCAAACGATACGTGGGTGTGATGACTCTGTGACCTCGGGTTGCATTGCGCTGGAAGCAGTGACCATGCCGTGGTCTGAGCGACCAAGATACCCATAAAAACTTTAATTTAACTACAACTTTATCACAATCACTCTTGTTTTTGATTCCTAAGGTATACTTTACACAAGTTGCCTTCGAATTGGTCGCTATTCTACTGTCCAAATATGTGAAGAAATTGATATTCAATTGTCAGCGGAATTAATAACTGTCTAGAAAAGCTCATTAAATTCTTAGGTGAAAAAGAACGTATATTGATGGTAATACGATTGGAGATAAAATTATCGTCCTGTAACAATACAGTGGTCGGTGTGAACAATTGTAACAAAATTAACAGTAGGACATGATCTGTAATCGTATCAGAAAATACAAGTTTGAATATAAAGTTGAAAATACGCACTAAAGCATTCAACAACATGCACGTGAATTTGACATTGGAACCGCAAGTGACATTCAGGATTGTATTAACAAGTATCATCCATACAAGATTCATCTGGTTCAACGACTCTCAGATAATGATTTCTGCCATAGATTGAACTTCTGTAAACAGCTCAAGCTAAGTGTCCATAGAAATCACAATTTCGTGAAAATATACGTTTTTCTGATGAAACAACGTTTACTCTATCTGGTACACTAAATAGACAAAACTGTACATATTGGTCACGTGAAAATTCTCACTGGATGGGAGAATTCCATACGCAATACTCTGAGAAAATAAATGTATGAGCCAGTATAGTTGGGAATCATATTTTATGACCATTTTTTGGAAGAAAATCTTATGTATTATCGTAGCATTTCAGGGAAGTTTATTTGTGTGATCCTTCAAATATGAAAACACCCCTGTACTTTTGTAATTATAACGTAATTTTTTTGACGAAATCTCAAAAGATAGAAAATCAAGAAGTCTACAGGATCTGTAGACTTTTCTATCTTTTGAGATTTCGTTAAGAAAGATTGCGTTATAAATACAAAACTTACAGGGGTGTTTCCATATTTGAAGGGCCATACAAATAAACTTCCCTGAAATGGTTAATAATTCTTCTTTTTTGATGAAATTTGGTACCTATATACCTATTTTCAGGGATGCCGAACGCAGTGGCTTACTTATTTCCTTCCTAAAAACGGCGCTAACTCTGTTTCCATTTTTTTGACATAGAAAAACTGCATTAGCATTTATAGTTTTTCATCTTATCTCTTTTGTTCATCAAAATCAAATTATAAATACAAAAGTTACAGGGATGTTTACATTTTAAATGGGTGTATGTATGTATATATATATATATATATATATATATATATATATATATATATATATATATATATATATATATATATATATATATATATATATATATATATATATATATATATATATATGTGAGAATTAGAATTTATAAAACCGCTATAACACATCGATTTTGTTTCCAGGGACCATTTTTTGAGCCCTAAGAATATTTTTAACATTCACCTTAATTTGAATAGGAAGGTAGGTCGAGAAAGCTTCATTTTCTATTCAAATCTGCTATTTTAAAAACTACGTATTAATTTTTAGATATTTGCTTTCAAACATTCAAAATAAAATAATAAATAAAAATAATAATATCAAGTTCGTGTTTAATAATGCTATTATTTTAGACGTTTATATTATCTGAAGTTGCAAATTCTCACAAATATATGAACAGGTAACGCAGAAAATATATATAAACATCAAAGCATCCAACTAAAAACGGCATTTGAGTTCCACTTCAGAAGATTATTAACTATACGACAGCCGATGCTTATTCTCCGCGTCTGACCTATATAATAAGAGGCTAGGAACATTTAATTATTTTTATTTTTCAACATAATCGCCCTTAACCGCAACACACTTTTTTCAACGACTTACAGACTCTAAATACGTTTTCCTAACTTCTTTAACCCACTCATTCACAACCACTTACACTTTGTTAACTGCCAAAAGCTCTTCTCCCAAGAAACAGTCTGTAGTCGCTTGATTCCTGATCTAACGTATAAGGTGGATGTCCTGATAGGTCAAACCCAACACCGTTGATTGCAGACATTGCGATAACCGACTTGTGACTTGCTGTATTGTCTTGATGAAAAGGTACTCCTTTTCTAAGCTTTCCACGACGTTTTTCTGTTATGGCTTCACGCAACTTAATTATTACATTGGCATAGTACTGAGCATTTATTGCGAAACCTTTTTCTAAATAATCAGTGAAAATCACACCTTTAGCATACAGAAAACAGTGAGTATCATCTCCCTTGCAGATGCTTGAACCACAGCATAAGAAGTTTTTATGCTGTGACTGAACCCTGGGCTTTCAAGGGGGTGATAAGTCTCTGTGTCTCTATTCTGGAATTTGGTTTCAGCGTCATAGTTATGAACTCAAGATTCACCAACAATTACTTAATGGCCAATAAAGTTACTCTCGGCAGTTGTTTTGGTCGTTGGTCAACATTTGTGAAACCCATCTTGGAGGCAAGTTTTTCATATCAAGTTGTTTTAATGGGATGTTGTATACTGTATGCTGTGAGACAATCCTGTTTTTCTGCTATCTGCCCGATTCTAATTCGTTGAACATGCAGCATAAGCCTTTTAAAATATTTTTTCGGGTAGTGACTGTTATAGAATGGCCACTAGCATGTTCGTTTTTGCAAGAAGCTCCACTACATCTAAATTTCCGGTGCCAACGTTTGAATGCATCATAAGATACAACATTTTCTGCAATGCTTTCGCAAATTCCTTGTAAATTTGAGCTTTCCTGTGTAACTAGTTTCCGCTCTTAGCCTAACTATCCATTTCTAACTGATAATCTTTTGAGATCGTGCAGATTGATTACTAAATGTCTTTAAAATGTCATACTTTGACAGGAATATCAATACCTACCTAGCATTGACATCTCAAAATGATAACTATAGGGTACCTATAAATAGATCACTGCAGTTTTAGGCTTTACATTAAGACCATTATTTTAGATTATGTATGGTTCGGTATCATTATCCTGTACCCCAGAACTCTTAAACTTACCAGAAAGCTTATTACGTTTCTGGGGAAAATGCACTATTCAGTTTTTCAGCAGCCAGTTACCTTAATCTAAAAATTTCATTCGTTGGAGAACGATTACTCTGCAATTTCAATCGTATTAGGCACATATGTCAATTGTATATCTGTAGTATTAGGCAAAACCTACACTTTGCGTTCTCTGCTTTGCCTATTTTGTGATAGATAATAGGACAGTGTTTGGAAATCAATCTTTCATTTGTGATAAACAGAAGTCAGATCTACAGTTGCACATAACTCCCGCAAGAAATTCACTTTTAAGTGAAACCTTGTAATAATGAAAAAGATAACTATATTCAACTAAACATATCTGCAACTTATATACCGTAAAAAGCTCTTTTGGTGTTAACATATGCGGAAGTGAACGGAAACCACTGCACTATTGCACCTTTTGCAAAAAAAAAGCAACCATGACAGACAAAGTCATGTTTATGATGGCAAGGGGACATTGTATTTACACTGACGGTGGTGTTGACATGCTTTAACTTGGAACAAAAGCCTAAGCCTAAGCAGGAAACATGTGGAAGCAAGCAAAGATCATCTAATTTAAAGATAATCTGTCGGTTACCCTTTCTAGGTAGGTGTTTCGATCTCACGGTCATTTTGGATAAGAAACCTACTCAGTATAAACCTGAAATTAATGAATATTAATGAATGAAGACACGTAAAACTATAATATTATTTCCTATGACTCCTACGATTGCAACGAGTTTTTAACACCCCTGCTGAACTGGGGTTTTCAACTTTAAAAACATTATAAACATTATGTCGAGGATTGAATGGCATATTCTACACAGTGCATAGCTGTTTCTATCGGAATCTTAGGACAATTAATAAATAAATTTGCATTAAAAATCTGAACCAACTTTTTCAATGCTATATGATAGGTCACGCCATTTTGCAGGTTTCACGATCTAACCTTACCCTTGCAAAATCAAACAAGTAAAAGATTTTTAACGATTAATAACACTCAGTAAAACATACCTTCTCCTGATCTGTTCATCCGATACGGATAACTCGCTTGTAGACCTGCTACGTAGCGGATCCTTGATTTCCGTAATATCACTTTGTAAAACGGCATCCTCAGCACCTTTATTTTTTCTCCTAAACCACTTCTTAGGATTCCAAGACATTTTCTTTTTCGTGGCCACTGTAACAAAACATGGGAAACTTGTAGAAGAAAACTTCAAACGATTCATATTTTTTAATTGTGCTAAATGTGCCATTTAGCAGATATAACAATAAAAAAAAATGATGTAGCAAGTAGACCATGAAGCACAGATTTCAAGTTTATGTATGTTATAATAATTAAAACAAGAGTGTCGTGCGATTGTTAAATGAAATAAATATAAGGTTGCTATACATATAATATACACTACACACATCGACACAATAACTCCATCATCTCTTGTTGTCTAGTATATTACCTAATCTATAAGTCTTCATTCTAACTAAACTCAGGCACATCTAACTGACGTTACTGGATGTAATAGAAAAACAGAACTAATCACGCACGATTGTGTTCGAATTTAGATGTGATTTTGTTATTGTTATTGAAAATGTCCGATTGGTTGTGCAGCAATGACTCACTCTTGCCGCTGTATTACTCTCTGTGTTCTCCACTGCACCGTTTCCGAACATATGTGGAATTATCACGTTCGTAATGAAATTCGTTTAGAAGGAAATTAAAAACTAACGACTTGAATATCACATGGATCAGCGAAATGTAGAAACATTTAAATGCACATTAATAACTAATATGCTGTTCTAATTTTGTTGATGTCTACCAATTATAATAAGACAGCATTAACTACATCTTTTATAATTATGCTTATAAGTGCTTGCACGGGTGAAAGTCATTGCGTTAAAAAATAAAATGGTTAATAAAACAATTTAAAATAGGGCGATTTAGATTAGTATGTTACAAAGAAAACCTTAATGTTAATCTTAAAAGGCATACATAGTATACATAGTTAATTAAGGATTTGTACCGCAACAATTCGAAAGCCTGGGACCGGAAAACTCTAAAGGAGAAACCAAGATAAATTTCAATGAAGAAATATCTGCAGGGGGAGAAATAAAAAGTCTGGACGCAGCAAGTGCGTTATGGTACTGAATTTTTATAAAAATGTTTTTAATAGCAAATATGTATTTTTTGATGAAAGTATGCGTCAAATTTGGTTACCAGCATAACCTATATAGTAGAAACAATCTACCATATTTCATCAAAATAACTTTATTGTTTGAAAAAGTAAAACATTTTTAAAAACACAAACATAAAATGTTCCCAAAAAAACTGGTCCGATTTTCCTGGCCAACGAACCTCTTTAAGCTATATACACACCTGCCAAGATATAATTATTTCCAAAAAGCTTTTTGACAAAAGTTCCAACAAATACAATTTTTTGCATGAAAATTTCAAACACTTTCTCGCACTAAAATTCGACATTTTCTTTATAAAAATTGGGTTAAGTAATGCTACACGAAAATTTAATTTGTTTACGAAAATATGCTATACAGTTTTTTTCACTAACATTCGAAAACATTTCTTTTACAGTAACTTATTAAACATTAATTATTAATTACCAACATTGAACAAAAATGTTATAAAAAAAGATTTCTACGGAAACAAAAAAAAATATTCATGCCAAGCGGTCAAAAATAAGAACGTTATTTAAGTCTATCACTTTAAAGTTTCATTTGACATTTGTTAAAAGAACTTATCAACTAGTAACATATTATGAAAATATAAACATATGTAATCCTATCAAACTAACTATTTCTTACCTTATTTGTACCAAAGTTAACTTAAATATTTCAATATATTTCTTCGGAAGTTAGCTGAATAATCCCATAATCTCATCGGTTATTAGAATTGAATAAAAAAACTGATCCCTACATGAATCATGGTATGCGATTATAAATAAATAAATAAATAAATAAATATATATATATATATATATATATATATATATATATATATATATATATATATATATATATATATATATATATTCAAAACTAGAGTTCTTCGGTATAGGGAGTGTCACAAAAGCTGAAGCAGAGGGCATGCCTAACAAAAAATACACGGTGTTCCATTTGGAAAAATTGAGAGCGCCTGTATATGGCATCTCAATTTTTTTACGAACAATATAAACGAAAACCACTCCAAATGCATCATTTTCATGCGACTCCGCTATATATGTGGCAAAAATGTAAAAAGTTGGAAAGCAATTGAAACAACTCGAAAACGATAAACGCTGTCATTTTTTTCCTTACACACATGCATTATAATTCGATGGAAAATGCAATAATAGGGGTGTTCCATTAAAAAAGAAAAATTGTATCGCTAACGACTTATGGGCCACCCTGTGATTGTCAAAATAATTTTTTGAGATCGAGCTCAAGACACCCTATAATTAACGTATACAATTTTGCGCGTATCTTGTATAATAACACATATATTGAGCTTTACGGTAGAAATGCGTCACCCTGTATATATGTAAACAGAACATTGCGAGATGTACGATAGTGTCGCCATCGGTGGAATAGCCAGGTAATACGCTGTCACAGCAGCTCTAATAAACACAACGTGTTTATATAAACAGAGACTGTGTACAACTAACAATTTAAAAAATCGCTAGCCCTGGTGCTTTCTTCCCCAATTAGGGACCATGCATCTATATAAGGCCAGGTGCATTCCGACTATAATTTGGAACCCATACCGGTTTCCTCTCATTAGACCTCATCAGTGCGCTATATCAAATTACAGCCAGAATGCACCCAACAGCAAGTTCGGCTAAAGGTAGGCAGCCTCGTAAAACATAGTGAGATGTACGACAGTGTCGCCATCGGTGGCGTAGCCAGGTAATACGTTGTCACGGCAGCTCTAATAAACACAACGTGTTTATATAAACAGAGAAGCTGTGTACAACTAACGATTTAAAAAATCGGTAGCCCTGGTACTTTCTTCCCTAATTAGGGACCATGTATCTATATAAGGCCAGGTGCATTTCGGCTATAATTGGAAACGCATACTAGTGGAGTGCCTCGAGCCTCTGAAATGTAAAAATCTCGGAATATAATTACTTTGAACGAATTATTCTGAAACCTACTTGGATTGTATTATTGATAAGATAGATTACAAAGTTTACCCATTAAAATTTGTTACTTCTCATTCTATAATAAAATAAATAAATAAAGACATATATGCATATAGTCTACGATATAACAAGTTTAATAAACTAATTTTGTGGAGAAATCATTTCATGAATATATTTCTATCGTGATATTATTCAAAATTGATGGTAAATAAAGTCTGGACGCAGCAAGAGCGTTATGGTAGTGAATTTTTATAGAAATGATCTGGCAGCAAATATTTTTTATAACTTTTTTTCTTATAACATAGAAATATAAATTTTGGTATATACTTTCCTTTTAATATCGTTAACTTACGTACCAAATTTGGTTACCATACCTTTTCAATTTCTTGAGATATTTTTTTTCGAAAGAAAACCCAAAATTTTCCCGGCAAACCTCGTTCGATTTTCCTGGCTAACGAACCTATCCAAGCTACATACAAAAGAAAGGCATATGCTAAATTTTATCAAAATCGGTCCATTATTTTTTGAGTTATCGGTGTGATATATATATATATATATATATATATATATATATATATATATATATATATATATATATATATATATATATATATATATATATATACCCAGGCTTCAAGGGCCACTGAAAAATTCAGGACATCGTGAAGGAGCCCATGCTTGAAATGAGGTCAGACTTCGCGAGCCCGCGAATCTGCAGGGAAAACAACTTTACAGTGGAAATTCCCGACCGCGCGGCATGGCGGGAGGAGACGCCGGGCATACCACGGGACGCGCTCGTCTGGTTCGCGGACGGATCCGGCGGGGAGCGTGGGACGTGGGCAGGTGTTTACTCGGAAGGGCCGAGGGTAAGTCATAGTATTTCCCTCGGAGCCTATGCAACGGTCTTTCAGGCCGAAATGTACGCCATCCTGCACGTGTGCGGGAGAACAAGAGGAGGGGCTACACCAACAAGCGGATCCTCATAGCCACAGACAGCCAGGCAGCCTTTAAGGCACTAAGTATCCCACGGTAAATTCCTGGCTGGTAAGTGAGTGCCGATACGAGATGAGCGACCTGGCTGGGCAGAATGAGGCGACCCTCATCTGGGTGCCGGGTCACTCGGGGATCAAAGGCAATGAAGAAGCTGACAGTCTCGCGAAGAGAGGGTCAGCAGAACCATTTATGGGACCAGAACCGGCTCTGGGCGTGACAAAGAGCACTGCCAGGGGAGCCATTAAGTTCTGGGTCAGAAACCAACACAAGGTGTACTGGGCAGATTGTCCAGGGCTCAGACATGGGAAGTCAATAATTAACGAACCCAGTTCAAACAAAGCTCTGGAGCTGCTAAATCTTAGCAGAGGACAGCTCAGAAACACAACAGGTCTCTTGACGGGACACATGGCCGTCAAGAAACACCTGCATAAAATGGGGCGGTTCGAAGGGGACCTCGCATGTAGATTCTGCGGCGAGGGGGAGGAATCAGCCCAGCACATCTTGTGTGAGTGTAAAGCTCTGGACCGCAAAAGGCAACTGATCTACGGTCAGTCTAGACCGGAGACAGAGCAATATAAAACTTTACCCTACCAATCGCTGTGCAGACTAGTTCAAGGCACAGTGATTTTGGAGTGGGTGGAGTAAGACTAAGGGTATGCACAATCAACCAAAGGTTGCAGTGCTATCGGGGCGGCAAGAACATATATATATATATATATATATATATATATATATATATATATATATATATGTATATGTATATGTATATATATATATATATATATATATATATATATATATATATATATATATATATATGTATATGTATATGTATATATATATATATATATATATATATATATATATATATATATATATATATATATATATAAACAACCATATAAAAATTGAAACTGACCCCGGATATGGGTTCTAGGGGCTCTAGATCGCGCTCATTTGAAGAATTGTTTTCAAAATTCAAAATTCTGGATCTCTCCATTACTGAATTTTTTCTAAGAAAATTCACTAAAAACATCAATTTTAATAAAAAAACAAGTTTATAAAAATTATTTATTTATTTTGCTTATTATACAAATTTAATATTAACTGAAATTAAATTTGTTCGTTTTCGTCAGTTTCTTCTACTTCATTTATCTTTATGATATGACATACATCGAAAGGTCTATCAACATTGCACTATGAACACGCTGCAGAACAAAATAAACCACTTTTTCGACATCTACATGCATTTCCATATCCTCTCTTAAAATTACAAAATAACATTTTCAGTAAATTATCCGGAGCTGGAGATTGATCCATCATTATTGGTTCAAGTTGATTAGAAACATACCCCCATCCCCAATTTTCAATAGAAATATTATTACCTAACCATATTTGTACCTATAGATATACTTTTTTTAAATGTTCAAATGCTGCATCAGATATAGGTACTAGAGATAGAAATAAAAACGCTGGTCTTTTTGGCTGTGCCCTTCACGAGAATTAAATCTCGTATTTAAATCTTTGATTTTCTTATTTACAGAAGTAATCAACGCTGTGTATATCGTGTTGTAATCACTTGGAGCTTCATTGATAAATGGTACAAAAATTATCGTCGATGTATCGATATCTTGTGCATATGTTAAAAGGTTCAGGAATCCATTCCATCCAGAAAATGTATTATCACTTTTAAATTTCAAGTACATCCAAAGAATGTTCAATCGGCTATGTATAGTAAGTTGCTGTATATCTGGTTCTTTTTCTGAAAGTTTTATCTTGATTTTTTCGTATCCTACACCTGTGGAAGCTGGGTATATTTCAATAGGAATATTTGCTGTTTCAGTAATGTTAGATTCAGACGAAATCTTTTTAGACGTTTAATTGGATCTCTATCCTCTATGCCATCACCTGGAGTAACTATTTCCATGGATCCCATATAGTGGAAAGTTCCTCTGCCATCAATTGTATTGACATTGAAGTCAGCATTATCATGTACAAATTGCAAAAAAGTACATTTTTTTTATTTGTATCGGACTTGCGACAGCCGCCGAAACTTCATATAGTCGTGCTTCTTTATACGATGCACAAAAGCCTAGACTGTTACATATATTTATAATTTTTTAGACCCAAATTTGTTTCCAAACCACAAATTAAACAATTATTTGCCGAGTCGAAATTCATTGTTGTACTAGTTCGCAGGTTTTTTTTGGGTGCAGACTGTGCAGAAATTTCTTTTTCTTGATTTTTATGAATCTTCGTATATATATATATATATATATATATATATATATATATATATATATATATATATATATATATATATATATATATATATATATATATATATATATATATATATATATATATATATATATATATATATTTAAATTTCAACAACACACCACGAGGGCTTACAGCCTAAATACTATCGTACCGTGGGTGTTGACAAGGAGGAAAGAGGGGAAAGAGTTAATTCTGGACTTGAAGGTTCGGAGGTTCGGAGGAGAAGGAAAAACATGTGCCGGCAAGGAATTCCACAACTTGGAAGTCCTCGGGACGAAAGAGCGGGCATAACAAGATGTTCTATGTCTGGTGACCTGGACAGTAAAAGGGTGCATTCGCTCTGTTCCCCTAGTGGATCTTTTGGGGGTGGCAGGTGGGGGAACTATGGAGGAAAGCTCCTCTGAGCAGTGCCCGTGCAGATATCTATAAAAGAGAGAGAGGTCACCAACGGCACGTCGGTGGGCAAGGGATGGCAGCCTTTGGGTGAGGGTAGGGTCACCGATGAGACGTATAGCTCTCTTTTGAATGGAGTCCAAGATAGCGAGTGTAGAAGCGGCAGCGGCACCCCAGATGTGGGAGCAGTATTCAAGGTTTGGCCTTATTTGTGAGGTATATAAGGTATAGAGATTAGCTGGTGAAAAGTATTTGCGAGCCCGGAAGAGGAAACCTAATTTCTTAGCAGCCGCTTCTGCAATTGATGTGACATGTTGGTGCCAATTAAGATTTCGATACACAGAAATGCCAACAAGAGAAAAGGACTCATTACTTTGAATAACTTGGTTGTTCATTGTGATGGGTCTAGTGCTGGTGTATCTCTTGTGAGAAAGAAAGCAAGACTTCGTTTTGGTGGGGTTGAATTGTACAAGATTTCTACTTCCCCAGTCTAATATTTTTTGGAGATCCATGGAGACAGAACCCGCCATGAGTCTGCGATCCTCATCTAATTGGGCTAAAGAGACAGGCTTAGAATATTGTATATTTGAATGGAGGGTGCTGTCGTCCGCGTAGCTGTGAACTGGGTTGGATGTGCTCGAGAGGAGGTCATTGATGTGGAGAAGAAACAAAGTAGGGGCTAAAGCTGAACCTTAAGGAACTCCTGCATTAATTGGATACAGTTTGGAGGAATGGCCATCCACAACAACAGATATGCTCCTGTTGGAGAGGAAATTTGCTGTCCACATACAGAGTTTTGGTGGTAGGCCATAGGCAGGAAGTTTATTAAGCAGCGCTGCGTGCCAGACCTGGTCGAATGCTTTGGATATGTCTAGAGCAACAATCTGGGATTCACCGTGTTGTTCCATAGACTTGTTCCAAGAATGGGTGACAAAGGAAAGGAGGTCGGCAGTCGATCTGCGCTGACGGAATCCATACTGCCTGTCGTGGATTAGACTGTGCTTTTCAAGAAATTTTAGTAATTCGGTGTTTATATACTTTTCCATCACTTTAGAGACGACTGAAAGGAGAGAAATGGGCATGTAGTTGCTGGGAAGCGCTTTGGATCCTTTCTTGGGGATGGGTTGTACTCGAGCAGTTTTCCAGTTACTAGGGAATATGCCTTTATTATAAGATATCGGAAACAGACGAGTCAGGACAGGAGCAAGCTCTGGTGCGCATTTTTTGAGAACAATTGCTGGGATCTCGTCAAGGCCAGAGGCTTTCCTGGTATTAATTCGTGTATTTCTGTCTGCATATTACATGAGCATATACAAACTCAGTTTGTGAAAATTTAATCAATCCATCTCGTCGTTCATTTGAAGCAGCTCTCAAAGTTTTTAATCCTCTGGTACTTTTTATTATTTTTCCTAAATCTGTGCTTGATCCTGAACTTGATCCCAATTTATCGCAAATAATACAAAAAATTGTATCATTATTTTCGTTGTTTGTTGGTTCTTCCGTGTTTAATACCTATAATAAAGAAAAAAGTAAACAATGTAACATTTGTTTTAACATTGAATGTAATATATTGTACAAAGAAAAATGTATATAATTATTTCATTTATCAATATTTAACAAAAGAGTGAAATACATTGAATATCATATTTAATATTACTTTGTTTAAATTTCTTTTTAATCTACAATAAAATTAAAAAATATGATAATAAAAGTATAATAATACTTACGATACAGAATTTAATAAATATTAAATTTGAAAATATTCATTACAAATACACAACAGTAACTAAACACGTAAACTAAATCTAACGAACAGCTACTAGCTACCGAGCAGCCACTCTACTACCCCTCCACTTTTTGCTACCTGCTCCTTGCTTCTACGACCCTTTTTAGTGAATTTTCGTTGAAAAAAAATTCACTAATGGGAGGTCCCGACTTTTGAATTTTGAATTTTTTTTGCAAATGAGCGCCAACCAGGACCCTTAGAACAAATACCCGGGGTCAGTTTGAATTTATATACACACACACACACACACACACACACACACACATATATATATATATATATATATATATATATATATATATATATATATATATATATATATATATATATATATGAATGTTGCACTACACTGTAATCACTTTTAAATATACATTTTCATTTGCTTGCTGTACTTCCTGTGATTTTTGGTTTTTTTATTTGTTTACGTGGACTGCAGTTTCGAACCTTCCTGGTCATCATCAGCACGCTCTACTGAGCGCTTGAGTAGCGTGCTGATGATAAACCACACCGATAACTACAAAATAATGAGCCGATTTTGATTAAACTTGGCAGGTAGCTTCCTTTTGTAAGTGGCTTGAATAGGTTCGTTAGCCAGAACAATCACACCAGGTTTTCCGGGAGAATAGGTTAGTTTCGGATTTTTTTTTATCTACAAAAATAGCAAAGCTATGGCAACCAGATTTGGTACGTACGTTCACATTATAAAAAGTAGTCCATGTACAAAAAAGGTATAGCATTTAATTAATAAAATGTTTAATGCCAGATCATTTAATCATTTAAATGAAAATTCAATACCATAACGCACTTGCTGCGTACATATATATATATATATATATATATATATATATATATATATATATATATATATATATATATATATATATATATATATATATATGCACCTATAAACGCAGATCTCCTTACTGGCGAACTATATTAACCTTATTCTAAATTTTAAATTATTATTATTAACATTTACTTACAAATTCTGATTCAAAACACCAAACAAATGGGAAACATAAAAAAATAAACCGGTAACATCGTTCCGTCAACACCAGATTACTATTATTGTCTACCAACTTTAAATTTCTTATCGCACACGCGTGTCACAAGGAATTCAAAGATAAATTCCTATCAGTGGACTTTCAGGTATGACAAGATTTTGCTCGAGTAAAATCTTCACATAATTTTATGAATAAAACATATAACCAGTAATGATATGCACAAAAACAATATTATGCATAATTAGATAAAACTAACATATACGTAAGTGGTATATTACGTATTTGAATACTTTCGATTTAAAAGTCAACTGAGATCATTTTACTTTCAACTCTATAGCGACTATGCACATTTGTTTATGTTCAATTTTACAGGAAATGCCAGATGCACACATTGAACAATCTTCCTCTTTCTTTAGGGATAGCGATGAATTCTTAAATTAATTTTTCTGTTTTGCGGTATTAAAACAATTTCGTCCATTGTTGTGATCTAGTAATGTTTATATGTTTTAAACAACATTAGAAACATACTTTATGTCTATTTTTAGGTCATGGTGACCATTAGTTTTTTCCGGCTTTTGATCGTGCCCGACAAGCTATATTACTCAATAAACGTACCTTATTTGGCTTGCCCTCTTATCGTAAAACTTTGGTAGCAAAAATCGCTTTTGGGGACACCACTGCGACTTTCAATTCGTACATTAAAAGTATATCTGCTTGTAGTAATTATGCTTCAGCTTCGTTTCGTAAATAAGTTTTGCAGTCTTCTCATTCCAGTTACGAATTCATACATTATTAAAGATAAACAGACTTATCCTCTTATTTAGACCAGCCTAATATAATATTCAGTTCCTTTTTCTGTGTCAAACGATCCACATGCCCGTTGAGCTCCCTACATACTTCAAAATATGTTATTTATATTATGCGTTGTAATTTGTTAAAGGGACTTAACTTAAGTGTGTTTATATTACTAACATCGCAGTGTGTGTAGTGATTGCTCTCTTGTATCGACTTGATCGTTCAAGGTCTCAATGACTTCCGTATTCTAGCAATGGTTTCTTTGTAAAATATTGTAAGTACATAGATTCTGTTTTATTTTTTATGGCACTGGCCTCTTCGTAACAAAGTTTTCCACTTTAGGTGCATGGCTTACGTTTCATATTGCTTGGTAGTTATTCTCTGCCACTAATTGTTTTTTTATATATTTTGCACATATTGTGTGGTTCTAAGTTTCCCCCTATAAAATTCAATAAGTAATGACCTGTTACATATCAGGTCTCTCCCACCAACGAAGTGGTACTTGCCTACTTTGTTGTCAGCATCTTGTTCACCCTGCTTTGAAGTAGGTTCCAGGTTACGCCAAGAAAACTCCTTCCTTCATTCACAATTTTCTCTTTATGCATACTATCACTCGCATACATTATGTGGATTTCTTTGTGGATTTCCTGCCCGTGAGCTCAGACCTTGCTCCACTTGGTAATATTGCTGTCTCCCATATGTTACTCTGAGACATCATCGGAAAGGCTGCACAAGACTTGCCTAACCTATTAGCTTATGTATTATATAGCTAGTATTCTTTGAGTGAACAGTGGAACCTGTAAAGAACACTGATAAGTACAATTTGGCGAACCCAAATTCATCACAATACAGTTTTACGACCTGACGATAGTTTCGTCAACAAAGTTAGCGTGATCAGAGGGATGACTATATGATGACAATTCTTATCAGCTAAACTACCTACACATACTTGCTCACTGTGGGACTATTTTCTATTCTTAGTATCGTCAGTGTCCAGTGCTTGCTTAATGTAACATTTATTTCAGTATAGCATTCCTGCCAGTAAATTATACTGTCCTGGACTAATGTGGCCAGGTTGTTTTCAGAATAGGATTCATATTAGAGAGTACAGTGGGTGCCACCTGTGGCAAGACTCTTTTCATATATCGTTGCCCTCGGTTAATTCAGTAATTTTGTTAAAGCGATAAGTGTATTTCAGGACATTGTTCTTCCACATTACTTGCCTGCTGTGGCAATATTGTTTGAGGATAGTGTGTCTTTCAGAGAGTATAGTACCTGCCTACTGCGGCACGCTTCTTTCAAGATGGCGTCATTGTTAGTGAATACAATCATTTGCCACTGTGACAAAGTTACTTGATGCTGGTGTCCCTGCATGCGAGTATAGTAAGCACACTTATGTAAGGATGTCGTTTTTTGTCAGTGATTACAGTGATCGCCTACTGTGACCGTATTATTACAGTACTTGTCTAATGTAACAATATACTTGGAGCATGCCGTTACTGTCAGTGAGTACAGTACTTGCCTAATGTGGCCTATGCTGGCGTACCTGTCACTGAGTACAGTGCAGCACGACTTTTGGAGGATGGCGTTACTGTCAGTGAGTACAGTATTTGCCTAGTGTGGCAAACTTATTTCAGGATTTCGTAACTGCCAATGGGTGCAGTAATTGCCTAATGTGGCAATATTAAATATCTTCTTGGGGGACGGCGTTACTGTCAGTGAGTTCAGTACTTGTATAATGTGCCACGATTCTTTCAAAGTGGTGTTACTGCCAATGAGTATAGTGGTTGTCTAAATTGGCAAGATCGTTGGTGGATAGCGTTACTGTCAGTGAGTACAGTTCTTATCAAAGGTTACACGATGGTTGCTGACTGGTACTCCTGTAACTGGGTACAGTACTGCCTTTTTGTAACACGGGGATCTACGATGAAATTACTCTTTGTGAATATTTCAGTCCTGGCCTATTCTGACAAGCTTATTTCAGGATGGTGTTACTGTCAGTGAGTACAGTTTCTTTGTCAGCACCGTAAGGTTATTTTCCTGAATAGGGTGTTTCCTCCTGTTTGTGAATACGGTACTTGCCTAAGAGGCCACAAATTTATCTCCACTGAAATGTTCCTGTATTACGATAGCTGCCTGCTATGACAACTCTTTTCGCCTTACGCTGGTACTTTCTACGGAACTGGACTAAACAAATGCCTAGTGGATCACAACATTTTTTCTCTTCGAACACTTGTTGCCTGGGTAAAGTGCATGCCTAGATTTTCTTTTAGCCATAGGATGGTTCTGCACTTAGTGAGTGCAGTTCTTGCATAATGTCGCAAGTTTACGACTTAAATGTTCAGTGAAGGCAGCATTGCTTACCGCGGCAAACCATTTCTTTCGATAGTATTTGCCAGCTGGGATAAGATTCTGTACTTTCGATTTATCTAGTGTGGTTCTTTTTCTGCTTATTCTTTCCTAATTGTAACTAATTGTTTGTCCATTATTCTTGGCATGTCCTAGCACATTCCTCTTTTGTCTTTCATAAGGAGGCAATATTTCTTTCCCTACTCTTTGCCTGGTGTAGCACGATAGGATTTATTATTCTTGCTCATCGTTGCACGATTATTGTCTCGGTGAGATGATATTATGGGTGATTACCGAATATTCCCTGTCACGGAACACGGAAGGCGTATTCTGTCGAACGATATTCTTCTGTTACAACCTTTAGGTACGATTTTCTCCAGTATCCCTTTGTCAGAGGGTCAGACTTTACCAACTGTAGTGTTGTCGCGTGCCTACCTGCTGCCGCTCAAAACTCGTCCTCCTTCCACTCTTATCAACGAGTACAGCAGCTGCCCAGGTGACCCAATGATTTCTCCCTCATGAGGTTTTTTTGTTTCTTTCTTCTGCTGGACTGTGTCCAAATTTCTTCTCTAGTATGACTGCTATTTCCCCTCAATGTATACCGCATTTGTATCTCGATGAGCCGGTTTGTTCTATTTCGTGTGCCACCCCACACATTCCTCCTCAAGTAGCCTATTTGAGATAAGTGCAATCTACTTTTCCTTGACTGTTGGCACACACCTGCTCGGTACACTTACCTTTTATTGTGTAGTTGCTTTCACACTGAAGCAAACCTTGTCCATATGTATTTCTCTCTAAATATAGTTCTTGCGTCAGCCTCCTTAATCAAAGTATCCATCAGGTTTTAACGTATCGCTTTCCATCACACGATTCATCATCTCATAGCATAATATGCCCCCTTAGCAGCACATCAAGCTACTACAGAGGAGGGGAAGACTAACAAGAAGCAGGTCCCTTGAATCCTAAAGGAGAACTTTCCTACCACAATTCGTCACTGAAAAAACCGCCACATGTCGTCTACATTTGTTAAAAGCTTGAAAAAGCCTCGACTACAGTTACAGCTTTTAAGAATCCTGAGTTTGAATGTTGTGTATGAGCACAGACCCACTAGCTTTTTTCTGAGGGGCCCATGCAGCAAAACTTTTTTCTCTATAACCAAACACCACCACAAGACAGGACTTTTTAAATTTACAACACCTACCAGCAGTTTATCATGAACTTTTTTGCTTCTAAATCATTGCCATACTACATCAACAGTATTAAAGTTTGTGGACAAGGAAGGCGTTAACTAACTCGAACCTTTCTTGGAATCCTGATATTGATCCTCTGTACGTAAAAGACCTGCCAGCTAGGTCATCGTTTCGAATTCTTACTCTTTTATTTGAACCACCGTTAGAGTATTTACACAATATGTACTTACTAGTTCTTGCAAATACGACTGAGTCACAATAGATTATTTTTCAACAAAAAAAAAACTTGTTCGCACATTTAACCTTTAACTCCCAAAGAAATATTGCGTGCAAACATTATGCTGGAAAGTATGTTTTCCTTCTTGGTAAACTTGCCGAGTATTTGTGAGTGTTATCACCAACTCGAACTCGTTGCAATAACAGCCGTTTTTTGGCACTATTGTTTTGCCGCTGTGGCTTCTTCTTTATTCATGTACAAATTTTTTGGGCGCACAAGAACGCCTACTACATCTTTAGACGCTGCTATAGAAACTGTACTTTCTCCGTAGTATTTTACGATGGATTTGTTGTATAGCGCTGTCTATTTCTGTTACCAAACATGTGGCTGCTGGTCACATCGCCAACCAAATGTTTTTTATATTGAGTGTTTGGCAACTGATTTTTTGTATTTGCCTAGTTGCGATGGAACAGTTATTACGCCTACAATTAGCACCACTAGTCAACTGAGTTCTAGTTTCCTCGTCCATCTTATGAAAATTTTACAACAGAAAACAGAATAAGGTAAAAAAAAGCAGAAAACAGGATCTTGGTAAAAAAAACAGAAGAAAAATGGTATACAGGTCTTCCAGATCTGTTTCTCCACAACTAACATGAAGTGACAGTCGGCATTCCAAATGTATACCTATTTGTTTGCAAATTGTTTACCTACGTAATGTTCTTAGTTTGTTTCTTGGCGTACAGATTCAAAAGCATTTACCCTCGGTAGTTGCTATTAATATGGGAGTGCTAGTTCAGTTGGATCTGGTTTGTATGGTTTTTCCACTTTTTTGTGGTCTTTTTGCTCTATTCCTCTGACGGATAATATGTAGTTGTTGCAACAGTGCTTTAAACATCTACAAAACTTATTTACGAAACGAAGCTGAAGCACATCATTGGATCAAGCGAACTTACCTTAAGTGATGTTCGATCTTGACTATGTAAAAGCTTCGTTGAAGTAAATAGAGTCCCAATACACTCCCCTATTTGTCTACGTTTCATCCCTTACTGTGTTGCAAAATATATTTAAACCAAACTGAATATTATATTAGACTGGTCTAAATAAGAGGATAAGTTTGCTTATCTTTACAAATGTGTGGATTCGTAACCGCAATGAGAAGACTACAAAACTTATTTACTTCAACGAAGCTTTTGCATTATCAAGATCGAACGTCACTTAAGGTAAGTTTGTTTTATCTTATGATTTTACTCCTTACTTAATGGACTGCGATCTTTCAATAAACATTTTCAATATGTAGACATTGGTGATAATTCCAGTTTATACCGGAAGTAATTTTAGCTTTATAGTTTTTATACAATGATGCCTCTTAATGGCATTTTCTAATTTTTGTTGTAGATGGTTTCGATTTTCATACATTTAAGATCAACCGTTTTGAAGTTGTTTGGACGGCATTTATAATTTACATTCCTCTGAGGATTTGATCACTTTATTTTTATATTTGTCACAAAGTGAAACTGGATATTAGGCCTTTAGAATATGTAATCCGTTATTTTAAATTTATTTGGCCAGTTTTTACAATTACCATTTTGCACCCGGTCTTCCAATTTACACACCTTCGAAAATTTGAGCATATTATTTTTATATTTGGAACAAAGTAAAGCTAGATATCATGCTATCAGAATATGTTAATAGTTTATATAGTGACACATACGTGTTTATAAAGACAACTCAAATTCGAAAATTGACATATTATAGTTAAATCAAATTAGACAAAAAATCGCCTTAACCTGGACACTTTAAATAAAAACAACCGAACCAAGCGTCCGATTGTGTTCGTCTTTACGTGAAATCGTTTTTTTTTCTGCCCTGTATTATCATATTAACAACTTACGCGATTTAAAAACAGCGATAGTGGTAAAATGTAGTTGAAAAAGAACGAATAAAAAAGGGTCGAACAGTATGAGCTGTTTGTTTTGACTGACATTGAATGCTATTCATTTAATTAGTTTTTTAATAATGAAAAGGGGATATAAACATTTAAAACGTCTTTGTTAATTATAAATACCCAATGCATTATTCAGGCCAGAAATAACACAAAACGCAAATGCAGCAGTGGAGCAGTGGCGGAGGTTGTAATCAACAAATGCCACACCTTCACCATCACCTGAAGGAGCGTTCTTGGCAAATGTCAGAAACAAGATGGGTTTCATCACGCTGCTATCTACGCACATCACCGGAGCTGGAGTCAAAGTCATTCAAGTCCCCGATGACGCTGATATTGTGAAAGTGAAGACAGCTGTACAAGCTGCCAACAACGGTGCGCAATCAATAACAGTAGGCGAGAACAATCTAATGGCTGCGACATTCAACCCTGGAAGTAACGTCATGCTGATAGCAGGAAAAACAATGTGGAACACCGGCTCTTCATTAGTGAGAAGTTGATCGCAGCCTTTGGAGATGTCCGTGAACACCTGTTTTTTCATACAGTAACAGAATGCGATACCACTTTTGCCCCCTTCAGAAAAGGTAAAAAGGGTTTCTTCAAGAAGCTCCAAAACGACGCTCGTTAATGGGCTAACATGTGTGTCTTCAATCAGCAAAACGCTACACACGTGGAAATCGCAGAATTGTGAAAATATTTTCTACTCGTGCTGTGCGGCTGTTTAATTAAAGAGAGCTTAAACAACGCCAAGCATTGACTGTATCAAGGAACAGTTGCTAAGAAGTCTGTAAAGGCAGCATTCAACTTGCCTGCACTCCCAGCTACATCCGGCTAAACAACATTCGTACCTAGTTTACCACCAGATAAGGGCCAAATTCCGTCATTTCCTCGGGTTTAAAAACTCTTAGTACGCTAATTCCGTATATTTAAATTTAGGTTCAAGCATGGATGGAAAGTCGCCTGCTGGAAAAGAATGTCCGAAAACCAGCCTTAAGAGGATACAGCACCGGAGCGGGTACTACACATCATATCCTGCAACTGCAAATCGGGCTGCGAAAAGAAATGCAAAATGCAGGACAAGTGGGCTTAGTTAGTTCCACAGACATGAGCGGTTACTGAGCTGGGTATGGATGCGCAAATCGCATGGAATTGGCTAACTCGGACATCGATAACGATGTCCAACCTTTTCACTATAGCCAAAAATGCAACATTTTAGGCAAAAATGTACTTTCTTAAAAAAAAAGTTTATTTGATTGGTTAAAAAAAGACCATATTTTATATTTTTTGCGTTTTAAATGAACAAGAAAAGTAAACTACGCAATTTGACGCAAAGATGGACAAAATCGGACGTTTGTTCCAGTCGCTGTGCTCAAAACTAAAAAATCGAAGATGGCAGCGTTTTTTTCCCAAGTGGAATTGTTTAAGACTTTTAGGATTTTAATTAGGGCATCATTCTCAACATCTCTAATGATTTTCATGTTTTTATTTCAAATGTCCTGGTCAATGTCCTATTTGATTGGACTAATAAAACAGGTTTCCAATGAAAACGGCCGGTATAGTTTTATGCGCCATTTTCCACAAAATTACAGTGCTTTGTTCGGTATATTATGCATTTCTATCTAATAGTTTTTGAAATACCGAACATTCTAAACTGAAATGTCTCGATGTAATTGGTTCAGCAAGTACATCAGCAAAAATATTACGATATTATATATATATATATATATATATATATATATATATATATATATATATATATATATATATATATATATATATATATATATACAGAATTTGTTGAATCATTTGCTTAATTTGCAGAACCAATGTGTTGTTGATTCTGTTATTTTGTGTATTATATTGTGACGGAGTACACATTTTAATAATTGTCGAAAAGTAATGAACGCACAAAATTTAATTATAAATATCAAATTTGTTCATTGTAATAACGTTCCTAAATAAATTCCCCTGGTTCATTTGACAGAATTATAACAATTTCGACATTTTCCAAAAACCATTTATATTTTTGCAAAAACTCCATCCCGCTAATATTTCAAACCAAAGACAATCTCCCACACCTTCTTAGGTTATTACTTATTCACTAATATTATTTTCCAATTTTTATTTTATTATTTTCTAATAAAATAACTTTTTTATGAGACTAACTTAATCTTAAATCTTTGAAGGTTCAGACAACCAATTGAGCAGACGAGCATGCAGAGAGGTATGACATAGTATGCTGGGTCACCAGAGAAATATCGATCAATCGATTGGCCTTCCCCAAGCTAGACCTGAAGTGCGAAGTCTACGAAGGCAAACAGAACGAGGGAATAAGCTTGCGAGTGGACTTTTGAAGATGGAGTCGCTCAGCTATGTCAGCTACGCTTGGATAGTATAGCACCCTGCCAGATAAAGTAGCGAGATCACGACACGGAAGGCCATACCGACCAAAGTCAGTCAAGAGAGGGACATCGAAGAGTAATTCAAGAAGACATAAGCATAAGCAATTGGGTGAAAGGAAACCTGCGAGCGAGCATTTTGCTCTCTTGTTGACTACCTAGCAACGTATGGTGCTCTTCAATGGAAGCGATGCTGTCACATTTTCATACCACATGAAGGTTTGACTACTCACTTTGTTCTGTTTCTTAAAAGTATGTACGGTCGAGGTAGGACCCCCACAGAGCGTCGGTGCTAGAGATGGAGTTGGATAACTTCGCCGACGTATCTAGGTTAACCTGTCAGGCCAGTGGCTGTGTTATTCGCAACTCCATTCGTCTGATATTGGTATATTTCTACAGATGTTGAAGTCGAAGCCGAAGGTGTTACCTGGCTATCCTCGGAAATTGAAATATTTGTGGATTTTATATTTTCTGTGCTTGAAGAAATGAACAGCATACGAGATACTTCAATTTAACTGCTAATCGATTCCTCTATATAGCCTTCCGCGACTGTTGAAGAACGCCAATCTCCATGTTTTTTTAGAGTAAGGAGATCTCATCCACCTTCAACTAACATAGATACTGATGATCGTCTTAATGCATGTCCAGTGTAGTCTTTAGGATTTTGTAGGTTCAGGTAATCATCCCACATGCTGATTATAATAGTTGCCATAACGATACGTGCGGAATAGCCTGTTACTATGTATATTTACAGGTCGTAGGCTATTATATTTACGATTAGTATTAGGTACATGATTCAAATAGAGGCATTCGTCATTTATAACGGTGAAACTTCTTAATTTATGATTCTTACCACCTCACAGAAAAACCACTAGAAATTTATATCTTATCTTCTATGTCATCCGAAGTCAGACGAATTCTCTCTACGACATGCGTCAAAAATGTCAAATATTATAATTTCCTTGGTCAATAACCATTTTTCACCTGGGGCTTCAAGTAAGAATTGCTTAATTTGGTCTGCAGCTTAGCTTTAAAGATATACAATAGCTATCGGAAAATGTTCAACATCCACATCTTATTTTACAGAGAGACCATTTTTGATGACTGAAAACAGACTCCATAAAGTAGAAAATTTCATGGAATCGGCTATTTCGGAAAAAATACAAGAAGAATATCATTACTTACAATGCTGATTTTTCTTTTCTTGCGCCATTCACAAAATTGTTGGTATTGATTTTCATACCTCTCTTTGGATTTTCGCTTAAATCGGTCGGAGAATACATTTTTAACAAATGTGTATTAATATTATAATAACTATTTGCCACTCATAGAAGAGCAAAGTGCATTGAAACTGGAAAAACATGCGATTAATAGGTATTCTGTACTGAACGCACGGCAATTTTAATAGACTTTCCGCTTATTAGTGAATTTTCTTAAAAAAAATTCACTAATGAGGAGATCCCGACTTTTGAATTTTGAAAAAATTTCTTCAAATGAGCGCTAATTAGGCCCCCCAGAAAACATATCCAAGGTCAGTTTCAATTTTTATATGTTTATATATATATATATATATATATATATATATATATATATATATATATATATATATATATATATATATATATATATATATATATATATATATATATATATATATATATATATATATATATATATATATATATATATATATATATATATATATATATATATATATATGTATCACACCGATAACTCAAAAAATAATGGGCCGATTTTGATTAAATTTGGTGAAAAAATTCCTTGTGCTAATAGCTTGGATAAGTTCGTTAGCCAGGAAAATCTGCCTAGGTTTTCCAGGAAAATTTTGCGTTTTCTTTCGAAAAAAAATTATATCTCCGGAATCAACAAAGTAAGGGCAACCAAATTTGGCACGCTGGTTTATATCCTTATAGGTAAGTTACCTACCAAAATTTAGCTATGTAGCTCAAAAGACAAAAAAGTTATAGGCATTTAAAGAAAAATAAATTGGGGTTTTCCTCAAAACGTCAAAGTGGCGATTTAAAATGTCAAAATTGGCAACATTTAGGCAAATAACTTGAATCTAATACGGCCTATAGAAATAAAATGTTTCAAGAAGGATGTTTTACAAACCCTAAAGTCTTAGTTTCAACCGTCATTGTCCTTCATTTTACTAAAATATTTGCAGAAAATTCATTTCAAATAGACCCTTTCTCTGATGCTTGACAAGTAGCCTTAGCTATAGAGTTTATCATTTAATGGTATACAATTTTTGTCGAATTTTCGTAAAAAATCAATAAAGCTCAATATATCCGTTATTATATAAGAGACGAAAAAAATTTGTATACATTAATTATAGGGTGTCTTGAGCTACATCTTAAAATAATATTTATACAATCACAGGGTGGCCCATAAGTCGTTGGTGATACAAATTTCCTTTTTTTTAATCAAACACGCCTTATGTTATTGCATTTTTGCATTTTCCATCGAAATATAATGCATGTTTGTAAGAAAAGAAATTCTGAACGCAGCAAGTGCGTTATGGTAGCGAATTTTGATCAAATGTTTCATATTTTTTTAAATCAAACACGCCTTATGTTATTGCATTTTTGCATTTTCCATCGAAATATAATGCATGTTTGTAAGAAAAGAAATTCTGAACGCCGCAAGTGCGTTATGGTAGCGAATTTTGATCAAATGTTTCATATTTGAACAGCTCAATTTGTTATTAACCTATAAGGTTGACCAAGAAACGTGTTTTTTCGGGAACACTTTAAGTTTACTTTTGGAAATTTTTGTATATTTTCACACAATAAAGTTATTTTGATGAAACATGGCACATTGTTTTTAGTATATAGGTTATACTGGTAACCAAATTTGATGCCTGCTTTCTTAAAAAAACACACATATTTGTTATTAAAAATATTTTTATGAAAATTCACTACCATAACGCACTTGCTGCGTCCAGAATTTTTTCTCTTATAAAGAAAATGACGTACAAAAATTATCCACTATATAAGACTGGCAGGTAAGACAAAAATTGAAGAAGCTGATCAAATAACAAAAATTCCGATACAAGTGCTTATGGTAGAGAATTTTCAAGAATCTCTTTAATTTTAATTACTTAATTTGATCTGTTAACATCCCACACTAATTTTGGCCTGTAGTAAAGTTAATATAACGGGAACATGTTTACCAAATTTTATTAAAATAACTTTGTAATTTTCGGAAACACAAATTTATGTTTGAAGGAAATGTTAAATTTTTTCCGAAAAATCTGGGCCGATTTACGAACTCGTCTACATCATATTTACAAAAGAAAGACACGTGTTAAGTTTAATCAAAATCGGTCAATAATCTTTTGTTTTCTCTGGATACACACACGCACTAACACAGGCACGCACGAACACATGTCCGTCACTCGTTAACCCGTATTACTACTTTTTTAACAACTATAAAAAATTTAACTTACCCTAAATATTGGTTCTAGAGGCCCTTTTGGCAGTTCAGATGTCATGATTTCTCTATGGATAAAGTTTTGTATGAAAATTGACAATAAACCAAAAAAACATAAATAGACGAAAACAGTATTTAATCGCAAACAGGATAACAAAAAAAGGAAATACACATCACTAAGCAACAATAACATACGTTCTCAATACAATTTGAGAGGATTAAGTTAAAACAGTGTTTCGGTCCCATGATTATTATCGATGGTCATAAGATATACAGAGTGTCCCATTTTGGTTGCAATTACTGGGTATTTCGGATATTACTAATGACAGAAACTTGCGGTTTTCGCGAATCTGAGCTGCTTTTTTGTGAAACAAAAGATGGCGCAAAAAAATTGTCATAGCCTTCTTAGTTTTCGAGCTATAGAGCGATATTGAAGATATTGCATTTTCAGGTACCCATTGTTCAGTTGTCTGACAACTTGTCAAAAAGGTAAAAACGAATCCTTTTAGAACTTTTTACGTAGAATCTAGTGGCGTAGTTAGTCTTTTTTAAATAATACTGTTTTTGAAACATTGACCAATGTTTCGTTTTTTTAATGGGGCAGCCTGTATATTTGTCAAGAAATTAATTTGCAGTTTCACAAGCTTTCTAAAAATATATAACATTCTCGGTCTATTTTTCAAAACAGAAAACACCCTACCAAGCAAGTCTGAACGACCTGACCTGACCTGACATGACCTTACCTAACCCGTTGAAGTTGAAGACAACAAGAAACCAAAAAAAAAAACATGAATTAAAAAATATTTTAAAATGTTAGTTTAAACTTTCCGTATGTGACCAGCGCCGAAATAATAATGTCAATAACTTGACAACAGATTCCCACAATGTAAAAATATTATCAGAGTGCATAGAAGGTAGTAATCTTCATCTATCAGCAGTCGATTTATCTAAAACTAGTTGGCCCATAATATGCAGTATTACCAAGCTGGCAACAGTATCACCAATATAGTATATATAGTACGCTGTTTATCCCGATTAAACATACAATATACTTCTAATAATTATGGTTTTACTTCCTACGAGGGTTGCATACCTGTTGTCCGTATAACAACAGGCTTAAAATGCCTATTAGTTTAATCTTTCTCTTGTTTAAAGAGTTAGTCGTTTAATACAACTTCTTCGCATATTTTATTTACTCTTTCCAAATGCTTTATGACTATATCATTAGAATTCTCGAATAGGTTAGCAGTAGGTATAGTAATCCTATATTTGTTGATGTTGTAAAGGGTATAATTCGGAATAATATTATTTCCCTAATATGAGGAATTTCTGCGGTAAGCTTACCAATACGGTTCTTCTACGGCATTATGCTCAGGCGCCCGCACCGATTGAGTTGTCGCGGAGTTGATGCGCTCCACCCGGAGGCTGTAACTTGACTGCGTCACCTTACCAAGTTGCTGACCACAGCAACCTAGAGCCAGGGTAAGCTATAATGGAGACAGGACCCTTCTAAGTTTTAAGGCAAAGTTACGCTTGACTTTCTAGTTATGGCCTTTGTTAGAGATCATTATAATAAAGATATAAATTATGTTTCGGTGGATTCTCAGGAAGAACTGAATGAAATGCTGAGTAATATAAATAATCTATTTACAAATTATTTATAAAAAAATATTTACAAGGGAGGTTTTCACAAATAAACTAGAATCAGTTATCCTGTACACGAAAATTAACGCGGGGGTGCTAACGCTTGTTTCCCAACAAAATTATAAAATTCATATAACTGGACTAAGGGAAACCAAAGGCAGAGACAGTTAAATGAATTAATTCGTTAAGGCATTCGCGGGCTATGTGGGGGTGGTTAAAGTGATAACACGACTAACAGTCGGTATTTTAACAGGCGGTACGGTGGTGCCGGACAAGCATTTGACATAAGCGAGCAACATAAGCAGGCATTCAGCATACAAAATACAACGGATGCAACATCAAAGCAAGCTGGCTGCGTACTAAAATATATTATTATAACCGGCTTTCAACGGCCCAGCATTTATACGCCGCATTCAAACACCTGGGGGGCATTACCCCAAGTAGAAGGCGTTCATTTCTCGAAGAAACTTTCCCGACAAGTACAATGGGGGACGCCCGACACTTCCAAACGACGCCCCCAGACAGACCAGGAGGCCAGGTATCGCCTAACTTCTTCGATCCGCAATAGCGCAGTCGCTACGATGAGAATATACGGCAGTCGAGGAATATTCTCACTTCGACCCCTTGCCCCGCACGGGCAGCTTCACGTAAGACCGCTTTTGTCTCGTCCAGTGGCCTAGTGTACCCTACCCCGTTTCTGTCGCTGAGCCTGTCACACACTCTGCATTGTCAACTATACCTGAAATAATACTAGCTTTTCACCTATCGCGACGGTAATAAATGGATAAACATTTCAATAACAGCAGTAATTATTTTTTATGATGATTTAATTTACTGCAAACGTAATAATTGTAGTTTCTGGTCAATAACTAAGTTGTATAATCCTGCTATAATTAGTCACTTTATGACAATCTTAAGTGTACAGTTTTAGAAATAAGCGTAAGTTTGTGATTATAAAAGGCGATTCAAATGAAGGAAATATTCCAAACAAACATGCTAAAATACTTGTGTAGTGTCTTCAAAAATTTGCATAAATTGGAGTTACAAGAAGTAAGAACGAATTGAAATTTTTCGTGAATGTAACCCTTTTGCTTGGTAAATTTACGAAAGATTCTCCCAAAAAATAACAAACTTTAATAAAATACAAAATTAACACAATATCTTATAACGGCTTATCGTTTGCTTTTTGTAAGTGCTGTTCTCGTTAACTCAAATCTCACCATAGCAAAAAATAAAAATAAACCTGTAATTAACAAAATAAAGGTTGAAAATAAAAATTAACGTTGTTGCAAGATAATTAGTTTAGATATATTTGTTAAAAGCATTTAAAAACGCGAAACTCAAAAATATATCATTTCATTTTGCAATGTTTCTGTGGCTCTAAATTCACATGTCAAAGCAAAAAATGACGAGTCTAAAGGTATAAACGCAGAGAGCAGTGCCCATATTCCTTGCTGATATTAAAGTCAGTAGTGTATACTACATACAACAAACAAAAATATTTAGCTCAAAAAATATCAGAATAATTTTTGCAACATGCAACGTGATGCAGATAAAAAGTAGATACTCCACTTATTTACAGAGACACTGGTGAAATGTCTAATAAACTGTAAGAAGTTGCTGCTGTAAAGTATACAGAATTTTCACTCAACACAGAGACCCAACTGCTTCAGAAATATGTTAATTTTCTCACGAAGGTAATTAAAAGAAACAATACATTCCTTATAATAACCTGATCAGTAGATTTGTAATAAACTAAAACATTTTGGTACTTACAATCTTATCTGATTACGTTTTATTTTATTTACATTGCTGATGCAATACAAGATAAGGATACTAATGTATATATTGTTTAAAGTTACAAAACCAAACTATATGAAATCAAAAAAACTTACAACTATCACTACAATCTGCATCAATGAATTTGAAGTTGAAATTCAAATGTTGTTGGCAATACAAAAATGGCAACTAAGTACTGATAACCGCAGAATTGGCTAAATCAATTTCCAGTTTATATAAATTCAACAAAACAGTGTTTATTGGTTAATATATGTAGGTGTATATACCTAATTAACGTAAAGTAATGCAAAGTTGACATTTGTGTTGAAGTATGATTAACCTGGACTTTAGTGGTATGTAAGTAGGTGTATCTATTCGTACTTAATTAAAATAAAACAATGTAAAATTTACATTTGTGTTGAAGTATGATTAGTTTCCGCCATTGAGTTTGAATTGATTAGAAATTAAAACTCTATTTTCCGAGGACTGAACCTATCGAGTTAAAAAAAGAAGAGAACCCTACAATTGGTAAACAAATCCTTTTCTATTTACAACATAAAAACCAAACTCACCATCATAATCCAAATAGCTTGGCCAACTGAACTGTCTACTTATATTTCTATGGAAATTCATTTTAGGTGCACATGTACATTACTTTAAAATAAACCCAACTAAATGAAACTGTAGACTAGATAAAAAAAAACGAACTGTAATCAGATAACTTATCAAATATTAACGGTGTTATATATGGACTGCGTGCACTATATAGTTTTCTAATCAACGTAGGTATACGTTTTACTAAAAATAACTATGACGTTGTTTTAAAGAAACGTCGTAAGGGAAGCCTGAAAGTGTCTGAAATATGAAGCTTACAGTAGGGTTTCCATAATACGTTGTAGAACAGTTCGATTCGTTCTTACAAATGTATCACAGCGCAAGAAAGTTTTGCAACAGATATTCCTCACGACAGTTTCATAAAATTAAATACAGAAAACAAAAGAAATATTTTGCAGTGGTTTCGTTTTGTTAAATCATCGTTTAATTTTTTTAATCCATTTGCAGTTAAGAATAAATCGCCTATAAGCACTAATGACCACAAAATTTTACTGGTAGGTCTTACCTAGTTTGTAGCTACATTGCACCTTCAACAAGTAACATATCTCAAAGAATGCGAAGGTCAAGGTAGGTCAGGTCAAACAAAGGTGTGTACTAAGTAACGATCTATAAATTTCACAGACACAAAAACCTTCAAGCCAGTTTTCATATAGTATTAACTCTATATGTAGAAACGACACGACTAAAAATATAATTTCTTCACTGGAAATAATTCCTTAAAAAAACTGTTGAGAAAATTTTAAAGCATGATTAAACAGGTATTTTTATGACAATCAAAAAATATTTATCAGACATCGTAGGTAAGTACTGGTTAGACCATACTGGAAAGCATATGGATTTCTACCAATAATTCTTTGAAATATGCCATTGTGTTCCTAAACTGAGAACAAATATATGTCGTCTCTTTAATAAGATAAGTGAAGAGATAGGTATGTTTTTTTTTACCTTACTAAATATCGCAAGCCGCCCGCAAAAAAATAGGAGTAGAAAAGTTCTATGTGAGCCACTTTCTTCCAATTTTCATCAGATCAGTCATATCGAAATGGTAAAAAGCATAGAGATTATCAGGTATGTTAAAAAGCGGACAATATGGCTTTCGTCAAAAAGTACACTCTGATTACATCGTCAGTCTTAAAGAATTCGGGAAAATCATAAAATCTCTGCCACTTTTAGAGAATATAAAAAGTGTTTGTATAGCATTCTAACGGACCGCTTCTTGCATGCAGTCTTTAATAGCTTCATTTGATAAACTGAACTGACAATGGACCACTTAGGGTGGCGATTTTGCGAAGCGGGAATTTCAAACTTGGTTCATAACGTAAGAAACCCTAAATCACACACCATGCACTTCTTATGGGCGAACAAAATGCGAAACTTTTGAATCGCTTGTTCTTAACTATGGGTTCACCAATACGAAGATCTTTGGAGATTTTACTATCATTTGGGACAAACATTCATTATAATTCGCTGTAAAATACAAAAATGCAGTAAAATAAGGGGGTCTTCTGTTAAAAAAAGAAAGTGTGTATCACCAACGACTTATGGGCCACCATGTGATCGTCAAAATTACTTTCGCCAACGACTTATGGGCCATCCTGTGATCGTCAAAATAAGTTTATAAGGTGCAGCTCGAGATACCCTATAATTAACGTATATACTTTTTTGTCATATCTTGTGTAATAACGGATATATTGAGCTTTGCTGTAGAAAAGCGTCAGCCTGTATATGTGTAAACAGACAATAACTTAAACTGACCCCGTATATGGGGTTCTATTCGCGCTCATTTGAAGAAATCTTTTTAAAATTCATAAGTTGCTGTCTTCTCAATAACGATTTTTTTCTACGAAAATTTGCTAAAATATAGACTATTAAACCATAAACTCTATAGCTTGAAACAAACTACTGCCGAAACATCAGAAAGAGGGTCTATTTGAAAAGGATTTTCTGAAAATATTTTAGTAAAATGAAGGACAATGATGGTTGAAGCTAAATCTTAAGGCTTTGTAAAACACACTTCTTACGACATATTGTCTAAAAAATCCGTATTTGTTCCAAATTCGTTGTTTGAAAATTGCAAATTTTCACGTTTTAAATCGCGACTTTGACGTTTGACGAAGAAAAATTATCAAATATTCAAAATATTTTTTCTGCTACTTCTTGACGTTTTTTCATCAAGAAAACGTAACCGTTGGATGTAACACTCAATTGGTTTTGTTAATCACACAAAATATTTCGTACTTGTGCTTTCCTCTGATCGCCAGTGGCACCTAATTTTTTTTTCTGAAAATGACTAACTTTTTTTCTCTTTTAACTTAGAGATCTGAATTTTGGCATGTGGGGTAAGTTGGATAGTAGAAACGTATATACCAAATTTGGTTGTCATAGCGCTGTTATTTTCGGAGATCCAAACATTTTCCGAAGGAAACTCCAAAATTTTATAGGAAAAACTGGTCCGATTTTCCTGGCTAACGAACTTATCCAAGCCACTTACAAAAGGAAAATACGTACCAAATTTTATTAAAATCGGTCCATTATTTTTTGAGTTATCGATACGATATAGATATATATATATATATATATATATATATATATATATATATATATATATATATATATATATATATATATATATATATATATATATATATATATATATATATATATATATATATATATAGTACATAACTTTACAATGTGTTTCACAAATAAATGTGCATTATATTTCGATGGAAAATGCAAAATTGCAATAAGATAAGGCGTGTTCGACTAAAAAAAATATTTGTATCACCAACGACTTATGTGCCAGCCTGTGATTGTAGAAATATTTTTTAAGATGTAGCGCAAGACACCCTATAATTTATGTATACAATTTTTTTCATATCTTGTATAATAACGGATATATTGAGCTTTATTGATTTTCGTAAATTCGATAAAAGTTATATACCATTGAACAATAAACTCTATAGCTAAGACTACTGCCAAGCATCAGAGAAAGGGTCTATATGAAATGAATTTTCTGGAAACATTTTAGTTAAATGAAGGACAATGACGAGTGAAACTAAGACTTCAGGGTTTGTAAAACATTCTTCTTGAGATATTTTCTTTCCGCCCGTATTAAATTCAAGTTCTTTGCCTAAATGTTGCCAATTTTGACGTTTTAAATTGTCACTTTAAAGTTTTGAGGAAAACCCCAATTTATTTTTCTTTACATGCCCATAACTTTGTTGTCTTTTGACCTACAGCGCTAAATACTATAATATAGTAGATAATTTACCTATAGCGATATAAAACGATGTACCAAATTTGGTTGCGCTTACTTTGTTTCCGGAGATATGATTTTTTTCTAAAGAAAACACAAAATTTTCCGGGAAAACCTCGGCCGATTTTCCTGGCTAACGAACTTATCCAAGCCACTTGCAAATTCACCAAATTTTGTCGAAATCGGCCCATTTTTTTTTGAGTTATCGGTGTGATACACACACACACAC
This sequence comes from Tillus elongatus, assembly GCA_964006375.1. Lineage (NCBI taxonomy): Eukaryota > Metazoa > Arthropoda > Insecta > Coleoptera > Cleridae > Tillus > Tillus elongatus. Next base: position 93,726,793 of record OZ023267.1, read on the forward strand.
ACACACACACACACACACACACACACACGCACGCACGCACGCACGCGCGCCCACACATCCACCCACACACACGCACACGCACACACACACACACAAATATATATATATATATATATATATATATATATATATATATATATATATATATATATATATATATATATATATATATATATATATATATATATATATATATATATATATATATATATATATATATATAAATCGAAACTGACCCCGGATATGTGTTCTGGGGGGGCAAAATTAGCGCTCATTTAAAGAAATTTTTTCAAAACTCAAGTCGGGATCTCCTTATTAGTGAATTTTTTTTAAAGAAAATTCACTAAAATTAGTCCCATAAAGACATTTTACGGCTTCGAGCATCATAAATGGGAATGGCGGCGCGACATGATCAAAACAATGTTTTCTGTAGCGCGTGTACGATAACGGTACACCAGGATGTGGGTGTTATGCATATATAGATACCACAGAAAAGATACCAGATGACTCGATGGTATTTACTGTTATCCCTATTAACCCAGCAGAACAGACAAGACGACTAAGTCTTTATTGTGTGTTGCAACTTGGCCTACATTTTTGTTTGCTAAACAAAACCAACAAAAAATAACAACCCAAGACGCAGCAATTGCCTTATGGTAGCGAAAGTTCATAAAATCTTTCAAATTTATATTAACTCGGAAGCTTGACTTTTGGTACATAGGAAAAGTCTCTATCAATGCAATATGTTAACAAAATTTCATTAAAGTAAGTTTGTTGTCCGATACAAACACTGAATTCTTGTTTCGGAATAACTAGTCCGATGGGATTCATCAAAGAACAATACGTGCCTAGTTTTATAAAAATCAGTTAGTAATTAGCTATTTCTCGAATATACAATGTGTCCAAGATAAGGAGGGCCATTGTGGGGATCTCCAAACAGAGCAGATACAGACTTGGTTAAATCGGAGAAAAGTTGCGCACTCAAAAGCCCAACAAAATGGCGATTAGACATCTCCGAAACAATTTTTTGTTTTTGAGATATTTTGAAAAATTTTGATTTTTCAGTTTTACGTATTATTTTTTTCTGGTCTTAATGGTGGTCCTACTCCAATACTGATGACACTTCTCCACAGCAATTTCCGATTTTCTTTAACGTAGCATTGCTAATTTTTGAATCCGACGTTTCGTCTTTGCGGGACTATCTTCAACTTTTTTTTAATACGGCCCTCATTTTCTGATATGATACTCTGAAAGCCCTTTTTATTCCAAATTCAGCGATATTCACACTTTGTGGTTTAGTACCATTTTAGTCTTTTTTCGACCTTAATTAAGCATTGCTAATTTTTGAATCCGACGTTTCATCTTTGCGGGACTATTTTCAACTTTTTTTTAAATACGGCCCTCATTTTCTGATATGATACTCTGAAAGCCCTTTTTATTCCAAATTCAGCGATATTCACACTTTGTGGTTTAGTACCATTTTAGTCTTTTTTTCGACCTTAATCAAGAAAATTCCTATTATGGACCTGTACATAGCTTTTAAACTTAAGTACTAAACAATTAGCTATATCAATTAACACTTTATGTCATTTAGGCATTTAATAATAATCCAATGCATGAATTAAGACAATAATTTAATGAAATAAGCACAGAACAAATAAAATTACATTACCAGAAGACCTAAACATAAAAAAACAACAACAAAGGAATACGAACAAAACAACCAAATTTAGAGCATATGTTCAATGTTAAACCTCCACTATTTTCCAAGCAGAAATAGCTCCTAACTGTCGATTGGAAAACCCTAGTCAACATTTGTGGAGTAATGCTGGCAAAGGCTTCCAGAACTAACCTCCTCAGATCTTGTTCTGTAGAAAAATTTTGCTGATATACATGTTTTTAACGTATCCTCATACGAAGAAATCAAGCGAGGTTATATCTGATGAACGCGCTGGCCAGAGTGTTTCCGAATACGTGCTGATTACCTAGAAATATCCTTGAAAGATATACCGACGTTTTGTTTAATCAGCCGGACTGATGTACCGGGATCCTCAGTAATTGCTAACAAAACACTATGTACTGCTTTCTCATTGCTGGACTTTTGCCGAGAAACTACAGATTTTTTCACAGAACCATATGCCTTAAGGTTTGTCACTAATTTGCTATAAGTCCGTTTGTTTGGCTGTCTTCTTTCCGGATATTTCTGCAAATACATACGCTCTGCCACAGAACAATTTCGGTTGGATGAAATGAAATATGCCAACACGTCAAACTTTTCTTCGTTAGAAAACATATTTACTAGATGCAGTTACTAATTATTACGTAATAAATTAAACAAGAAACTAATATGTCAAAAATTAATGTTACTGTCAATCTAAATGTGGCTATTGTCACATCCATTTATTTTCCAAAGCATATCTTTGTCTTTTTTATTTAAGTATTTTTGTTCGGTGTTTATTCCATTAAATTATTGGCTCAATTCATCCATTGGATTATTATTAAACGTCCAAATGACATAAAGTGTTAACTGATATAGCCTAGTTGTTTAGTACTAAGTTTAAAAGTTATGTACAGGTCCGTAATAAGAATTTTCTTGATTAAGGAAAAAGACTAAAATGGTACTAAAACACAAAGTGTGACACATCGCTGCATTTGGAATAAAAGGGGCTTTCAGAATATGGTATCTGAAAATGAGGGCTGCATTTAAAAAAAAAGTTGTGAGACGAGCAAAGACGAAACGTGGTATTCAAAAATTAGCAATGCTACGTTAAAAAATGAAAAGTTGCTGTGGAGAAGTGTCATCGGCATTGGTGTAGGTCCACCATTAAGGCCAGAAAAAAAATGTAAAATCGAAAAATACAAATTCTTTAAAATGTCTCAAAAATCAAAAAAATAAATAAATTAGGAGATGTCTAACCGCCAATTTGTTGGGCATTTGAGTGCGTAACTTTTCTCCCATTTAACCAAGTCCGTATCTACCACCGTTTTGGAGATCCCCATAGTGGCCCTTCTTATCTTGGACACACTGTATATATAGAGGGTAAATTCAAATTCGACCACCAACCATCGGAAAAATCGGAAACTATGGGAGATACGAGGAAGGTTAAATTGGAAAAGAGTTGCGCATTTATGTGCCTTCATTTTTTTAAATTCCCAGTAGTTCCAGAGAAATCCGAAAAAAAACCTGAGAATTGAATATTTTAATTTTATTTTTTTATGGCGTTATTTGACAAGTTAGCCCAAAATAAAATACATTTTCATTGCTAGTTTTTTCCGGCTACATAACGGCGTTTTCAGATTTGTCATCCGAAGTTTTGTCTTTTGGTCACTATCATCAACTTTATTTTATGGGCGCGATATTGGATTTGTACACAAACAATTAGTGCGTTTTATTCCGATCTCACTAATGTATCTTTTGTTATAATTTGCTGTTCCAAAACCATAATTTTTTTTAAATAAAAACGATTCCGTCTAGTTGCCCGTGACTCCATCAGAAGTTGTTTTATAAACATGACACAGTACCTACTAACTGTCATGTTTATAAAACAACTTCTGATGGAGTCACGGGCAACTAGACGGAATCGTTTTTATTTTTAAAAAAAATTGTGGTTTTGGAACAGCAAATTATAACAAAACATACATTAGTGAGATCGGAATAACTGTCGAACGAGATTCGTCCAGCCATATTTTTGTTAGAAACGCTTTTCTCAAGTGAAGCAAAACGAGATGTGTTGAAACTGTATTACAAGTTTTATAGGACCAGTACAAAAACAGCGCAAATATATCTTTAATTATAGCCGGAAAGGCAACAGGCGGATAGAACATTATTTAAAATATTGGATAAACATTTAGCCCAGTTTAGTACTTTTGTAAATCCAAGGATGATAGGGTAGAATGGTAGAAGGAACTAGACATAACTTACTGGCAGAGGTAAATTTATTAATAAAAAATTGAAATTGTTTTGGCTCCTTTTTTCGATAAATACAAACCCTTCGAAATCTACTTATCAAGTATCCGAAGATGTTTGGAAGGAATTTAAAGAAATTAGTTTTAAATGTTATACACTACACATTTCACACAAACTACATCCAGGAGAAACTGAGAGAAGGATGCAATTTTGTAATTGGTTCACAAATAACATTTATTCTCAGGACTTACCAAGAACCATTATTTCGACTGACGAGAGTACTCTTAGAAACTGTGGCGTCTTCAATAGAAACAATGAGAATATTTTGAGTAAATATAATGTTAGACAATTTATAGAAGTTAGGACATAAGTTCTTTTTCATTTAAATGTATGGGCTGGAATTTACAACGACCAAATACTCGGACCTTACTTTATCGATTGGATTGTAAATGGGGAAACATATCTTCAGTTCTTGCGAACTAAATTTGAGGAATTTGTTAATGCTTTGCCACTTGCAGATTATAATAGGTGTTTGATTTAGCATGACAGAGCCTCTCCACATAATACTAGAACCGTTTGTCAGTATTTAAAACAAAGATTTCCGCATAGGTGGACAGGAAATTCGGGGCCTCTAAAGTGGCCGGCAAGGTCTCCCGACCTTACGGTTCTGAATACCTTTTTGTGGAGCAATTTGAAGAACTGGGTGTATGAAGGGCATAACTTATAACACCGTTCAAGAACTTAGAGAAAATATAAGTGAACAATTTAGGTCAATTAGAAGAAGGGGCATTGTTAGGGCAGTCAGCAATTTAAATCGACGTGCTCTTTTATGCATACAAGAGGAAGGTAATCATTCTGAGCACTTGTAATGTTTTAGTATTCACTTATCTGCTTTATTTTGTTTGTATTGCTGTATTGTTACTTTTATTTTAGTCACTAATATTGTAAGTATGTTTATAAAGTAAATTCCAACTAAATGGTATTACTTTTAGTTTAAATATTTGTGGTTTGAAGAAAGTAAATTATACAAATTGTACATCGACGAAATGAAAATAAAACGCATTAATTTTCTGTGTGTGTGTGAAAATTGTTTTCTACAAAAGCATCAAACTGAGTTAAATGTTCATCCAATATTTTAAATTATGTTCTATCCGGCTGTTGCCTTTCTGGATATAATTCAGGTACATTTGCGCTGTTCGTACTGTTCCTATCAAACTCTATAAGTCTTTATAAATAATAAATCTGCACACAAGTTTCTGATTTAGTCTGTCTGGCCAGTACATAAGTTCCTATGATTAATACTAACATCTTCCCGTATTTTAACCTTATGTACTAGCTACAGTGGGGCGGAGAGTGTACTGCCAGCGATTCGTCAAGTCTATTTTGACTTCCTGATTTTGACAATCCATATTTTGACAATCATTATTTTGACAATTCCGATTTTGACTCAGCCTGTCTGGCCGCTACATAAGTTCCTATGGTTAACACTAACATCTTCCCGTATTTCTAACCTTATGTACTTGCTACAGTAGGAAGGAGACTACTGTCAGCGATGTCAGGTAAATTTTGACAATCGCTATTTTGGCAATGCACCTATTTTAGAATTTTCGTTATCGTTATTATCGCTAATACGGCGAATTACCGACCAGTTATCGTTGATGGAGCATTTGACATGCTTTGTCGAATTTGTTTTCGCTAATGTGGCGAATATTCGTTATCGAACAATTCACTACCGACTAGTGACTTGTTGGTGTTCATGTAGTGAACATGTAAACCGATTTTGATTTATTTGTGTTCATGTTGTGGAACATGGACATTATTGTTTAAGTTCAACAAGTTGTTTTACCGATTGTGACTTTCTCTTCTTTCTACGCTGTATCTTTCAAGCTTTTCTTTAATATCCCAATTGTGACACTCTTAGCGTAGAGTGGGGCCATTTGTCAGTTGGGCATAATAACCAAGGCCTTAAGTCCGTCCAGCCTGTCGTCTAATTCGTGCGGTCAGGCCCGGTATCAAGCGAATTTAGGTGAATGGTGTATGAATGTTGCATGGGAATGCGTCAACAGGTGACACCTTTGGCGACTCCATAAAACGAAACAAAGAACATTTCAAACGATTTTGCACGCTGTGGGCGTAAGCCTGTGTATGGGAGATGTTCCCTTCACAGTTTTAAAACAAGACAACCTTTTTCTACTCTTCTCTCTTCCTTCAAAATTTATGTTCAAAAGCTTAACGCACCCTTTTGTTTTCGGCTTAACTTTGGCATTTTATATTTAGGTTTGGACGACCTAAGACAGTACATGTCTTTTGTAGTTTCTTTCGTTTGCTACCGCCTTAAATTCAGTCCTTGAGTTTCTGGCGACCGCGCATTTCAGTAAGAGTTACCGAAACATTTCCTTTATTTCTACCTAATATCGAATACCTGATTTTGACTGATTATCTAGATATCGACCTTTACTTTCTGAACAACATTTTGCTAATTGAACAGTGCCGTACTCGACTTCTGTGCTGAGTCAAAAAGAAAAGTTCATTTTCTTTTTAAGTGGGATGAGATGGTGTCAAGTGCAATTTGGAGAACTCAATTTATCACAATACAGTTTTTTGACCCGACGATCGTTTCGCTAACAAAGTGAGCGTCATCAAGGGGATGAGTAAGTGAATAAAGACTAGAACTACTATTTATATGTTAGTTGCCAATCTGTTGCGAACAGCGTCCTCTAGGAAGGTATATAGACAGACACCCACTGTTGAGTCTTAAATCCCTGTGATTAAAACTGCATACCTGCCTTTGTTAGCTGTGCGTCGTTATCAAATATTCCTTCTAAGAAGGACACGTTGGTTATTAAGATAACAGTACGAACAATGGACTACATAGAACCGTACCTATTCTATTCATCGAAACATTTTTGTTCAAATTTCTAACGATATATATATATATATATATATATATATATATATATATATATATATATATATATATATATATATATACTTTCGTAAGCATCACGCGACTGCCTGGCATTTTTTATTAACTTCAGATTTTCTTTATCTACATGATGATTATTATCCCAGATATGGTGAGCAACACATGATGTCAATAGTGCCATATCTCAGTTGTGCTAAATGTTCTTTAAATATAGTCTCATTGGTTCATAGCTAACGTTTGAATTTCCGATGATTTTAAATAACACAGCTCTAATACATGTATTTAGTTATTCGGAATTTTGTTGAAAACGACAAAGTTTTTTGAAAATTAATAAGAGTAATAAAAATGTTATAATTAAATTCCCCATAAAATGAAATTATAATTTTTTAAATCCGCCAATAGGTTAATAAATTCTGTCACATTTTAAGGGTGAATCCTCCCTTATCAACCCTTTAAAATGCTTCAAGTGAATTCTTGTTACTGTCGATTATTGGCCTTGGTACACTCAAAACGTGTACAAAATTTAGTTCTTCTAAGTTCAAGCATAACTGAGATATTGATTTTTTTCGAAATTACAAACTCCACTTTGCAGGCCTATAACTTCTCAGGGGTGCCACTTAGTATAGGGGTAAGTTGCGCTAAATCACAATATTTTGGTTTCCCCTACATGCCCCTGCTCTGTGTCGGTTCTAATGCCAAACACCCTGTATACTGTACCACGGTAATTTTATATCAAAAAACAAAAATGCTTTATGGACAAAAACCGACATTACATACTTTTCAAATCAAATAAAAGTATACATAAGATACCGAAAATCATATAATAAATCCCGTGTAGACGCAAAATTTAAAAAAAAAACGATCTTGCGTTAGACTGCAGACAAGGCCTTCCTGTGGTAACCACATTTCTGTTCCCCTACACCACAAATATTTCCAAGTATGTGACTATAGTCATATAGCCACGGAGTAACAGGTGCCGTAAATACAGACTAGATATTCTGAACAGGTATCGCATCTGCAAAACACACTTCGTCCAAATTATACCAGCAATTGAATACACACCTCTGGAATCTTAAGAGCGTGATCTAAATGTTAAATAAGGGCGGATGCGTTTATACAGCGATGTTTATTTAATGACACTGTGTTTGCAAGCTATAAGGCAATGATGATCTATTGTTCACAGTAAAGCAATTTTTATGCTGCAGTGTTTTCTTTAAATACACAGCAATGAACTAATCATTGTCACATACGATTTGCATTATATCTCACAACTAGTTAATTAGAAGGTTGAGGTTACGCTGAATACCCTATTAGCGTTTTTGAACTACAATATATCTACATACATATTATGTATAGGTTGTAGAAAATAAAACGTCTGCGTGTATGTCTGTTCGGGTTAACCTTAGAAACTCCTGGTTCAATTTTGATGCGATATTGGCTATTTAATAATATCGAAATTAATAATAAAATTGGCCTAGTATACAATTCCCCCAAATTCGATGCTCACCACTGCTGTTTTGGAACCCGTGAGACCCAGGATATTGGTTGAATGAGGAATATTTTAGTAAATTTTCTGCCCGTTTCAAACTCCATTATAAATTGAGACTATGTAAGGTCGTTTTCAAGTTATTGAAAAAAAATAAAAAATCTCGGGACGCAGCAAGTGCGTTATGGTAGCGAATTTTCTTTAAAATATTTTTAATAGCAAATGTCTTTCTTTGATGAAAGCAGGCATCAAACTTGGTTGCCTATATAGTAGAAACAATGTATCATATTTCATTGAAACAAATTTATTGTTTGAAAATATATAAACATTTTTCAAAAGTCTAGATGCAGCAAATGTGTTATGGAAGTGATTTTCCATAAAAATGTTTTTAATAGCAAATGCGAGCAGGCATCAATCTGATTACCGGTATAGCCTATGTAGTAGAAACAATGTACTATATTATCAAAATTACTTATGGTTTGAAAATATACAAAAATTTTCCGAAAATAAACTTAAATGTTGGTTTTCTATCTAACAAAGCTTACGTTAATAGCAAATTGAGTTATTGAAATTTGAAGGATTTAATGAAATTTTGGTAAATTTGCAGATTAGCACCCGAACGCTTTTCATCAAATTGTTTTCAGAGACATTACTAGGACCTCACCTGCAGGTTTCTGAACAGTTTTTTGAAAAACGTTCGGGAGCTAAACTGCAAATTTACCGAAAATTTGCTACCAAAACGCACTTACTGCGTCCAGATTTTTTTCTTACAAACGCATCATATTTCGATAAAAAATGCAAAAATGCATTAACGAATTTGTTCTACGAAAATTAGTTTAAAAAAATTATACACTCACTCCTGGTCCCGTAACTTCCTTGGGGAGTGTAAACAAGAAATTTTTCTTGGGGTTTGTGGATCCGGGGTGGGGGGGGGGGTGGGTGCTAGGCAGGTTTCTGAACAGTGTTTTGAAAAGCGTTCGGGAGCTTAACTGCAAATTTACCGAAAATTCGCAACCAAAACGCACTTACTGCGTCCAGATTTTTTTTAAGATAAACGCATCATATTTCGATAAAAAATGCAAAAATGCATTAACAAATTTGTTCCACGATAATTACCTAAAAAAAATTATAGGCCGTTAAACCATAAATTTCACTAAACCTACAAATAAATATCCAAACAGCTACCAAACTTAACTAAACTGACAGCCAAAGCACCAGAGAAAGGGTCTATTTGAAATGGATTTTCTGTAAACATTTTAGTAAAATGAAGGGCAATGACGGTTGAATCTGAAACTTAAGGGTTTGCAGAACAGTCTTCTTGCAACATTTTCTTTTCACAAATGGTATTTGTTTTACATTCTTTGCCTAAACATTGCCAATTTTGACGTTTAATATTGCGAGTTTGACGTTTTGAGGAAAACTCCAACATGTATTGCTTTAACTGTCCATAACTTCTTTGTCTTTAAAGCAATGGAACTAAATTTTGGTACGGAGTTCAAATTTGGTTGCCCTTACTTTGTTATTTCCGGAGATATGATTTTTTTTTATAAAGAAAACACAAAATTTTCCGGGAAAACCTGGTCCGATTTTCCTGGCTAACGAACTTATCCAAGCCACTTGCAAAAGGAAGGTACTCTGCAAATTTTATCAAGATCGGTACATTATTTTTTGAGTTATCGGTCGGATATATATATATATATATATATATATATATATATATATATATATATATATATATATATATATATATATACACAGATCTCCCCATAAGCGAATTAAAAATTCGCTAAAACGAAAATGTTACAATTTTGGCTTGAGTCTGAGACGACTCAGACTTTCACACCATTAAGGCATTTTTTTATAAGGCATTTTTTAATGATAAAGTTAGATCTGGTATTTTTCAATAATACACAAGCAATGTAATCGTGGATTATCCAATATAATACGCCTTAATCTTTTTTGGAATACAAAACAAAATTTTAAGTTTTTAGTATATTTTGGTACCTTAACATTAATGAAATGTTTCAGAATTACAAAATATGGTCAATTTTGAATCATTAGAATAATTAGAATGCAACGTTTCAACGATACCCCACTAAACATGAAACAATAATGAAATATTTCAGAATTACAAAATATACGCAATTTTCAAACATCACTCAAAATTTGTTTCAGACATTGAAAATTGTTTAACTGTTCGGGTTTGAAGCAAATTGAGGGTTGTTGTTGCAACCATGTCACGTTTGCCTAAAAAACGTATAGATATGGTATTTGTCTGTTTGTCTATATACAAATACAAAGATCAGTGTCGGGCACAGAATGTAAACAAAGGATGGTGTCTTAGTGAAATTTATTAATTTATTTTACAGATGTTTACTTAAAAAAGTTAAAGTTTTGCCCTAGGAAGCCTTCAGTGAGTGTACTAAATGTACAGGCACATTTTTTAGGTGTTTCGCACAAATAACTTCGTAACTGTTCCAGGTGATCTCAACGAATTCCAACACTACTAGGCATAAGAGCATGCAAGATACTAAATTTCTTCAACGACGAATTAATTAAGCGTCGCTTTAGGAAAATTCATGGCCAGCCATACTGTTTTCAAATACAACAATAGCCAATTAATGTGTCCAATCGATAGACAACTGAATCTTGGCTGCAACGAATAACGTTGCTTTATCTAAGCTGAGCCGTTTCGGTAGTATGACGTCACAAAGTTTCGAAATGCCGAATACTTTTAAGTGCGTCTCAGGATTGCGCATCGCTTTTTGGAAAATCCATCCCCAACCTTGTTGTTTCCAAACGGAGCAATAGCCAACTGATATGTCGAATTGATGAAAAACTAAATTCTAAATTCAACGACGTAACGTTGCCTTATCTAAGTTGAATCGTTCTGGGGGTATGACGGCGCAAAGCGTCTCACCCAAATTCGCCTCACCTTTGGAAAAACGAATGGCCAGCCTTAATGTTTTTAAATGAAACAATAGCCATTTGATGTATCAAATTAACGGAGAACTGAATCCTGAATGCAACTACGTAACGCTGCCTCAGCAAAGTTGAGCCATTCAGGACGTCTGACGTTACAAAAATTCGTCATGTCGAATATTTTTTAAGTCTCTCACTCAAATAACTCCGTATTTATATAATATATCATCGTAATTCCAACGCTACTCGGAATAAGAGTAGGCGAGGAATTTGTTATCGGTAAAACAATTTCGCATCGCTTTTTGGAAACTCCATGGTTAGCCTCTATGTTTTAAAGTTAAACAATATCCAATTAATGTGTCGAATCCATATACAGCTGAATCCAGAATGCAACGAAGTTCCGTTGCACTATCGAAGTTGAGCCTTTTCGATGGTATGACGTCACAAAATTTCGAAACGTCCAACATTTTTAAGTGTCTCACCCAAATACCTCCTCAGGCTATTTTTGATCCGATAACCAAATTTTGTGGAAACGCCTAACGTTTTTTTAATCAATGAAGTCAATAATTAATAATGAATTACTGAAAATGACCTAATCTAATTGCAAAATACAAATAAAAACGAAAGAGGCGCGTTTTAGCGCACTTGTGAAAAAATCACTCAGAAATCGCTCAGAGGTAAATTTTGCTTTCAAAGACTTTTGGGATTATTTTCAACATCGCAACACCAACCCCTAAGCGGTGGTGCAGTCCCCCTTAAAAATATTAATGACAAGGGGTATCAAGTAGCACATCATTTTAGAGCTGGTGTAAATCTCTTTTCAACGCCCCCTTATTTTTTAAATTTGAAGCAGTGGGTTCTAAGAAATTGACTTCTATAGGTGAATAATTTATTTATTAAAAACTTACATGTCACTTTATCAAATGTTCAAAATTTCGATCACCGTCCTTCATACAATAGTATACATTCTGTTCAAAACGTAGGCGCGCATTCTGTAACACTTTCTGGAGTGATTTGGCAGCATTCGGTGACGTAAATCTTGTAGGGAATCGGGCTGAGTAGAACACATTTTACTTTTGATGTGACCCTACGAAAAGAAACGCTTGGGTGATAAATCTGGCGATCGTGCGGGCCATTCTATGGAACCTCTTCTCCCAACCCGCCGATTTGGAAATCCGTTGGATCAATCGTGTTTGCCAACAACTCCAAGTACATATCTCCAGTCAGATTACCAGGCAAGAAAAAAGGATCAACAATATGGTCACCAAAAATTCCAGACCAAACATTGATAATGTCGCGAAATAATCTGGGATTACAATCGGCCGAATAGCGATTCTGCAATTATGGCGAATCAGGTTACCGGTAAGTAAAAACGAACACTCATCCGAAAAGCAAGTTCCAAAAGAAAATTCGGGTCATTAACTACTCGTTCACTTACTACTTCACAAAAGTCCAGACGGCGGTCATGTCATCTTCATGTAGTTCGTGTGCAAGATGGATTTTGTATAGGTGGAATTTATGACGCTTTAAAATATTTTGAATCGCAGTTCGCCCAAAACTGGATGCACTTGCCAATTGGATTGTACTCGTCCTGAGATTCAAAGCAGCATGACCAAGAACCGACATTTCTACCGCTACATTCATTTTAGCGCATCGCTTTTTATTACAAACAGACCCGGTCTCTTGAAACTTTGCCACTGACTCCACAACATACTTTCGATTAACATGCTTTTCTAAATATACACGCGCACACGAACACACACGCACGCACACACGCACACACACACACATATAAATTGAAACTGACCCCGGATATGTGTTCTAGGGAGCCTAGTTCGCGCTCATTTGAAGAAATTTTTTCAACATTCAAAAGTCGCGATCTCCTCATTAGTGAATTTTTGTTGTTGAAAATTTCGTCGAAAAGCTTTTTGTGAAAAATTATATCTTGGCAGGTGGGTAAAAACTTTGAAGATTTGTTGGCCAGGAAATCGGACCAGTTTTTTCGGGAACATTTTAGGTTTATTTTCGGAAAATGTACTTTTGCAAATAATAAAGTTATTTTGATGAAATATGGTACCTACATTGTTTCTACTATATAGGTTATACTGGTAACCACATTTGATTCCAGCTTTCATTAAAAAATACTTATTTGCTATTAAAAACATTTTTATAAAATTCACTACTATAACGCACTTCCTGCGTCCAGACTTTTTTTTACTATTTTATTAAGCAGCATCGATGCTTGTTGCTCTACCCTACATTGTGATATTGTAACTGATTACAATATACACTACACTGTAAATATACCTACCTAAAGTAGGATTGACTCGTCTACTGATTTCTCAAAATTGGAAGTGCATAGTACGCTCTACCTTTTTTTTTTTTACAAACAATCGATTTGATCTTTCCAATTAAGAACACACCGGCATAACTCACATTATTGGTCAGAGATGAATCCCCATATTGTCAGAGACAGATGCTCCAAACAATATGGAAATTTAATTTGTTTTGTGCAATTCGGAACAATTCTACAGTGATGTTAAAAATTTATGATAACAATTTGACTGGTACCTATTTTTTTACGAACAATCGATTTGATCTTTCGAATTAAGAACGTAATCAAGCTAAGTACCTAAAAACACTACGGATCTAGATATAGAGATCAGAATGTTTTCAAAGGAAAAACAAAAACTAGACACCGCTCTTGCCGTACAAGTAAACTGAACTATTTTAGTGCCATTTTTGTTTAATAAGAGGTGATTGAGCTGTGTCCACTTTTTAAGTATGTGTAGTATATTCGTAACACGGTAATTCAGTAAACCGCCATCTGGAGCTGAAATGACAATAGTCATATCATCAGCTTACATGAAAACCAAATCATTTATGTACACGAAGAACAGTAACAAACTGAGTAAACTCCCTGGAAAAGTGAAACTGAGTAAACGCCCTCGAAGAGTGCCTTAACACAAACATTTTGAGGTCCCCTTCGTCCTTCTTAAGTAATGGTATTGCCTTTGCATATTTCAATCTCTAAGGAAAAACACCTTGCTCAACAGATACATTAATAACCACAGTAAAATATTAGGCTAAATCTACAGCACCTTATTTCATTAAAACAATCAAACTCCATCGATTCCCGTCTATGTGGTGTTTTTTAAGTTGTTAATAATATTATTTACTTCACTTTCATTAACAAGAGCAAGAAACATCGACTGACAAAATACAGCGGATTTTTGTACATGAATTAGCACCTAAATTATGTCAGTAACTGATCTTTAACAGTCTGTAATGGTCTGATCGTTAATTTTGAGCGTGATGTTTTCTGAACTGTAAACGGTCATTTGCCTGGTGACACGCCCAATAAAACTTTGCCAAACGGTCTTAATTTTATTGCTAAATTTAATTATAGGATCTCTAAAGAAGTTCTTTTTTTGAATAAGTATTTTTGATTAGGTCTTTTCTTCACATTTTTACATTGATATAAAGTTAATAGGTTCCAAAATTATTTATTTTAAAATTTGAATTTCAGTTTTAATTACTTCTGAGCATGTAGGTAATAACAAATTTATTTTTCATATTCTTTTATATGTATCTACACTTAGGAAAAGTAAAAGTAGCATCGAATCACCACGAAAAGTCAGGTGAAAATTAATCGAATGCTGTCTCAGTGTGTGTGTAAGACGGTAAAGTCTCTATAGTCAGAATGACGCAATACTCCCTTCATTAAACCAGTGTTCACACAAACATGAAATGGGGATCAAAAGCCAACCCCCATTTAAATCGATTTTGTTCAAACCCATTATTATGCCAGAGCTTTGTACTTATTATTGCATTATCTTGTCTTCTAACAAAAATTTTGTTGTCCAAAGTCCAAATATTTGGATAGCAATACACACAGGTTTCAGGCTTCATGATTTCTTCTTTCAGCTCCATCGGAGTAAGAACCCTGGAACAGGCACAACCTGTGTCAGTCACCGCGCAAGTAAGATATATTTTCAAAATTTGTTGAGTTGTTTTTCTTACGCAAAGCCAAAGTTTCACTTTAACAGCAGAAAACTCAACATTTTTATTGTAACTTATGTTCCAACCACTTCATTTCTAAAATACCTTTTTCTATGAGAAGCAACAGAAGGGTCGGGAACTTCTGTCAATAATTGTTTATTTATATTAACAGGTGATACATTTTCAGGTTGCTTAATCTCACCAATGACAATATGATCTTTTCTCGATTAATTAATTTTAGTTTTAATAGATAGAATGTTATATAAATAAATGTTTTTCAACTCTGAAAATTTATTCTTAAAATTGTCTTGCATTTCCAATAACATAGACTGCGGAAGTACACTTCGAGAACCCAACTCACCACAACACATTTAAAAAACCTGACGATCGTTTTACTAACCAAATTAGCGTGATCACAAGGATGAATAAATCTGCGCACTAACTATGGATTGCAGTTTCCTATTTTGTTCTATACGATTTATCAATTTTATTAGAACAATCATACTGTAACTTCGAAAACATGCATAATAAAATTTTGATTAAATAATATGCTACTAAGACTGTATGCATTGAAGAAGAAACTGTTAACTTACCGCATGAGCCCTTCCCTCTAATTGGGGTTACGTTCTCACACTGGGACACTTCCACACTTTAATTGACTTATCTTTTTGTTTGTTATGACTCTCTGCTATACTTATGTTGGCACACTTAAAATGGTCATATCTTTTACAGGATTGACGATTGATTCCATTTCATGCAAATGTTGCACAGAAAACCGCGTACACTTCTGCTTGAAGCCATTTTGTTTGCTTTCTATTTACACGTTTCGCATCTATTTTTTTTCCTAGGTCTACTACTCTTTAATTTGAAAAATAAATATGTTTCTTTGCTTGTTAAATTAGTTCTAAGGATAAGTTGTTTCACAAACATAGGATATATCATTGAAAAGATCTCTTCAAGCGCAATGCGACAAGCAAAAATACAATACGTTTGCCATTAGGAAACAGAAGTAGTGGAAAGATTTGCTAAACAAAACAAAAACTGGATTGGCTGTTAATATCAAAAGATTCGCCGGTAAAAAGTGTCTTAATGATGTCAAACTCTGAACCGTGCCAGATTTAGGATACCTCTCTTTAAAGGCGAAAACAAATTCGAAAAAGTTTTGCTTTTCTTATATCATTAAGCATAATTGAAGAAGACTTTTAATAAAGCGAAACATTAATTGTCTCGTTTTTAATAACAAGATACACTTCAATTAAAGCTTGTCTAAAAACTGAAAAATATTTCAATACTCTTATAGGTCATGCTAAAATTTTTAAGTTTTCACACTAATGTGTTATCGCTGTCAACTAAAACAATTGCAAATACATTTAGTTAACATACAGGGTGTCCAGCCGGGAACTTACACGATACATATTTCAGGAACCACTCAACTTTTTTTTCTGAAACTTTGCACATGTAACAAACAGAATGCGATCTATTTAATCAAATATTTTGATAGTTCGGCCACTTCCGGTCTAACCGACCATAGTCTTCATTTTTTTAAATAGAATACTCACTTTTTTATCATCACAATCGATAGCTTATGAAATTTGAATGTGACTTCATGAAACATACATGCCTAAATACGATATTACAGTTTTTTACATAGATTTTATGGAAAAAATGACAGTTTGAAACCTCTAAATCAATTATCCCCCCAAGTAAACCTTAAAAAATGCATTATTTTATGTTCTGGTGTTCATAAGCAAAGACACCGGTATTCAGTAGATAATCAGAAAATCCTCAAAATTATACAGGTGACTACAAAAATCGTCAAAAGTTTGAATCCAAAAATATGGAATACCTTCATTTTTTTAAATAGAAACAGCCATTTTTTCTCAATTCGTTAGACTGCCCGTCTAAATTGAGGGCAAGTTTGTGTTTACATTCCTATACCTAAATGTGCCAGTTTTTAGGTTATTGACGATTTTTCTTGGAAAATCTCTGTTTTATGAGATTTCTGCACATAAAATGTTGGTCATGAAAATAAATGTCAAAACAAAATTGTCACACACAAACTAGCCAAGTAGTATAGTACTGATAGTTTTCTGTGCACATTTGTGTACGAGGACGGGTCAATGAATCCGTGACTTTTTGAATTTCCAGCCTCTTCACAGGAATGACAACACTGCTCCTGCCAACAAGCATCTGTCAGTTGACTCCTGTCAAATTTTGAACAAGCTGCGTCATTTAGTTTGTGTTCGATAGCCATTGAAAGCAGACAACCTCTTGAGTTATAACGAAAATGGAAAAAAGTGAATTTCGTGTGCTCATCAAACATTATTTTTTGCGGAAAAAAACCATCACTCAAACCAAGACTAAGCTTAATAAATACTATGGGGACCCTGCACCATCAATTTCCATGGTAAAAAAGTGGTTTACTGAATTTCGTTGCAGCCGTACAAGCACAAATGGCGCCCAACGTTCTGGAGCCCAGCAACAATTGAAAAAAATCACGATCTGGTGTTGGCCGATCCGAGATTGAAAGTGCGGGAGATTGTGGAAGTCGTAGGCATATCACAGGGCTCAGTGGTTTCGATTTTGCATGATCACTTGGGTATGAGAAAGCTATCCGCAAGATGGGTGTCGCCTTTGCTCACAATGGACCATAAACGCAATCGTGTGACAACTTCGAAGGAGTGTTTGGCGTTGTTCAACCACAATACGGACGAGTTTTTGCGCCGTTTCGTAACCGTGGACGAAACATGGATTCACCACAACACACCAGAAACCACGGTTGTGTGTTTTGTGTGTATTTTATTTCTTTAACGTCGGCCTATTTAAGCGACTATGGCCAATTACCGACGCTAGGGAGCAGTTTCACCTCACTATCCTGGAAATTTTGCCGAACCCCTGCCTTTCTGTAAGGAGGGTAAGGATCTTTAACGTGCCGAACATCGCATGGACACGGGACCGACGGCTTTACGCCCCCTCCGAAGGGCGGAACGTGCAGACATTCAACTTGCTCATACAATGCCAGAACCTCGGTTGATGTTAATGTTACAGTTTGTACTGAAAAAGTGAAAGGAGAAACCTGGGATCGAACCCAGTACCCTTCGTTTCAGAGGCACACACTCTTACCTCTGAACCACCGAGGTTCTCAGAAACCAAGCAGCAGTCAAAACAGTGAGTTTCTCCGTGCGAATCGGCGACGAAGAATGCCAGGGTGGGTTTGTCAGCTAATAAAGTCATGACGACCTAAATTGGGCTACGAATTGCTCCCTCGTCCGTCATATTCTCCGGATTTAGCCCCGAGTGACTATTTCTTGTTTCCAAACCTAAAGAAATGGCTCGGCGGAAAGAGATTCGACTCTAATGATGAAATCATCTCACAAACAAATACCTATTTTGAGGACCTCGGCAAATCTTATTTTTTGGAAGGGATAAAAAAATTGGAGACACGTTGGACGAAGTGTATAGAGCTTAAAGGAGACTATGTTGAGAAATAAAATGATTTTTTGTCAAAAACCCTGGTTTCATTCAAAAAGTCACGGACTTATTGACCCGCCCTCGTATTTTCAATTTATTATGGCACCTTTGGGTTATACTAATGAAGACTGCTTAAATTTATTAATTATTTATCGCGAATGGAATAAAGTTGCAACGAAAACGTGTGATACTTTTGCGACAAGATATCCTGATAATCGCAAGCCAACCAGAGATATGTTGAAGAGGTTAATCGAGAATTGCAAGAGCTTTGGATCTTTTAAATCCAAACCAGTAAGAAACAAGCAGTTGGTAAACAACGAAGAAAGTGAAATAACCATATAAGCTTTCTTCAGAACCAATCCACAATCATCGTTAAGAGATGCCGAAATAGAAACTGGTTTTCCGAAATCTTCAGTACAAACAGTCAGACAAAAAACATAATTACAAACCGTATGCCATACATTTGATTTCACAAAAAATTGATTATTTAACCGGCATAACTCACATTATTGGTCAGAGACGAATCCCCATATTGTCAGAGACAGATCCTTCCAAACAATATGGCAATTTAATCTGTTTTGTGCAATTCGGAACCATTCTACAGTGATGTTAAAAATTTATGATAACAATTTGACTGGTACCTATTTTTTTTACAAACAATCGATTTGATCTTTCGAATTAAGAACATAATCAAGAAAGTGCGTAAAAACACTTCGGCTCTAGATATCGAGATCAGAATGTTTTCCAAGGAAAAACAAAAACTAGACACCGCTCTTACCGTACAAGTAAACTGAACTAGTTTAGTGTCATTTTCGTTTAATAGGAGGTGATTAAGCTGTTAATGAAGTTAATTAAGAGCCAAGAGAACGAAAATTTTCTCAATAATGTAATTTGGACAGACGAATTTAAGTTCACGAAAAATGGATTATTTAACCGGCATAACTCACATTATTGGTCAGAGACGAATCCCCATATTGTCAGAGACAGATCCTTCCACACAACATGGCAATTTAATGTGTTTTGTGCAATTCGGAACAATTCTACAGTGATGTTAAAAATCTATTATAACAATTTGACTGGTACATTCATCTAACCTTTTTTTTTTTTTTTTTGTTCCCTCAGGGCTCGTCCGCGGCCTTGCCGCCCCGATAGCACCGCAACCCTTGGTTGATTGTGCATACCCCTAGTCTTACTCCACCCATTCCAAAATCACTGTGCCTTGAACTAGTCTGCACAGCGATTGGTAGGGTGAAGTTTTATATTGCTCTGTCTCCGGTCTAGAGTGACCGTAGATCAGTTGTCTTTTCCGGTCCAGAGCTATACACTCGCACAAGATGTGCTGGGCTGATTCCTCCCCCTCGCCCCCTTCGAACCGCCCCATTTTATGTAGGTGTTTCTTGACGGCCATGTGTCCCGTCAAGAGACCTGTTGTGTTTCTGAGCTGTCCTCTGCTAAGGTTTAGCAGCTCCACAGCTCTCTTTGAACTGGGTCCGTCAATTATTGACTTCCCATGTCTGAGCCCTGGACAGTCCGCCCAGTACACCTTGTGTTGGTTTCTGACCCAGGACTTAATGGCTCCCCTGGCAGTGCTCTTTGACACGCCCAGAGCCGGTTCTGGTCCCATAAATGGTTCTGCTGACCCTCTCTTCGCGAGACTGTCAGCTTCTTCATTGCCTTTGACCCCCGAGTGACCCGGCACCCAGATGAGGGTCACCTCATTCTGCCCAGCCAGGTCGCTCGTCTCGTCTCGGCACTCACTCACCAGCCAGGAATTTACCCGTGGGCTACTTAGTGCCTTAAGGGCTGCCTGGCTGTCTGTGGCTATGAGGATCCGCTTGTTGGTGTAGCCCCTCCTCTTGTTCTCCCGCACACAGTGCAGGATGGCGTACATCTCGGCCTGAAACACCGTTGCATGGGCTCCGAGGGAAATACTGTGACTTACCCTCGGTCCTTCCGAGTAAACACCTGCCCCCGTCCCACGCTCCCCGCCAGATCCGTCCGTGAACCAGACGAGCGCGTCCCGTGGTATGCCCGGCGTCTCCTCCCACCATGCCCCGCGATCAGGGATTTCCACTGTGAAGTTGTTTTCCCTGCACATTCGCGGGCTCGCGAAGTCTGACCTCATTTCAAGCATGGGTTCCTTCACGATCTCCTGAATTTTGCAGTGGCCCCTGAAGCCTGGGTTGATCTTCAGTCTACCATTGCAGGCTAGTCTGTATAGTCCTAGCCTGGCCTCTCCCATAATAACGAAGTGTAGGGGGGGTAGATCCAGCAACACCTCCATGGCGGCTGTTGGGGTTGAAGACATGGCCCCTGTGATGCCTAGGCAAGCCATCCTTTGGATCTTGCCTAGTTTTTGTTTGGCACTGGATTGTGTCACCTTAGGCCACCAGACCAGTGCCGCATATGTTAACGATGGTCTGACCACCCTTGTGTACAGCCAGTGGGCCATACTAGGTCTTAGTCCCCACGTTTTTCCATATAGCCGCCTAGTGACGGCTAAGGTCATGACTGCCTTACGCAGTATTTTTCCAATGTGACCATTCCAGGTTAGCTTAGAGTCCAATACGACCCCAAGATATTTTACCTCCCTGGCCATTGGAACGCTCCTACCATATAGAGTGAGAGTTCTGTGGCTTTCACACTTCCTCCTCCTCGTAAACGGCACGACGGTTGCTTTCTCGGGGCTCACCCCGAGCCCTTGATCAACCGTCCACCCTTCCACCACTTTCAGTGCAGTCTGCATACGCTCCCACACTGCCTGTGTGACCTTTCCTCGGACTATGATGACAATGTCGTCCGCATAGCCCTGTACCTCATACCCCCCTCCCGAGAGCCTCCCCAGCAGACCGTCCACGACTAGACACCAGAGCAAGGGAGACAGAACGCTCCCCTGCGGACACCCCGCCGCGACCCCCGCCAGCAGAGTCCCTCCCGCGAGTGAGGTGAACACCGCCCTGTCCCTGAGCATGGAACCGATCCACCTGCAGCAGGTCTCCTCTATTCCACGCTCCCGGGCAGCTGCCAGAACCGATCCGAACGAGGTGTTGCTAAAGGCCCCCTCTATGTCTAGGAAGGCCCCCAGCGCCACCTCCTTGTTCTCCAGCGTATTCTCCAGTTTCAGCACCAGTTGGTGCAGTGCTGTTTCTGTTGAGAATCCTGCTCTGTATGCATATTGTCCGCAGTGTAGAGGATATGCTTCCAGTACACCGCCCCTAATGTGCCGGTCGAGCAGTTTTTCCACTGTTTTCAGCAAGAAGGACATGAGACTTATTGGCCTCAGGGACTTTGCCTGGTCTGTTGGACGCCCAGGTTTAGGAATAAATACAACCCTGGCCAGTCTCCATGCCCTCGGAATGTACCCCAGAGCCAGGCTGGCCCTCATAATGAGGGTAAGCATCGGCGCCAGTATATCTATCCCCTGTTGGAGCATGATGGGCATTATTCCATCAAATCCCGGCGATTTGTATGGCTTAAAGCTGTTAATGGCCCATCTGATTTTGCTCCAGGTAACCACCTCTTTAGCGACTGTCCAGTCTACTCTAGATGCCCGCCTATAAGGCGCCTCTATTTCTGAGTGTTCCCAGTCCGGAGGTGATTGGTTTATTATGTTACAGCCGGGGAAGTGCGTCTGGAGTAAAATTTCCATAGTTTCCTCCCCCGAGCTTGTAAAGCCTCCCGTGGGTGTTCTAAGGGAGCCTATGTTAGTCTGAGGGCCCTTAGACAGGATCTTGTGTAGTCGAGCACTCTCGGACGTGTTTTCCACTTCTTCGCAGTGCCTCCTCCACGACTCCTTCTTGGCGTCCCTCAGTCTTTTGTTATAGGTCGATAGGGCCTGTCTATATTCATCCCATGCTCCCGACCTTTTGGCCGCGTTAAACAGCTTACGAACCTGCGTCCTCCTTTGCCTGAGGTCCTCGTTCCACCATGGGACGTTCCTGGTGGACACCCTCATTTTCAGGGGGCAGTTGGCGTTATAGGCCGAGGTAATTGCGTCTCGCAATTGGACTGCTGCAATCTCGAGGTCTATTGAATCCCTTATGGCCCTCTCAACCCCCCGCAGTTCCACAGCTAGGTCTGCCCTGTAGGCTTCCCAGTCCGCCTTGCGGGGGTCCCGGTACCATACCGTTTCTCTTTCGACTTTGGCGATTTCAAACCGGATGTATCTGTGGTCTGAGCTACTCACTTCCCCAGACACAGCCCAGCTTTTAACAAAGTCACCCAGAAACTGGGTGGAAACTGTTAGGTCTAAAACTTCCTCACGCCGTGTTGTGACGAATGTCGGTTTATTACCTCTATTCAATATGTCTAAATTAAATTTCATAAAGAATTGTAAAAGTGCCTCACCCCTAGAGTTTGTGTCCGAGCTACCCCACAACTCATGGTGCGCATTCGCATCCATGCCGATGATGGTCTGCCATCCACCTGCTCTGCTACCCACCATCAGCTGCTCCAATTCGTTGGGTGGAGGAGGGTCCGTGCTGTCCCCTGGCAGATAGGCTGACGCGACAGTAATGTCCCTCAGCCCATCCGCTCCTCCACATCGGATTTTGATCGTTGCCAGGTCCCTGGTACAGAAATTCATTAGAGGGAGAAACTCTATCCCTTCCCTGACAAAAATGCAGGCCCTCGGATTCTCGCTGGACCTGCTGTAGATGAGCTTTCCATTAGCTCCGCCGAGTCCCTTGATCTCTCCTTTGTAGGAGTACGGTTCCTGGATGAGGGCCACATCCGTGTTCCTCAGAGCCATTAGTAGTCCGGCCGTGGCTGCCCTACTGTGTTGGAGGTTGACCTGAAGGAACCTAAGTCCCATTAACCCTTAATTGCTTCCCCAGTGGGCGGAAGCTAACCCTTCCCATGCCCCAGAATGCCTTGAAGGAGGTTCCTTCAAGGGCTCTGTAAGATGTCGGGTCGATCGAGAAGGCGAGCGTCTGTCCTTTCTCCTCTGCCTTCCTGCTTAGAACCGACCAGTGTTGCGTCCCCAGTTCAGGGTTCTGGATCTTAAGTCTGCTGATCACCGTCTCCTGCGGGACGGTGTCAGGGATCCGTACGAGGACCTTGCGTCTCTTTGGGAGTTCCTTGGGCTCGACGGCTGTCAAGTCCGCCCCCTCCCAAATCTGACCGAGGCCCCCGATCGTTTTCCGCAGCCAGTCCCGCGACTGCGGGCCGGCACAGGTTGTCCAGAGGATGCCCCCCGTCAGGCGCGTCCGGTGGAACTGAGGCGGGCTCTCCCCTTCCTGAAGAGAGTCCACTGCAGCTACCACCGCAGCCTGGATCAGGTCCGCCTTCCCCTGGTCTAGCGTGACCTCAGGATGGCGTCTGTCAATCACCGCCATCCCGAGGCCCTCCGCAGCCTCCCTGTAAGAGCCAGTCTGCGCCGGTGTTCCGGCCTTAGTTCCTTTGGGAGGTCTGTCTGTAGTAGGCGTGCTAGAGCCAGAGCGCGGCGTCTTCCGACTCGCACTCTCCTCTTGCGCCTTTACAGGCACCCTGACCCTTTTGGAACGTCTGTCTGTAGTGGGCGTGCTAGATTTCGAGCGCGTCCTCTTCTGACCCGCACTCCCCTCTTGCGCCTTTACAGGTTTCTCGACCGTCCAGGTCCCGGCCGCCATTTTTTGTGCCCTCCGGAGCTTCTTTCTTTGCGCCCCGGAAAGACGCTTGGACTGCCGGGGCAGTCCCTCTACTCTAACAGTAGAGTCCTCACTGGTGGAGGGGCCCCCGGAGTCCGCGGAGCTCGCCGCCCTCCGGTGGGACCCAGCCTCCAGCTTGGGTGTCGGGGACAGGTCTCTGGCCGAAGCTACCCCCTGATCCCCCGTATCTACGCCGGTCGTGGGACCTCCAGAGTCCGCTGCCGCACCCTGGCTCGTCTCCATTTCCGGGATAGACTCAAGGCTCAAGTCTGTAGCCGGAGCCACTCCTCGAGCCTCATTGGTTTTGGTTTTATATGTATTTATAATCTTCATGTTGTTCCCACGAGAATGGGGGAAATACTGTCCACACCATCAGAACCCCCTGTGTGGTGCAAGGCGGGTTACTCTGGAGGGTTGCCTGGTACTCCAGAGGTTCCGTTCACGACACCATCGCCCTGGTGCAATCCATCCATAGGCACGGGTCACGTGACACCGTAGATTGGGGGAGTTTAGTTCGACCTCCTTGTCTAGATCCGTCATGTTTAGTTATTAGCAGGGTCACCTCGTGCAGGATGCGGATTTTTACCGCGCATGACGGTCTTGGGGAAACCTTTTCATCTAACCTTACTCCACCGACTATTTATAATTACACATTAAATTGTTTCTAGGTGCAACTTATTTGCAAACATTGAGCGAGTTCAGAAGTATGTATCTTGACACTTTGCCAAATGAAGAGAGACGTCAACTTTGGTACCAATATGATGGAGCACCATCCCATAGAAGCGGTTCTGTAAATAATTTCTTGGAAGAGCAATTTGAGGACCAGTGGATCGCCAACAAGATTTGACACCACTCGATTTTTACATATGGGGTTACATAAAAAAAGTAGTATATTCCACACCTTCGACGACAAGAGAGGATTGCCAAGAAATAGTTCGTGTTGCCTTTCAGTCCTTATCATCGAGTAGCATCCGAAGAGCAATAACAGAGACAGTGCTTCACAGATGTGTTAAGTGTTTGCGCGTTAATGGTGCTACATTTGATCACTTACTATAGTTTTTCCCATTGTAAGTTTTTTCTTCGTTTTATCTTTTATAACCATATCAGTTCAGAAAACTATTCAATTAATATAATTTAACAATTGCATATTGTGTTCTAGGGTAAGCTACTTAGTTACTTTGATAACTATGTGACAATTTTGTCCTGACATTTATTTCCATGGCCAACATAATAATTGCAGAAATCTCATAAAACAGTGATTTTCCAAAAAATCGCCAATAACATAAAAAACTGTCACATTTAGTTATAGGGCTGTAAACACAAACTTGTCCTCTTTTTAGTCTGGCAGTGCACCGAAATAAACTGTTTTTATTTAAAAAATGAAGATATTCTATATTTTTGTATTCAAACTTTTGACGATTTTTGTAGTCATCTGTATAATTTCGAAGATTTTCTGATTATCTACTGACCCATGTCTTATGAACGCCAGAAGAACATAAAATAATGCATTTTTTGAGGTTTATTTAACCGTAATATTTAGGCGTATAATATGATTCATAAAATCATATTCAAATTTCATAATCCATCGATTGTGGTGATAAACAAGTGGGTACTCCATTTAAAATAACGAAGATTGCGTCAACTTTCGGTCTAACCGGAAGTGTCAGAACTGTCAAAATAGTTTGCTTAAATAGATCGCGTTCTGTTTGTTACATGTGCAAAGTTTCAGAAAAAAACGTTAAGGGGTTCCTGAAATATGTATCATGTAAGTTCCCTGTATCTAGTACATTATAACAATCTAATTATTGCTTTGTGCTGGTTCTCTTGTAATAATCTGCTTATCTCCATAGCACACTACGAAATTCATAATTTTAATATTGGCCGTTTCGTTGGACTTATATGTAGAAATTGGAGTGGCGAGGGAAATAAAAGTCTGGACGCAGCAAGTGCGTTATGGACACGAATTTTCATAAAAATGTTTTTAATAGCATATATGTCTCTCTAATGCAAGCAGGCATCAATCTGGTTACCGGTATAACCTATATAGTAGAAACAATGTACCATATTTTATCAAAATAACTTATTGTTTGAAAATATACAAACATTTTTCAAAAATAAACTTAAAATGTTTTCGAGAAAACTGGTTTCCTAGCCATTAAACCTTGGGTTAATAGCAAATTGAGTTATTGAAATTTGAGGCATTTAATGAAAATTCGCTACCAAAACGCACTTACTGCGACTCGATTTTTTCTTACAAACATGCATCATATTTCGATAAAAAATGCAATAATATAAGGGTGTTCGAAAAAAAATGTAGGTATTACCAACGACTTATCAGCCAGCATGTGCTTGTCAAAATAATGTTATAAGATGCAGCTCAAGACACCCTGTAATAAACGTATAAAACTTTTTCTTGTATCTTGTATAGTAATAATTATATTAAGCTTGACCGTATAAATGCATCACCCTGTATATATATATATATATATATATATATATATATATATATATATATATATATATATATATATATATATATATATATATATATATATATATATATATATATATATATATATATATGCAAACAGATAAAAACTGAAACTAAACAGGGATATGGATTCTAGGGGGCCTAGTTTGCGCTCATTTAAAGAAATGTTTTTAAAATTCAAAAGTCGTGGTCTCCTCATTAACGAATTTTTTCTACGATAATTAGCCAAAAATTATAGACTGTTAAACTATACACTTAACTAAAACTACCGCCAAAGCAACAGCGAAAGGGTCTATTTGAAATGAAATTTCTGGAAATATTTTAGTAAAATGAAGGACAATGACGGTTGAAGCTGAAACTTAGGGGTTTGCAGAGCACCCTTCTTGTGACGTTTTCTTTACATCTGTATCTGTTTCAGATTCTTTGTCTAAATGTTGCCAATTTTGAAGTTTCAAATCGCCCATAAAGTTTTTGTTTTTAAACTAACAGACCTAAATTTGGGTACATGGTTCACTCTGTATAAACACGCGAGTTATGTAGGTCATAACGCATCATCAGCAGGAAACGTAACACCATCCGCCCCTTCAGATAAGGAGCTATTTCTGCATTTAGTTGATAAGTAAACCATATATAAACTTATATTTTTGTAACGGGTTTTCCACTAGTATTACTACTGTCTAACCGGTCGTGCTGCCCGAGCAACTATGGGAAAAACACCCCCTTGTTAAATATAAAATTGTAACTCGTAGTATAAGTTTCTAGTGAAATAAATGTGTAACAAAGGCTTTACATTTTCTTTTAAAAAGCCTTTTTCCCATTTTCATTAGGTTAGTGGCGCAGTCATTTGCATTTTCCGCTTTTGCGGTTTTCCAAAAAATGCTGTGTGAAGTCCAGCGGCTACAGTAATTGGAAGTGTTACGGGAATTGGAAAATAAAATAATCTAGGTACTAGCCAAGCAGAAGGAAAACTTTCAACCCGAGACCAGCAGCAGAAACAACGAGAAGGACCATTCCAGAACCCAAGCCCTCAAGGATTAAGCAGTAAGTCGTTTTGCTACATCTTTTTCCTTTATATATTTTAATGTCCTTTCTATTGTGCAACTCATATATTGCGTGTTCGGATAATATTAATTCTTTGTTTTACTGAAATTTCAAGTCTATGTCGGATTCTGATCGTGTCCAGATTATTTCTTGTACCGATGAAAATAGTAGTGAATTAAATTTTACATTAAGGTCATTTGACTTAAGTGATATACATTCTGAACATAGCACTGCAGAGAGCAGCATTGAAAGCAATAGTGAACAATCCATTAGCAATCTTAATTTAAATAATAACTTTGACTACCACAGAAGTTTTGATATCGGGAGCGCGACACCATGGTGACGCTATCCCTAAGTACTCTGGTAATCCAGAAACACTAGAAATATTCATAACTCTCATAGATAAACTTAATAATAAATACGGTAATACTAACGATGATACGTTAAATGACTACACATATTGTTTAATTTTTAGTAAGCTTGAGAGACCGGCTAGCGCATTTGCAGCCACACGCTCCGATCTCACTAACTGGTTGGTTCTTAACGAGACGTTAAGGTTTAAATTCGGTGATCACACAGATCGACTGACCGTCTCCCATAAACTAAAAAATTTAACTATAGGACCCCGAGAGAGCCTTGCACATTTTATTGATCGAATTAAAGCAGTCCAGACGCGAGTAAATCTTAAAATACATGCAGACACCGGTCTGACTCAGTCGCAAAAATTCGTACATATGGAAACCTCGGAACAAACCGCGATGGAGGTTTTATATAATAATAGTCCCCAAACTTTACAGACCATCTTTGAAATTAAATAATTCCGCACATTATCGTCAGCCACGCCAGCGGTGCTAAAGTATATCTCGAAACGAGAAACGCCTAAAGGTAAATGGGTGGATCTCAATCAAAAGCGTGGAACGGTCGTGCATTTTAATAAACCTACGAACCCTCCGCCAAGACAATTGTATGTCAATTCCCACAAAGGCAACCGTATACAAGCACAAATCGTTTTAATAATGTTAGCGATAATAACACTAATCACAGCTTTTATGTCAGAAATAACGTCCCTGTTAGCACCCCACAAAATATGCCACAGAAACAAGGAACCTCGGGCCAACTAAATTTAACTGATAGAAATCCTCCCTTACAACCGGGGCAATTTCGCCCTACCAGCACCCTAGGTCTAACGTAACTAGGACCAACTACCAACAACCGCAGTTTCGTCAGTGGCGCGAATCAGAAGGAAGACGAACAAGACCCTCAAGAACACGTAACGTATCTCGATGATATAGATCCGCAGTATTCCCTTGACGAATCTGCGTCTGATGAAGATTTTTGTGTAACAGCCTCGGAACAATAATAGAAACCAATCATAACATAATAAATGCCAGTCTACCGTAACTAGAACTGGATGGTATTAAAATTCTTATAGACTCAGGTGCTAATAAGTCGCTTATGAGTCCGACCATAGCACACCGTTATTTTTCCGCTAAAATTAAAACGAAACCCTTTACTATAAAATCTATCCTAAATCAATCACAACACAATAAAGTGGTTGTAACGGATCTGTTTCGGCGTGGGCAATTTTAAAGTTCTTTATTCTAAAATTTCACGGGCATTTCGATATTTTATTAGGTACACAAACGCTAGAAAATATCGGCATGATGTTAAATTATAAAACGGGAAAAATCTCCTTAAATAATATTGAATACGATTTACGCACGTATGAACCCGCAGTTAAACAGGTATTTGAGTTACAAATAAATACCAATCAAAAAACAATAACGATACCGACAACTGTTAAAAAGGCACCACTAATTATTCTAAAACAATCATTCGGACATTACACCATCCCAGAAAATCTTAATACGGCTAATAATTTTCAGGTGACAGTTCCCGTCACGAGCTCCAAAATAACTCGCAACGAATTATTAACATCAGAACAACCGATACTGGCAAATCTGGCTAACTTGTCGGAAATCGCTGTCTGCCATGCTAATGTTATTCCCCCAAAAAACTTAGAGACAATTGCACCCTTACAGGAAAAACTGCAACATCTAGAGTACATTGCACAAAAGCCGATGGCCTTTCAGACACTAGTTGTATATAGGGATGTATTTTATCGAGAAGGAGATAAACTAACATTTTCTTCCATCGTGAAACATAAAATTCCGCTTAACTCTGACACCCCCATATTTGTAAAACCATACCGCTTTCCGCATGTACAAAATATTGAAATAAATCAACAAACCAAAGATTTATTAGATCAGAACATAATCACCGAGAGTAGCCTTATTCGGC
Source organism: Tillus elongatus (assembly GCA_964006375.1). Classification (NCBI taxonomy): domain Eukaryota; kingdom Metazoa; phylum Arthropoda; class Insecta; order Coleoptera; family Cleridae; genus Tillus; species Tillus elongatus. The sequence goes on from OZ023267.1 coordinate 93,756,967, forward strand.
TCCAGTCTTGCTTGTTCTCAAGAATGAAGGCGCGGATGGTAAAAAAACAATGGCAAATGGTGGTGGACTTCAGAAAGAAATCACCGTGGAGGACAAATACCCAATGCCAAATATAAATAACATCCGGAATATACACGGTAATTCTAATTTTTTTTCCAAAAATCGATCTGAAATCGGGATACCACCAGATCGAAGTGGCCCTAAACGACCGACACAAAACTGCGTTCTCTTTAGAGAATGGTCATTTCGAATTCCTCAGGATGGCCTTTGGATTAAAAATGCTCCTGCCCAATTTTTCAGAACTATGAATACCGCCCTAAAAGGATTGCTAGGTAAAATATTTCTAGTCTACTTCGATGACGTAATTATCCTAGGTAAAAACTTTAAAGAACACCTCGAGAACTTAAAAACAGTCCTGCAAAGATTGTGTGAACATAGACTAAACATCCAGTTAGATAAATCAGAATCTCTATTGCAGGAAATCGAGTACCTAGGCCATATTATCACGACTAAAGGAATCAAACCGAACCCTAAGTTAATAGAAAAATCTAAGAATCTGAAAATTCACACTACCCCTAAACAAGTAAAATAATTTTTAGGACTGAGAGGGTAGGAAATTTGTTGAAAATTACGCGACGATCGCAAAACCATTATCCTCTTGTTTGAAAAAGAACGCGAAGGTAGAACACACACCTGAATTTATTGATGCCTTTGAAACAAACGATTCCTATGCAATGAACCGGTCTTAGTCTACCCTGATTTCACAAAAAAAAATCGTTCTAACTACGGATGCGTCTAATGTAGGACTCGGAGCAGTCCTTTTGCCGCAAACAAACCTATGTTATATATATATATATATATATATATATATATATATATATATATATATATATATATATATATATATATATATATATATATATATATATATATATATATATATATATATATATCGCGTACACTCCAGTACACTCAATCAACACGAGCTCAATTACTCTACTATCGAGAAAGAGTGTCTAGCAATAATATGGGCTACGAAACAATTTCGACCGTACCTGTATGGAAATACGTTTACGATTATTTCCAACCATAAACCTCTACAATGGCTATTTAACATTTAAGAGCCAAATTCCAAATTAATACGCTGGCGACTAAAGCTCATGGAGTATAATTATGAAATTAGGTATAAAAAAGGAAATCTGAATAAAAATGCTGATTTCCTATCTAGACTAGAAGCATACCCTGTAGAAACTCAAGCCATCCCAGATGACTTGCTTTCATTATTTGCCAACCCAGGTGATATAAGAGATAGGGACCCCATTAACCCTGACGACTTAAACGAATTTCTCGACATTCCTGAAACTACCCCAAACAATAATGAGAAAATAAAAATCATCTCAGACATTCAAGTACAACCCACTAGAAACGAACTAACAAATGTCCCCTTGGAAACACCTGCGATACCGCAACTAATCTTCGCATATGAAAAGGATAATGCTAATACGCCGTTAGCAGTACGTTCCCCCGAGAATCATAATAGCGATAATGAAACTTTATTCGCAACGCGAAAATGTATCAGCTACATTACCAATTACAGACAGACTAGTTAACACCTTTAAAACGCAAATAATTCTAAAATTTGGTACGGAGTCTCACTTAAAGACATCCATCTTATTTAATAAAAAAAACGTATTGAACTCCAACTCACGCGGAACAATTACGAAACAGAAAATAAATGTTCTCAGAGAATTTGTGAACCTGGAAACCAGTACGTGGCTATATTGCACGGATCTTAACATATATGAAGAACTAGCCCCAATCATTGATCATAATTTCAATAATAATCTAAGATTTGTCTTCTCGAAGCGCCTTGCGAGGGACATAACTCACCTGACATAACTCACCTGACACAACAAAAGATGATACTGGAGAAATTACATGACACCTTCCGCAGGGGAATAAACGAACTTAAAATGGAAGTAGAACGGCTTTATTATTGGCCTAATATCCCCAAAGATTGTCAGGAGTACGTAAACAATTGCCTTGTGTGTCAGGAAGTAAAATACGAAAGGCACCCGCCTAAATGTAAGTTAAGAGTCACCGAAACGCCCGCTGTTCCATTTCATATGATCTATATAGATGTATTTACCTGTAGTAAAAATAAATACCTCAAATGTATTGACAATTTCTCTAAATATTTCATGTACGAATTTCTAACATCATCTAATATGGTAGAAATCGTACAAACATTCATTAAAATATTTTACAGATATAAATTACCTAAAATATTAATTACTGACGGGCAACTCAATTCTGACCTGTTAAAAAAATTAATGAAGGCATATTCTATAGAACACCACGTGACTACCGCACTGCACCCCAATAGCAACGGACCCATAGAAAGGGCTCACGGAACGCTGTTAGAAATTATACGCACCGTGATCCTCCAAGACAATAAAACGCAAAAACAAAATCTTTTTGAGAACCAGTAATAATATATAATCTAACGCTTCATAGTGTCACACATTTCAAACCAGGCGAGCTTCTATTTGGCCATCTGAATAATAAAGATATCCTAGACCTACAGACAGAAGAGCAATACCATGAGTACATTAATACTCTGCGGCAATGCACGAATGAATTGTATCGGGTAACCCACGAAAGATCCAAAGAAATTAAAGATCGGTATATAGAAAAGCAGAACGTCAATCGAACCTTCACCTATTAAAACCTTGGACGCTTTCTTATCGGTCACACCTCGAATTAAAAAATTACGAAAATATAAACATTTGAGAATCGAACGTGACGCCGGTGATAAAATACAAACTACAAAAGAACATTTTTGTCACAAGCAAGAAATTAGGCCAGTCCGTAAAGTCCAAAAACTCAAACAAACACATCTTATTGCAGATGGCCCATCCACTAGCAATAACGATAATCACCTTACTAACCTGCCTTAACCAAGCAGCAGTACCGAGAGTCGAAATTAAATCATTAGCACAAACCCTGGAATTCTACCGTTCAAATCAGCTAGAGTGAAGTACACACATCACATATTTTTCACAACTACCCATTGAGGCCGCTTGCTGAAAAAATTATAGAACTAGACACCTCCATAAAAAAACTTCGGTGAGCAAACACAAGCTAAACTAGCAATAAATTTCTTAATTGAATACGAATACTTGGTAAATCAATTTAATTGATTAAAAGCCGACGTTAACACGATGCACCCGGACATTTTAAAAACGGATATTAGAAACAAAAGAGGAACGATAAATGCTTTCAGCTCCGTCTTGGTAATCTTGACGCAAATGATGGTGAAATGTATGAGAAAACCATTAATGAACTCAAAAACAACCGGAAAAATATAATACAACACTTTAATAAACAACTTTCTCTTAATTAATTAATTAATTTATTTATTTATTTGGATACCAACGGGGTTGCCCCCAAAATAGGATCACATACATAGTATACAAATACAAATATAGCAGTGATAACAAAAACATCATTCATTATTCTAAAAACAAATCAAAACAATATTTCATTTAAGTTGTAAATACAATATGCACATACTTGTGTACACACTTCTAATATGGAGGGAAATAAAGGATCAAGAAAATCAAGGCAACCACAATAGTCAGACTTTCAGAGCTTTTTTATACCCGAGCAATGAGCCACTGAACATGTCGATGGATAAGAACTCATTACCCGCTCTCAACATTCTTGACAGCGGCGAATTTAGAGCAGAGTTAGTTCTGCTAAAGGGCAAGGAAAAAGGTTCAGCCACCCTGAGAAGTCGATTTGGAACATTAAAACGTATCTGACTTAGAAGTTCTGGAGAGTCTATTAAACCGTTTACTATTTTAAAAAGGAAAAGGCCATCTGAGACAGGCCGGCCTTCTTCCAATGATAGAATTTCAAAAAAGTACCGCATAATTTTGTAATCATTATTAAATTCTAACTTAAGTTTAAAGCACAAAAACCTTAAAAATCTATTTTGTATCTTTTTTAGGCTCTCCTTATAGATAATATACTGGGGATTCCATACAGAAGACGCAAATTTTAATTTGCTTACAACATACGCATTGTATAATGAGATAAAACATTTTTTATTGTAAAAAACTGCACCCTGTCGCATGATAAGCCCCAGCATACGATAACTGTCAGTAGCAAGATTGTCAATATGTATGTAGAACAGTAGCTTGCTGTCAAAGGTAACGCCTAGATCTTTTACATAAGTGACCCGTGTAATAATATTATTATCTAAGAGATACGGAAACTCTTGTCATAGTTTCCTACGGGTAAAAGTTATAACACTACAGTTATCTAAATTAATTTATGCTACAGTCTTTGGTCAAGTTTTTAAGGTCGGCCTGTAGACGCAAACAGTCTTGTTCACAATTAATAGGAATAAATAATTTGAGGTCGTCGGCATACATCAAAAATTTACAGAATTGAAACTAAGTATTTATATCATTAACGTATACAAGAAATAATAGTAGTCGAAGGTGGGATCCTTGGGGTACACCTGATTGTAATTCGTAAGGGATAGATTCGTAACCTAACACTGATATAAACTGAGATCTGTTTCTAACATACGAACTGGCCCAACGCAGGAGAACTTCATGCACACCGATCACCTCCAGCTTTTTCAACAAAATGCTATGATTAATTTTATCAAAGGCCTTGGAAAAATCGGTGTACACAGCATCCACCTGCTTTTCTGTTTCTAAAGATCTTAATAGAAATTCTGTATATGAAGTTAAGTTGGTGTCAACCGACCTGCATCTATAAAAACCATGTTGCTCTGGAATAATTTTTTGTATGACAAATTCAAAAAGCTTTACATATACCAGGGATTCAAACAATTTTCCAAATACATCTAAGATACTGATCAGGCGATAATTTTTTAATACATTTCCTAGGACCACCCTTATGTATAGGAATACCCGAGGCAGTCTTCCATTTTATAGGATAAATTCCAGAATGCAGAGATCTATTAAAGATCAACATCAGGGGTTCTAACAGAGAATCGCCACATCTCTTTACAAAATATGGCGACAATCCGTCAGGTCCAGCACCCTTTTTATTATCAAGCCTTGCCAAAGAATCCAGTATCTCGTCTGCAGTAATATAAATGCTGGATAGAGAGCGTGAATCAATACCTACATCTGTATCATCCGTATACGGTTCGCCATCTCCATTTTCATAAACGCTTCTTAAAAAGTGGTCAAAAAGATCGCAAATACCCCTCCCGATGAAGCAGAGACTTCATCTGTCATCGCACACGGTATACCTTGATTGTGCCTCTTTAATGAGATATAACGCCAAAAACGGCTGGAATCCGAAGCAATTGAGTTCTCGGTCAGTCTAATATAGTGGTCGTGATCATTAGAAATTTGCCGTTTGCAACGAGCCCGTAACATTTTAAAGGACTATAATCGGCCGTGTTTTTATAAAGTTTCCACTTTTTGTGATACTTATTTTTTTTCTTTGATACTCTTAATTGTTGATGGAGAAAAAATATGGAGGATATTTTTTCCTATTTGGATCATTGGGACATGATATTTAATGCAATAAAAGATAACAGAGTATAACTTTTAAACCATACGATCAACATCCAAACCTTCCATCAGGGCAGGCCAAGGAACATTTCTCAGAACATGATTTATCATAGGGTAATTTGCTTTTTTAAAATTAAAAGAGCTATTATCCGCCCTTTTTAAACAATGTATGTGCGTACAAAATCTTAAGGTTGGCTATTCTGACAGCTGCCAGCTCTTTTGCTTGAATAAGAGTTTTACCGACTAGTAGAGCTTTCTTAAAAATATCGTGGTCTTCTGGTTCTATAATACCCACCACTTGTCCCGTAATGTCTCCAACTATCTTCACTGGAACAATACTTTCACTCTGGGCTCTCACAATGACATCTTCTTTGACCGTGACTTTTCGAATCGCAAGGTTATTGACAGTCGACATGACTACTTCCTCATCACCGATATTTAAAACACTGTTCTCGAAATCTAACTTGACACCGCGACCTTGTAGAACATTTGGTCCAAGTATAATGGGGTCTGATATGGCGGCAACAATAACTCGCTGTTTGGTTTTCCAAACACCAATTTGTAGCTTGACGTCAGTCTCACCAAATACACGAATCTGTGCGCCACCAGCTGCGGTCACTTTGTAGATTCTTTCTGGCTCTCTTACCCGCCATCTTGGTACCATATCACGACGGATAATCGTTCTGGATGCGCCAGTGTCTACAACCATTTGAGCATTCTTGTCGCTGATGTATCCGTCTACGACGAGCGTATTTCCAGAATCGTTGACCAGTGAAATAGTTGTCGATTTCGGGGCCTTGTGGTGGGTAGCCAGCTCTCGCCCCCTAAAGCTAGCTGCATTTAGTTTTCCTGTGCGTTCATTGAAGATGATCTTGGGGCCCGGCATTCACTTCTTATGTGTCCCACCTTGCCACAGTTCCAACAGCGTATGCCACTTGCACGATGAGCTTCCCTTGGCTCCTTATGAGTCATGTGCTTTATCTGTTCTTCTAGTTTCTCCAATCGATACACAACGGATAAATTTGTTTTATTTTCCTCTTCTGGGACTTGGAGACTGCGAACCCTCACATTGCCTTTAGAGGCTTGCTTATGAGCTTCAAATTCTAACGAATGTGCCAAAGCATCGTTTCAATGTTTATGTCTCGCCAGTAGGTAATGGGTCACTTTGGACAGACAGGACGTGGGGGCGGGGTACCCCCCACCCCTCCCCTAGTCGGCGGAGCCCCACCCCTTGTGGGCGTGGCCACGCCCGGGCCAGACAGTGACGTCACATGACTTGGGCCAGACAGTCACATGCAAACATTCCAAAGTGTCTAACCTATTACTTCAAATTATTCTAAGGATATTTTTAAAAAAACCATTTGGAGCAGGTGAGCTTCGAACCCGGGACATTCAGATGAGGAACGACTACCTTAACCGTCGCGGCTAATCAAGCACTTGTTAATTTATTGTTTCAGATTTGTATATATACGACTTTTAATTAAAACAAACCATACATGTAACATATTTAAATATTTTATTATTATTAGACAATTGAATGATTCACAAAATAAGACCTTTCGCTTTTAAAGATGGTTGAAGACTCCATTATTTAAAGATACGTCACTCCAACCTTTAGAGCCGACAAATGAGAGTGAGGTTGATAAGCGAGAATAATGGTATAGGTCGAAGACTCCATGATTTAAAGTTACGCCCCTATTAAAACAAACCATACATAAAGCTTTTGTTATTAGACATAAGACATAATAATTAATATGTTTAATATTAGACAGACTATTAGATTTCGCATAGAAATTAGCCGAACGCCACAATTGTTATATGGGTAGGTTCTAAAAATAACACACAGAGGTCGTTGGCAAACAAAAGAAGGAAGTTCAGAAACAAAATAGACAACAGGTTCAAATAGGAAACCAAACTTAAATATCGTAGAGACAATAGAGGTCGCTGGCAAAACAAAGAAGGAAGCTCAGAAACAAAATGGACAACAGGTTCAACTCTTAAAAATAGGAACTTTTTTAGCCTTATGTGTGGGCGCGGCAAGTAGTTGATTTTATTTTGAAAGAGATACAGGTTCGATTCCTGATATATGCTCCTTGATATGGTAGCGTCAAACAAATACAAAGAGGTACTGAATAACTAAACAGTAAGCTTAGAAACAATGGTTGGTTACAGGTTCAATTCCTTTCTTAGTTGAAAGCTAATCCCCCACGTGTTTAGTGTCATGTTACTCGTCTAAGTAAGCAGAATTAAAAAATGGCGACTAAAATAAGATAAAAAACTTAAAACCCTTATCGCGGATAGAACAATGGTTGGTTACAGGTTCAATTCCCTTCTTAGTTTTAAAGCTAACCCCACGTGTTTAGTGTCATGTTACTCGTCTAAGTAAGCAGAATTAAAAAATGGCGACTAAAATAAGATAAAAAACTTAAAACCCTTATCGAGGAAGATCCGTGAGATGTACTATAGAACCAACACATGCACGGTGTTAAGGAGGTCAAATCAAAGTGGAATATACAATAAAATGACCACTTCCGGTCTAAACTTTAAATCCTTATATCTTTTGAACGGAAAGTGATAGAAAGGAACCGGCTTCAAAAATATATCGTTTCATAACAAGGTCTACAAGAAACTGAGATAAAAAACTTTAAACCCTTATCGCGGAAGATCCGTGAGATGTACTATAGAACCAACACATGCACGGTGTTAAGGAGGTCAAATTAAATTGGAATATACAATAAAATGGCCACTTCCGGTCTAAACTTTAAATCCTTATATCTTTTGAACGGAAAGTGATAGAAATGAACTGACTTTAAAAATATATCGTTTCATAACAAGCTCTACAAGAAAATGAGATAAAAAACTTTAAACCCTTATCGCGGAAGATCCGTGAGATGTACGATAGAACCAATACATGCACGGTGTTAAGGAGGCCAAATCAAATTGGAATATACAATAAAATGGCCACTTCCGGTCTAAACTTTAAAGCGTTATATCTTTTGAACGGAAAGTGATAGAAAGGAACCGACTTCAAAAATGTATGTTTCGTAACAAGCTCTACAAGAAACTGAGATAAAAAACTTCAAATCCTTATCGCGGAAGATCGGTGAGATGTACGATAGAACCAATACATGCACGGTGTTAAGGAGGCCAAATCAAATTGGAATATACAATAAAATGGCCACTTCCGGTCTAAACTTTAAATCGTTATATCTTTTGAACGGAAAGTGATAGAAAGGAACCGACTTCAAAAATGTATGTTTCGTAACAAGGTCTACAAGAAACTGAGATAAAAAACTTCAAACCCTTATCTCGGAAGATCGGCGAGACGTACGATAGAACCAATACATACACGCTGTTCAGCAAACCAATAAAATCAATAAAAATGTTACTTCCGGTAGACACTTCCGGTATAGCCGTTCTTAGAGCTACATACATGTGTGACACCTCAAAATCATCGTCTTGTTGAACAGAAGAAATATAATATTTAAGTAAGTCAGAACAAGCTGTGGTAACACCTAAAAACAACACACTCTCTCTTAGACCTAATGAAGTTACTTTCAGAGAAAATTTCAACCATACCAGAAAGAACAGTATTCAATAGCGTATTTAAATGTTGACTACATCAAGTGATGCGTGCTACAGACAAATTTTAGTACACCCTCTTAGACTTATTGAAGTTGACGGCACAGGCAGCTGTCAAGCGTACCTAACAAACCAAAGTAAATATGTCTTGAAGAACAGTCTTCAATTGCCCTAAACCAACACATCTCTATCATTTCAGAGTAATCTTAGCCATGTGACCAGTTAAACTAAGTATCTTGAAGTGTAGCTTTTATGTTTATGAGATATAAAATAAGAAAACCAAAGAGTTAATTGTCTATTACAACTGTCAGCTAAAGAAGCATTTAGGTAGCCGGAATACCGATATCCTAAATATTTCAAGAGTAATCTTAGTCATACAACACTCTTAACTAACTGTCTTGAGATGTGGCTTTATGTGTCATTGGTTGGAAAATAAGAAAACTAAAGAGTTGATTGTCGATTACAACTGTCAGCTAAAGAAGCATTTAGGTAGCCGGAATACCGATATCCTAAATATTTCAAGAGTAATCTTAGTCATACAACACTCTTAACTAACTGTCTTGAGATGTGGCTTTATGTGTCATTGGTTGGAAAATAAGAAAACTAAAGAGTTGATTGTCTATTACAACTGTCAGCTGAAGGAACATGTTGGGTTATCGGAATACCGATAACGCCAAATGTTCCAACCGAAGGAGCCCACTTAGAGACATCTCCAGGGGCTCGGAATACCGATGCCCTAGAAGTGTCGGAAGCAACAATTCAATTAACACCAACAACCGTTAAATACTTGTTGGACTTTAATATGTTTGATATTAAATGCGGTTTGCTACATAACCATTCATTTTTATGAAAAACTCAACAATTTTTATTTCTGCGTAAGCGAATTTAATCAGAAATATAGAACCAATCTTCAAGGAACCGAAGTAAAAGGATGAGAACATTAAGAACAAACATTCCGATACCGAAGTGATCCTAAACACACCATATGATGCAAATTCTGTAAATCTCTTTAACAGAAGAAAAACAGAAGTCAAACACCGTAAGACAAATAGAACCGACGTACATAACAGATGTGTCTGAGGAGAAACGTATTCAGAACCTTATTGAGTTTACTAAGTTTTAAGTATACGAACATAACAGTCTATGTACCAACCAATACCGATACCCTAAATATTTCAACCGAAGGAGTCCACTTAAAGCCATCTCCAGGGAGCCGGAATACCGGCCCCCTAGATGTGCCGGAAGCAACATCTCAAGTAACACCTAGAACTGCAACATACTTGGTAAAAATGGGTGGAGCTCAGATTGTAAACAACTTGATATCTGGTACATATGTCTGTAAAGATTTAATAGTAAATTTGGCTTGTTGGATATCCAAGCTTTTCTATGAAAAGTGCAACCAACCAACTAACCAACCACCCAACCAACCAACCAACGTTGAGGGGCGTAGAGATAGCAAGCTATCTACAAGTGGACCCCTCTGAACCTATGATGTTAATAATGGATTAAGAGATTGAATTGGTACGTGTTTATATTGAAGGCTTGCAAGCTACGTACAAGTGTCTGAATATATGATGGTAATGATGGGTTAAGATATTTAATTGACATGTATTAAAGGCTTAGCGGTTTTCATTTGAGTCATCGTCATTCGAAAACTATTAGAACGAAAACCAGGTCCTTTACTCTGGTATATCTTACTCAGTAGGAACCAAATGTCTTCGAAAACAACATTCTTTGCTTTTCTGAAAGGCAAGTGAGCAGCCCCCTTGTCGAACCCCTCCGAGCTAAAGGTAAACCCCACTCTGTCTTCGGGATCGACATCATGGACTATATGACTCACAATATCTTTAATACGATCTTTTACCCACTTCTCTGGATCGTTGACATCGTCAGGTATATCTTGTAGTCTAAAGCATACGCTTCGTCTATCAAGTTTAAACTTCTTATTGGAGGTCACTGTATCTTCAAGTATTTGGAATGCCATTGTTTCGTGCTACACAACTGACTGTGTTGGTTAAAGGACCGAAGTTTAGCCTCGTGTTTATTAAAGAACAAAGTTTAGCAGGTACTATTTGTTTTCACCTTCACTGTTGGCTACCGACTGAACCTTAGCGGAAGCTCCTCGTCTTAATATTCGACAAACAACACAGACAACACAACTTATTGTTTTTACCTTCACTGTTGGCTACCGACTGAACCTTAGCGGACGCTCCTCGTCTTAATATTCGACAAACAACACAGACAACACAACTTATTGTTTTCACCTTCACTGTTGGCTACCGACTGAACCTTAGCGGACGCTCCTCGTCTTAATATTCGACAAACAACACAGACAACACAACTTATTGTTTTCACCTTCACTGTTGGTTAACGACTGAACCTTAGTGGACGCTTCACGTCTTAATATTCAACAGACAACAACGAAAGCTGTCATACAGCTGTCTGACATGACAGACAGCTGTCATACAGCTGTCATACAGCTGTCATACAGCTGTCTAACACAGCTGTCTAACACAGCTGTCTAACACAGCTGTCTAACACAGCTGTCTAACACAGCTGTCTAACACAGCTGTCTAACACAGCTGTCTAACACAGCTGTCTAACACAGCTGTCTAACACAGCTGTCTAATAGGGCAGACATATGTCTAACACATGTCTAGCAGATGTGTAACAGTCACTCTTTTGCGGAACATAAGCTGAATGTTTTTAAGTCAAACAAGAAGAAAACAATTTAAAACACATCTACGATGACCATGAGGCAGCCTACATGGACTTTGAACAATTTTTAAAAATAGATGCGGCCAGGTTAGTTGATTAATAAAGCCACATCTCAAGACAGTTAGTTAAGAGTGTTGTATGACTAAGATTACTCTTGAAATATTTAGGATATCGGTATTCCGGCTACCTAAATGCTTCTTTAGCTGACAGTTGTAATAGACAATTAACTCTTTGGTTTTCTTATTTTATATCTCATAAACATAAAAGCTACACTTCAAGATACTTAGTTTAACTGGTCACATGGCTAAGATTACTCTGAAATGATAGAGATGTGTTGGTTTAGGGCAATTGAAGACTGTTCTTCAAGACATATTTACTTTGGTTTGTTAGGTACGCTTGACAGCTGCCTGTGCCGTCAACTTCAATAAGTCTAAGAGGGTGTACTAAAATTTGTCTGTAGCACGCATCACTTGATGTAGTCAACATTTAAATACGCTATTGAATACTGTTCTTTCTGGTATGGTTGAAATTTTCTCTGAAAGTAACTTCATTAAGTCTAAGAGAGAGTGTGTTGTTTTTAGGTGTTACCACAGCTTGTTCTGACTTACTTAAATATTATATTTCTTCTGTTCAACAAGACGATGATTTTGAGGTGTCACACATGTATGTAGCTCTAAGAACGGCTATACCGGAAGTGTCTACCGGAAGTAACATTTTTATTGATTTTATTGGTTTGCTGAACAGCGTGTATGTATTGGTTCTATCGTACGTCTCGCCGATCTTCCGAGATAAGGGTTTGAAGTTTTTATCTCAGTTTCTTGTAGACCTTGTTACGAAACATACATTTTTGAAGTCGGTTCCTTTCTATCACTTTCCGTTCAAAAGATATAACGATTTAAAGTTTAGACCGGAAGTGGCCATTTTATTGTATATTCCAATTTGATTTGGCCTCCTTAACACCGTGCATGTATTGGTTCTATCGTACATCTCACCGATCTTCCGCGATAAGGATTTGAAGTTTTTTATCTCAGTTTCTTGTAGAGCTTGTTACGAAACATACATTTTTGAAGTCGGTTCCTTTCTATCACTTTCCGTTCAAAAGATATAACGCTTTAAAGTTTAGACCGGAAGTGGCCATTTTATTGTATATTCCAATTTGATCTGGCCTCCTTAACACCGTGCATGTATTGGTTCTATCGTACATCTCACGGATCTTCCGCGATAAGGGTTTAAAGTTTTTTATCTCATTTTCTTGTAGAGCTTGTTATGAAACGATATATTTTTAAAGTCAGTTCATTTCTATCACTTTCCGTTCAAAAGATATAAGGATTTAAAGTTTAGACCGGAAGTGGCCATTTTATTGTATATTCCAATTTAATTTGACCTCCTTAACACCGTGCATGTGTTGGTTCTATAGTACATCTCACGGATCTTCCGCGATAAGGGTTTAAAGTTTTTTATCTCAGTTTCTTGTAGACCTTGTTATGAAACGATATATTTTTGAAGCCGGTTCCTTTCTATCACTTTCCGTTCAAAAGATATAAGGATTTAAAGTTTAGACCGGAAGTGGTCATTTTATTGTATATTCCACTTTGATTTGACCTCCTTAACACCGTGCATGTGTTGGTTCTATAGTACATCTCACGGATCTTCCTCGATAAGGGTTTTAAGTTTTTTATCTTATTTTAGTCGCCATTTTTTAATTCTGCTTACTTAGACGAGTAACATGACACTAAACACGTGGGGTTAGCTTTAAAACTAAGAAGGGAATTGAACCTGTAACCAACCATTGTTTCTATCCGCGATAAGGGTTTTAAGTTTTTTATCTTATTTTAGTCGCCATTTTTTAATTCTGCTTACTTAGACGAGTAACATGACACTAAACACGTGGGGGATTAGCTTTCAACTAAGAAAGGAATTGAACCTGTAACCAACCATTGTTTCTAAGCTTACTGTTTAGTTATTCAGTACCTCTTTGTATTTGTTTGACGCTACCATATCAAGGAGCATATATCAGGAATCGAACCTGTATCTCTTTCAAAATAAAGTCAACTACTTGCCGCGCCCACACATAAGGCTAAAAAAGTTCCTATTTTTAAGAGTTGAACCTGTTGTCCATTTTGTTTCTGAGCTTCCTTCTTTGTTTTGCCAGCGACCTCTATTGTCTCTACGATATTTAAGTTTGGTTTCCTATTTGAACCTGTTGTCTATTTTGTTTCTGAACTTCCTTCTTTTGTTTGCCAACGACCTCTGTGTGTTATTTTTAGAACCTACCCATATAACAATTGTGGCGTTCGGCTAATTTCTATGCGAAATCTAATAGTCTGTCTAATATTAAACATATTAATTATTATGTCTTATGTCTAATAACAAAAGCTTTATGTATGGTTTGTTTTAATAGGGGCGTAACTTTAAATCATGGAGTCTTCGACCTATACCATTATTCTCGCTTATCAACCTCACTCTCATTTGTCGGCTCTAAAGGTTGGAGTGACGTATCTTTAAATAATGGAGTCTTCAACCATCTTTAAAAGCGAAAGGTCTTATTTTGTGAATCATTCAATTGTCTAATAATAATAAAATATTTAAATATGTTACATGTATGGTTTGTTTTAATTAAAAGTCGTATATATACAAATCTGAAACAATAAATTAACAAGTGCTTGATTAGCCGCGACGGTTAAGGTAGTCGTTCCTCATCTGAATGTCCCGGGTTCGAAACTCACCTGCTCCAAATGGTTTTTTTAAAAATATCCTTAGAATAATTTGAAGTAATAGGTTAGACACTTTGGAATGTTTGCATGTGACTGTCTGGCCCAAGTCATGTGACGTCACTGTCTGGCCCGGGCGTGGCCACGCCCACAAGGGGTGGGGCTCCGCCCACTAGGGGAGGGGTGGGGGGTACCCCGCCCCCACGTCCTGTCTGTCCAAAGTGACCCATTACCTACTCTCGCCATCCTCAGCGCCTGTTGAGTGTCGGTATCCCTGATGCAGTCAATGAATGTTTACAGCGACAGCTGGTTCAAAAATTACACCGGAGCTGTGGGGTAAGCTGATTGTGTTAGTCTGGCAACGTCGACTTCAAATTGTTGCATAGTTTCGACCGATTTCTGACAGCGACTTTTCAACTGAGTTTGGTACAACTGTTGTAAATGCTGGTCACCAAATCTCATTTCTAGGTAATATCCAATGCTGTCAAAACTGTCCTGTTCTTCCCTGGGGATACCTTGGAGCACATCTAGGGCATCTCCTCTGAGAGCCACAATTAGCGAAGCAGCTTTCTCTCTCTCGCCCCAACCATTTGCTGTAGCAGCGGCTTCAAATTGGCATAGATAAATACCCCACGGGACTGAGCCATCAAATGTGGGGACCTTAATTCTTACGACCGGGCTATCTTCGAGCCTGATGTTTCCTTTGGCTATGGTTTCGCATTTATTTTCTAGTGATTTTATTTTCTGCTGCTCTTCCTCTTGTATATTTGTCAGCTTGTCATGTACATCGTCGCTGATACCCCTTACTCTGCTTTCTACATGCTGGAAGATGTCGTCTCTTACCTGCTTCATACTTCGTCGACACATAAAGTAATATTCTCAATTCTGCTGGCCTGTTCTTGTAGAATTTTCTTTGTTTCTTCTTCTCTTGTTCTCATTTCTTCCTTTGCTCCTTCGTCCCTTTTCTCAGTTCCTCTCTTATCTCTTCGTCTCTTTTTCTCATTTCTTCTTTCGCTTCTTGGTCTCTTTTTCTAGCTTCTTTATCTCTTTTTCTGGCTTCTTCTTTAGCTTCTTCGTCTCTTCTTCTGGCCTTTTCATCTCTTTTTTTCATTCCTTCTTTGGCTTCCTGGTCTCTTCTTCTGGCGTCTTCATCTCCTTTTCTCATTTCTTCTTTCGCTTCTTCGTCTCTTTTTCTGACCTCTTCATCTCCTTTTCTCATTTCTTCGTTGACTTCGTCCCTTCTTCTGGCCTCTTCATATCTTTTTATCATTTCTTCTTTCGCTGATTCATCTCTTTTTCTCAGCTCTTCTTTAGCCTCTCCATCTCTTCTTCTGGCTTCTTCTTCCATTTCTTTAATCAATTCCAATAGCTGGGCATCCATATTGGCTGTTGCGCTACGTGTCTTAGGCATAGACGTACTTAAAGCTGGTTTACAATTTATTTTGGTTCAAGAACACACCCATTTATGACTTACTGCTGACACTGATCTTTCAGAGATTCTATAACTTTTCACGTTGTACAATGTATATTCTGGAAAATATTTCCGCTAGCAGCTTGAAAATCTCACTCCTGACATCAGTTGTTACGTTCTACGGGGTTCTGGATTTGTCGACTAACAAAACACAGCTTTTCAAACAACTATTTTCTTATAACCAACTATTTTCCAACACCAGTGTCAACTAAAATATTTCTCTCTCTTACTAAATGTCCATAGACCTATATTCCACTATTCGCCTTCGATGATCGCTTCTTATACACCAACACTTGCTGCCGACTCGCTTAATACTCTATGATCACTTATTCTACACCGCACTAATTCAATACTGAACTGACTCACTCTATGTACCGTTCGTCTATTTATACTCTCCATAGGGATTCTAGACTTTCTACACCTGTCAATTCTGATTCCTTCTAGAAATATCATTTCAGAGTGTTCGCTGTTACCAACACACTACAACTGTATTTTTGTGCCAACTGTATTCAAATCATAAGCAGCTGTTGAAAAAAATATTTTAATTATTTCATATATTTAGCACACTGGAAAATTATGCCAATCAACTTAATTTGGTACCCCCAAATAAAGTGGTAAATAAGTGTCGTTGCTTATAATCCTAGAATTTATTTGACCACTAAAAAAATATAAGACCCATCCTTTAATTGCCAAAGATAGGTTAACAAACAATAATAATAATTAAGAAGCTGTTGACGTTTATTTGACAGGTAGGCATCATAATGTCGTTTATTATGATAACATTAAACAGATACACGTTTGCTACTTCATACAAGATACTTCATGGCAAGGTTTTCTGGCATTCGTTAGAACAGCCCGAGAAGTCTAATAAATTAATCACATATTGTTCAAAATCAAGAGGGAACTGACACAGACATTGTAAATGAGAAACAATTCACCATCAACTAGCACATTAATAGCCATCAACTTGATTGTATTAAATGCATGACGAGTAGATTCTCGTTTGTCCCTTTCATTTAGCGACATCCTGAAAACACCAATGCCAGATTAGATTATGCCGACCTGTTTGAAGAGTGTTCATCAAAGTAGACAGTAATTCAAATGACTCCATTACAGTAAGGTAAATTGTGTACACTATAACATCAAGATTACTAATCTAGAGAGTAAAACGATATCCAGCTTATTGGATAACCGCCCATTGAGGATAAATTGGCTAATTTACGCAGATGAGTACATAAAAGACTTTATATTGGCAATTGGCCGCTCTAGGTACAGCCTCGATTAGTCACATGTTATTATGTCTACATGTAAAAACTTGAATACACATAAAGTCTTTCGAATTTTCAATTCAATTTTATACACAGATTCCAAAATTGTATTCCAATTTAGATCAACTTCAAACATTAAATAGTATATGGTTTTAAGTACAATACGTGTATACAAGGGCGAATCCATATGCTCCGCCTCTAACCTATAAGATAATGTAAGGGTAGAAACAGTAAGTTACTTTTATTTTTCAACATAATTGCTCTTAATTCCGACGCGCTTCTCCCAGCGGTTCGCTGATATTTTACAGACTCTAAATAAAAGGTTTTTAACGCTTTAAATCACCCATTTACAGCCACTTACACTTAATTACCTGTCTAAAACCTCTTGCCCCTAAAATGTGTGTGTGAGATAAAAAGGTGGATGGCCTCGGAATCTGGCGTCCTATGGTCATAGAATTTTATAAATTGCCCTTAAAATATTATTTGAGATTTGAAACCAATCTCTAGTCTCCTGTTGCCAGATCTGGCGAATACGGTGGATGCTCCAACAATTTCAATCTCGCGCTGTTGATGGAAAATATCGCGACCTGGTGTACTGTCTTGATGAAGCAGTACCCATTTTTTCAATTTTCCACCACGCTTTTTAATGAGTTCACGCAACTTAATCCGGCATATTACTAACCATTTATCGAGCAGTTTTTCAAAATAAGTAACCAAAAAAAAAAATACAGTGAGCATAATAATTCCTACAGATAACTGAACCCTAAACTTTAGAGGGGACGAAGAGCCACTGTGTCTTCATTCCAACCTCTCACATTTGGTCTTAGGATAACAATGATGAACCAAAGCTTCATCAACAAAAGTCAACAAAGCTACTCACTATTCTTGTCTGACCTGTACCTATCTAATCACTGCGCACAAATCAAAACATGGTTTCTCTTTTGGTCGTTTGTTAGCATCGTGTAACCCATATTGCAGACAATATTCTCATATCAAAATGTTTTGATAGGATGTTCAATACTATATGGTAAGAGAAACATGTTCCTTCTGCTATCGTCCCGATCCTAATGCGTCAATCATGCAGCACAAGGGCCACCGGTAAGTTCATCTTCTCAAGAAATCCTACTACATCTGAACTCCCAACGCCAACGTTTGACAACATCGTAAGATACGGCAGTTTCCTCCAATGTTTTAACTAAATTTTTGTGAATTTGAGCTAGAGATATATATCTTCCTGCGGCTACTTGACCATCGCCCACTGCTTAACTCTACGCATTTCCAACTGATAACACGTAATCACTTTAGAAGTGTTATACTGTGAGAGGACTGTCACTACATACCTAGGAACGAAACACCAAAATACGATAACTATAGAATACCTATAAATGGACCAGGGGCGGTGCATAAGGATCCGCCGTCGAATTATTATAGAGTTCAATAATCCTTTATTAAATTTTAATTTTGGAAGTATACAGTATTATCCATCCATTTTTTGGTAATAAATATCTTTTTAGTTTCTTCGTCACTACATGCAATAATTGTTATATTGAAAATAAGTCCTGTCGTATCAAGTGCGATATGGTAATAATTTTTTATAAAATTGTATGTAATGAAAAATGGTTGGTTCAACAGTTAAAATAAAAGTAAAAAAAATTGTATGTGTATTGATGAGCAAAGTTGTCGTGGCTAAATAAAATTCTCTTATGAAAATTCGCTATTAAGTGTAAGAGGAAAAATAGTGCTGAAAATTAAATCATGACTTCCACATAGCTGTGATAATCTACTTTCCTTAGAAAGACATTCTCATGAAATTAATTCAGGGTCTACGACTTGATCACAAAGAAAATATTCGTTTTCCTGTACCCATAAACTTCTGAAACGTTATATTACTCGAGTTTTAACGAAAAAATGTCAATATTCACCAAATCATCCCCTATTTATTCTCTACCGCCTTAAGCGATCTTACCCAAAAAGAACTCAAAGCGTTCCTATGTTGGGTGCTAACTGAGTACCAAATTTGAAGATCATATCTCAATTAGTTCGAAAGTTATTGCGCCTACGACAGGTGTTCAGGCCGACCGACCGACCGACAGGCAAAAAAAAATTCGTTCCAGAAACAAGTTTTCTATATGTTTTGAGACTTTTTACACCGTTTTAACAAAGAATAAATTGAAACTTCTGTCAGCGATATTCCGCCCCTACACATTCAACCCCTAATTTAATTTCAACACAGAATACCAAATGTTTGATGAAATTGAAAATTTTCTAATAAACAAACCCTGAAACGTTATATTATCCGAGTTATAAGGGAAAAATTTCAATTTTCACCAAATCACCCCCATTTATCCCCTGCCCCCTGGAGCGATTTTACCCCAAAACAATCCGAACAGTTCGTTTGTCGGGTGCTAACCGTACATCAAATTTGAAAACGATATATCAATTCGTTCTAAGGTTATCGTGGATACAGACGGACATACAGACCGACAGACAAAAAAAATTCGTTCCCAAATCATGTTTTCTATATGTTTGGAGACTTTTATGGCGTTTAAGCGAAACATTTTTTTATTTTTCGTCGCAGATGCCATACTTTCACACGTGACGATGTGGAATTAATATACCCATATTAGATTAGATTAGATTTTGTGAGTGGGCTATTCCAGTCCCTCCAACGCGACCTTAGATCTATTGTGGCTCACTTCTAATTATTTAGATTTCACCCATCAATTCCAGCTCCCTAAGTGAGTCGATCTTTTCTTGAGGGTGAAAGTTTGTTTGGCAGGTGTACTGCCATCTGAGTAAAGTTGCTTGCCCGTTTCGAAGCTCAAAGAGAGATAACCTTTCTCCGAATTCGTCTGGACCCGACATCCGTCAGTGTTTGCCTCGAGGCGGTATCATGAAGTCCCGCTCTCGAGCAGCATCTAATCTCCAGTTGTAATCCACCCCTAGAGATCTCAGCTCTCCCCAGGCTCTTCCAAACCTGACACCTAACAGTGTTAAGACTCAAGGCAACATCCCATCGAGTCCCGCTCCCGAGCCTCACCCCAGCGAGGCCGTCCGTCCGTTTGGTAGCACACAGTATGGGCTCCAAACTCCGGGTGTTTACCACTCATCAGAGATCAGAGCCCCCGGGAGGTCTGCACACACGACACACGCCAGGGCTCAATCCAGGGCGGTATCATCTGGAACCCCGCTCCCGAGTAACAACCAAGCGAGGCCAATTGTCAGTCTCTGAGGCCACAGTGGAGGTGCCAAACTCCGGGTGCATATCACTCCCCAGAGATGTCTGCCTCCTCCCAGCCTCACCTGCACCAGACCCCCGCCAGTGTTTCATTGACTCGAGACGGTATCATGAAGTCCCGCCCTCGAGCAGCATCCAGGCGGGGTCGTTAGCCTGCATCGATGCTCACAGAGTAGGCCCAAGTCTCCAGGTGTAATCCACCCCTAGAGACCCCAGCCACCTCCGGGTTCGTCCAGGTCCAACACCTGCCAGCGTTAGCTTAAATTTCACCCAACAAATCGAGCTTCCGACAGGAGACGACACCTGCGAGGTGAAACTTTGTTTGACAGATGTACTGCCATCTGAGCGAAGTCGCTTGCCCGTCTCAAAGCTCAAAGAGAGATAACCTCTCTCCGAATTCGTCTGGACCAGACATCCTTTAGTGTTTGACTCGGTGCAGTATCTGAAGTCCTGCATCCGAGCAGCATCCAAGTGAGGTCGTTTGCCCGTTTCGAAGCTCACAGAAGAGGCATCAACCCTTAGTTTTATTCCAACCCTAAAGATCTCAGCTCTCCTCCGGGTTCGTCTAGACCCGACACCCACCAGTGCTAGACTCAAGGCGACATCCCATCGAGCTCCGCTCCCGAGCCACGCACAAGCGAGGCCGTCCGTCCATTCCGAAGCACACAGTGGGGGGCCCAAACTCCGGGTGTTTACCACTCATCAGAGTTGTCAACACACGACACCCAACAGCACTCAACCCAAGGCGGCACCCATCCGGAATCCCGCTCCCGAGTAACAACCAAGCACGGGCAACCATCCATTTCTAAGCCCAGAGTGGAGGCCTCAAAATCCGGGTGTACATCACTCCCCAGAGATATCCGCCTCCCTCCAGGCCCACATGGACAAGACCCCCGCCAGTGTTTGATTCCAATTAGTCGCCTTTTACGACAGGCAGGAGTTACCTTGGGCCTATTCTTTTAGTTAGTCCCCGGACCCACAGGGGACAATATACCCATATAGTCATTTGAGAAATTGTTAGGATTTTCATAGGTTACTTTATGGGTTTTGTATATGGATATACAATTGTGTCTGTTTTTTTTTTTCTTTCTTTAACGTCGGTCTATTTCCGCGACTATGGCCAATCATTAACGCCAGGAAGCAGTCACCTTATTATCCTGGAAATTTTCCGGAACCACAGCTTTCTCTGGGGAGAGTATGGGTCTTTAACGTGCTCAACATCGCATAGACACGGGACCGAAGGACGGGACGTACAGTCATTAAACTTGCTTAAATACAACAACGCCACAACCTCGGTTGATGTTAATTTTACAGTATGTACTGAAACAGTGAAAGGGGAACCCTGGAAATCGAACCCAGTACCCTTCGGTTCAGAGGCACACGTTCTTACCACTGAACCACCGAGGCTCTTGGATATACAATTGAAAAGGTATACCGATGGGCAATGGCTGCAATGTGTAGCATAATGTACACAATATGTAGGTGTAGCCTGTGTACGAGAAAGATGGTAGAGATTCAATAAAGCACACATGTTGGTGAGACAGAGACAGGCAATTGTCAGCTGGTTGTCCAGTTGACGTAAACTCCACAGATACAAACCTTTAATGTGGTACACACATTCAAATGCCAAATGATTTTAACACTGTCCGTTCTTGTCTAGGTGACAGAAATTACCACATTTTTAGACGATTGTCGGCTTACATGTCTAACTGCTGTATCCGTGGTTTCTATTAGTTCTCACATTTGCAAATACTCATAAATATAAATACGAGCCGCCTATATATAGCCTACTCGGGAGCAGTAGCGATATTAGCTTACTACGTATGCTACGTACGGGCTGTTTCTCGCAATATAACCGTTGAAACAACGCTTTAGTTGTGAATATTTACTGGCGTCGACAGTGCTACAATGAATCAAACATTTAGTTATTGAATAATTAATTATTAATGATTTCCGAAATGACGCTATAGTAATAAAAGACAGAAACGCAGACCCACCAAGACCACATGGTGATCAATCAATAATTAACGAAAATGTCATACTCAAAACTGAAATAGGACATTTAAAATTAAAAATCGACAGTCTTCATCAAGACGAGTACAACATCGGAAACAATAAAATCCACGAAAATAAAAAAACATGACGACACCACCGAACACGATCCAAACTACAACAAATTATTCCTGCCGATAAAGAAAAACAGAACAAAAATGCAGTTAAAAATCTTGACTGACAGCAACCATGCCAACAAAACGCTTAGGCCAATCAATTACTTTCTAAACCGCGCAGTTGTAGTGGAAAATATTTTGTTCTGTGGTTGTTAGAGATACTTATGGATAGGTTATTAAGTCTATCAATTTGCCATTGAAACATAAATTAAAGTTCTCATTAAACACACTTTTTTCAATACTTATTGTACATAGCCCGCATTAGTTTCAGAATCTTTGTTCAAAAATCACCAATTTTGGCATTTCAAATCCGCCACTTTGTTGATCTTAGAAAAAAATTCGGGACGCAGCAAGTGCGTTACAGTAATGAATTTTCATAAGAATTATGCACTATTGTTATACGGCATATTACTAAAAGTAATACTTTAAACTTACACAGACCTTGACGATCGATTTGAAAGGACCTAGTACGCGCGCATTTGATGAACTATTTCGAAAGTGCTATCATCGATATCTCTCTATTATCAACAAAAAATCTTGTGTTCTAACTCCTTTTGAGAAAAAGTCCAAAGCTCAATTTTCTATGAAACTAAAAAATTTGATTTTGCTATAACTATAGATAGTATAAGTAGGTATCTTTAAAAGAAACTTGTATTACCAATTTCATTAAAGTTACAAAAGATTTCCAGAAGGAAACTTAATTCATATTTAGAAAAGTAAAGTATCTGCCAAATTATAAACGTAGCAGTTATTTCCCTTATTAATCGCCAGAATGATTTCGTTTTAGTCAACCTAATCAAACCGGTTTTTTCAATATCAACCATAACAAAATATCTGCTCAAAATTATATTATAAGACTCAAAGGTAACAAAGTTATTCAGGCGTTTTAAACAAAAAGTCTGGACGCAGCAAGTGGGTTATGGTAGTGAATTCTCATTAAAATGTTTTTAATAGCAAATCTGTTTTTTTTTTAAGAAAGCATGCCTCAGATTTGCTTACCAGTATAACTTGTATAGGCGAAACATAATGTACCACATTTCATAAAAATAACTGTATAACTTGTATAGGCAAAACATAATGTACCACATTTCATAAAAATAACTGTATTGTTTGAAAATGTATAAACGTTTTCCGAAATTAAACTTAAAATGTTCCCGAAAAAACTGATTTCCTGGCCACGGAACATTATAGGTTAATATAAAATCGAGCTATTCAAATTTGAAGCATTTAATGAAAATTCGCTACCATAACGCACTTGCTGCCTCCAGCATTTCTTTTCTTACAAACATTCATTATATTTCGATGGAAAATGCAATAATATAAGACGTGTTCGATTAAAAAAAAAGGAAATTTGTATCAGCAACGACTTGTGAGCCAGCCTCTGATTGTAGAAATATTTTTTAAGGTGAAGCTCAAGACACCCTATAATTAACGTATGCAATTTTTTTCGTATCTTGTATAATAACGGATATATTGAGCTTTATTGATTTTTACGAATACTCACAAAAAATTATATACCATTAAACGATAAACTCCATAGCTAAAACTACTGCCAAAGCATCAGAGAAAGGGTCTATTTGAAATGAATTTTCTGGATTTTTTTTTAATGAAGGACAATGACGGTTGAAGCTGACACCTCAGGGTTTGTAAAACATTTTTTGAAAATTCAAAAGTCACAATCTCCTCAATTTTCTTAAAAAAATTCACTAAAACAAGCACTTGTGAAGCCACGGGAAATGTCCACGACTGTATTAAATATGGAACGGTTTCACTAAGTTCGGGCAAGAACAAACAACCAGTGCTATTCAAATTGAGTTAAGTCTAAAAAGTTTTCATCTCCTCTTTATTAGTGAATTTTCTTAAAAAAAATTCACTAATGAGGAGATCCCGACTTTTGAATTTTGAAAAAATTTCTTCAAATGAGCGCTAATTAGGCCCCCCAGAAAACATATCCGGGGTCAGTTTCAATTTTTATATGTTTATATATATATATATATATATATATATATATATATATATATATATATATATATATATATATATATATATATATATATATATATATATATATATATATATGTATCACACCGATAACTCAAAAAATAATGGGCCGATTTTGATCAAATTTGGTGAAAAAATTCCTTTTGCAAATGGCTTGGATAAGTTCGTTAGTCAGGAAAATCTGCCCAGGTTTTCCCGGAAAATTTTGTGTTTTCTTTCGAAAAAAATTTATATCTCAGGAATTAACAAAGTAAGGGCAACCAAATTTGGTACGCAGGTTTACATCCTTATAGGTAAGTTACCTACCAAAATTTAGCTATGTAGGTCAAAAGACAAAAAAGTTATAGGCATTTAAAAATAAATAAATTGGGGTTTTCCTCAAAACGTCAAAGTGGCGATTTAAAATGTCAAAATTGGCAACATTTAGGCAAATAAGTTAAATCTAATACGGGCTATAGAAATAAAATGTCTCAAGAAGGATGTTTTACAAACCCTAAAGTCTTAGTTTCAACCGTCATTGTCCTTCATTTTACTAAAATATTTGCAGAAAATTCATTTCAAATAGACCCTTTCTCTGATGCTTGGCAGTAGCCTTAGCTATAGAGTTTATCATTTAATGGTATATAATTTTTGTCGAATTTTCGTAAAAAATTAATAAAGTTCAATATATCCGTTATTATATAAGATATGAAGAAAATTTGTATATATTAATAATAGGGTGTCTTGAGCTACATCTTAAAATAATATTTCTGCAATCACAGGGTGGTCCATAAGTCGTTGGTGATACAAATTTCCTTTTTTTTTAATTAAACACGCCTTATGTTATTGCATTTTTGCATTTTCCATCGAAATATAATGCATGTTTGTAAGAAAATAAATTCTGGACGCAGCAAGTGCGTTATGGTAGCGAATTTTGATCAAATGTTCATATTTGAACAGCTCAATTTGCTATTAACCTATAAGGTTGACCAAGCAACGTGTTTTTTCGGGAACATTTTAAGTTTACTTTTGGAAATTTTTGTACATTTTCACACAATAAAGTTATTTTAATGGAACATGGCACATTGTTTTTACTATATAGGTTATACTGGTAACCAAATTTGATGCCTGCTTTCTTAAAAAAAACACACATATTTGTTATTAAAAATATTTTTATGAAAATTCACTACCATAACGCACTTGCTGCGTCCAGAATTTTAAATTATTTTTTAAGACAAAAACTCGCTAAGAAATTCATCAGAATAAAAACAATATGTTCAGATAACGGTAAAATGAAATGAAAGGCTACAAAAAAGTCTGGACGCAGCAAGTGCGTTATAGTAGCGAATTTTCATAAAACTGTTTTTAATGTTAAATATGTTTTTTTTTTAAGAAAGACGTCAAATTTAGTAGATATAACCGTTATAGTAACGACAATGCACTGTATTTCACCAAACTAACTGTTTGTTTGAAAAAGTACCTAAATTTGCTGAACATATATAAAAAAATATCAAAAAAAACTTATCTGACTTTCCTGGCCAACGAACATATCCAAGCAATTTACACAATGAACCATGTACCAAAATTTAGGTATCTAAGTTTAGAGACAAAAACGTTATCGGCAGTTAAAGAAAAAAAAAAGAGTTTCCTCAAAACGTCAAAGTCGCGATTTGAAACGTCAAAATTGGCAATGTTTAAGCAAAGAACGTGAAATACGGATTGTGAAAAGAAAATGTTACAAGGGGAGTGTTCTGCAAACCCTTAAGTTTCAGCTTCAACCGTCATTGCCCTTCATTTTACTAAAATATTTACAGAAAAATAATTTCAAATAAAC
The DNA here is from genome assembly GCA_964006375.1 of Tillus elongatus. Taxonomy (NCBI): domain Eukaryota; kingdom Metazoa; phylum Arthropoda; class Insecta; order Coleoptera; family Cleridae; genus Tillus; species Tillus elongatus. Next base: position 93,783,504 of record OZ023267.1, read on the forward strand.
CCTTTCTATGATGCTTTGGCTGTCGGTTTAGTCAAGTTGATGCTTTCGCTGTAGGTTTAGTTAATTTTATGGTTTAACGGTCTATAATTTTTAGCTAATTTTCATAGAACAAATTCTTTAATGCATTTTTGCATTTTTTATCAAAATATGATGCATCTTTGTAAGAACAAAAATCTGGACGCAGTAAGTGCGTTGCGGTAGCGAATTTTCATTAAATCCTTGTAATTTCAATAACTCAATTTGCTATTAACCTAAGGTTTGTTGGATAAGAATCCACTGCATGGGCTATACCGGTAATCAGATTGATTTTGCTTGTATTTGCTATTAAAAACATTTTTATGAAAATTCACTTCCATAATGCACTTGCTGCGTCCACACTTTTTTGATATTTCTGGACCTTTTTACGCCAAGAAAACTGAATCTTTGTCTGTAATATACAATAGATTTTGTTATTCACACAACATACTTTGGTTTTGTGCGTTTCTCTGGTGGCACCCAAAATTAATTATCTTTAAATGCTTATAATTTTTTCCTTCATTTTACGGAAAATTCGCTAAAAAATTAATAAAAAGTGAAGTCACTAACTATGATTAGACCTCGTCTTATTATCGGACTTGACTATCTGATGCACAATTCATTGATTGTTGTTGCCCTTACTTGGTGAAACTTGTCCATACTACATACAGGCTTGAAGACTACTTCTCTGGCTTCACTGTAGGTTTTTGTAGGTGAAGGACGTAGCCAGCACGTGAGCTAACTGGAGCAAGTGGCCCTTCGAATTCTGGAAGTTCTAGGATGTTCTTCAATGCTTCTGTGACTATAGTTTCGCTGCTTGACAGCATTTTCAGACAGATTAAAATTAAATTAGTACGAAATCATGACAACTACAAATAAATATCTGTTGCTATGTTATGATATGATGTTTTGATCAAAAAATTTTATCAAATTGAAAATAAAATGAAACACAGATGACAGATGAGGTTTTCAAAATGTCTATGTGATGTATGACAAATCTACATTTGCAAAACATATTATTGATACCGAACATAGACCTACAATAAATAACCGCATACAACCACTACATTTTTATAATAACAAACGTAAACTAGACTTTTTTAAAGCTTTAGAAGTCAAAAGGCACACACACGACAATAACTACCTTGTTTTAAACGAGCAAACTGATTTAATGAATTCCCCTTTCTTGGATATTCTTCTTTCTAATTAAATATGTCAAAGAAAATAAATTTAACTATTATTTCAAAAAAGTTGTAATAAAATAATGAGTTGATGTATGTCGATATTTTCGTTGTATAGAGACTACTTTTATACTGTTATTGTTTAGTTATTTTATTGTTGTAACTGTTATCATAGTTATTATAGGCTAGTTCTAGTTTTTATGTTAAATATTGACATACATCACATAGACATTTTGAAAACCTCATCTGTCATCTGTGTTTCATTTTATTTTCAATTTGATAAAATTTTTTGATCAAAACATCATATCATAACATAGCAACAGATATTTATTTGTAGTTGTCATGATTTCGTACTAATTCAATTTTAATCTGTCTGAAAATGCTGTCAAGCAGCGAAACTATAGTCACAGAAGCATTGAAGAACATCCTAGAACTTCCAGAATTCGAAGGGCCACTTGCTCCAGTTAGCTAACGCGCTGGCTACGTCCTTCACCTACAAAAACCAACAGTGAAGCCAGAGAAGTAGTCTCAAAGTCTGTATGTATCTGATGCACACTTTTACACCACTCGACCAGCGTCCACAGATGTATGTACTAGCAGGTATATACGCTAGTATGTTAATTCTCTAACGTCTTTATTATTTATACCAAACAATTTTTATTTACAATGGATTTTTTGCTCATATTTTAACAAAATGAAGGAAAATAACGCCTTGGACATAGATCTAGGAGCTTGTTAGTCACTTCGTATCGTATTTTTACTAGAGTCTCGCGACAGTAAAACTCGGTTGCAATCATCATGCGCACTTCGCAGTTAAGTAACAAAATAAAAAAACCTCCCTTAGGTGTTGTTTACACACAATCCTTCCAACTGAGCTTCCTGACCTACCCTGGCTTCAGTTTGCCTAATTAAAAGCTAAAGGGGAAGGAAAATCCACCCTGCCATTCAGATGAGCATAATGTACTTTTCCTTTCCCTTTTTTCCTTCTCTGTTGACGTTTCAAATCGCGGCTTTGACGTTTTGAGGAAATCCCCAATTTTTTTCTTTTTTAAATGCCTATAACTTTTTTGTCTTTTAACTTACACATCTACATTTGGTAAAAATGGTACAGGGTTCACTCTTTATAATACAAACACGCGTACCATATTTGGTTGTCCTTACTTTGGCATTTCCGGAGATATAATTTTTTCTCGAAACTAAAACACAACATTTTCCGGGAAAAACTGGGCTGATTTTTCTGGCTAACGAAAAGGAAGGTACTCACGAAATTTGATCAAAATCGGCCCATAATTTTTTGAGTTATCCGTGTGATACACACACACACACACGCACGCACGCACACACGCACGCACGCACGCACGCACGCACCCGCGCGCACCCACACACACACGCACGCACGCACGCACGATTTTTCTGGCTAACGAAAAGGAAGGTACTCACGAAATTTGATCAAAATCGGCCCATTATTTTTTGAGTTATCCGTGTGATACACACACACGCACACACACACACACGCACGCACGCACTCGCGCACACCCACGCACGCACGCGCCCACGCACGCACGCACGCGCCCACGCACGCGCCCACGCACGCACGCACGCACGCGCGCACGCGCCCACACACACACACACACTCACGCACGCACGCACGCGCGCGCGCACGCGCCCACACACACACACACACACTCACGCACTCACGCACGCACATGCGCACGCACGCACGCACGCACGCACATGCGCGCGCGCGCGCGCGCACACACACACACACACACACACACACACACACACACACACACACACACACACACACACACACACACACACACACACACACACACACACACACACACACACACACACACACACACACACACACACACACACACACACACACACACACACACACACACACACACACACACACACACACACACACACACACACACACACACACACACACACACACACACACACACACACACACACACACACACACACACACACACACACACACACACACACACACACACACACACACACACACACACACACACACACACACACACACACACACACACACACACACACACACACACACACACACACACACACACACACACACACACACACACACACACACACACACACACACACACACACACACACACACACACACACACACACACACACACACACACACACACACACACACACACACACACACACACACACACACACACACACACACACACACACACACACACACACACACACACACACACACACACACACACACACACACACACACACACACACACACACACACACACACACACACACACACACACACACACACACACACACACACACACACACACACACACACACACACACACACACACACACACACACACACACACACACACACACACACACACACACACACACACACACACACACACACACACACACACACACACACACACACACACACACACACACACACACACACACACACACACACACACACACACACACACACACACACACACACACACACACACACACACACACACACACACACACACACACACACACACACACACACACACACACACACACACACACACACACACACACACACACACACACACACACACACACACACACACACACACACACACACACACACACACACACACACACACACACACACACACACACACACACACACACACACACACACACACACACACACACACACACACACACACACACACACACACACACACACACACACACACACACACACACACACACACACACACACACACACACACACACACACACACACACACACACACACACACACACACACACACACACACACACACACACACACACACACACACACACACACACACACACACACACACACACACACACAGTACGCAGTACGCAGTTCTGTGTAGGCGTTCTTAAGTGAGCTCTGTTAATTATCGTAAAATTAAAGTGTTAAGAGTGATTGTTAAATGGTGAAAATGGGTCGATGCTTTCAGTAAACACTGTAAGTAGCTAGATCTGCATTATTTAGCACAGTTATTTATTAATTTATTCCGAATATATACTACGAAGTAAAACATCATAAGTATTCCAGGATAGAGAAGATTATTTTGTTAAACGCCGGTAAAGGTGTCATTTCTTCTTATCTTACTGCTTCCTGATAACAACTTGAAACAATTGAAAATTATTTATACTGGCTCCCATTGATTTCCTTGTGTATACTGACTACAATCAAACAATAAATTGCCCGCTTTAACGGCGGTGTACTAAAACGTCCATCCTACCAGCTCTATCGATGGCGAGTAACTAGATGGGTGACAAATCCGAACTAATAGCCTCCGATCACGGGGGTGGCTCCTTAAATGTTGAGCCAGAAACAAACTTACAGGCTAATGAAGAATATACAGTTATAAACCTCGCTACTACAGTAATTGATAACAGTAAAGAAACAGAATTACCCAACCCAATGGCACAAAATCAAGATAGTCGTAATGAGAATGTTGCGCCGATTAGGAAAAGTCCAAACTCCACGCCGTTATTTTCACATATTGTCAAGCAAATAAATTATCCAAAAAAGGACCAAGCAATAGTTTTCCCATCTTATAAAGAAATTGCCATAATGGAATATATCATTAATGTTGGAAATGTTGTTAAACCAGAAAATGTGCTGTTCGCTTCTAAAATATCAAATGGGAGAGTATGTATCTATTTGAAATCTAAACCATGTGTTGATAAATTCATGGTTGAGCATAATGGTATCACTATTGGTTCTGTTTTCCTGCCAGCAAGGCGACTAATCACCCCATCGAGCAGACTTGTTTTATCCAATGTTTCTCCTATCATCCCTAACGAAGAAATTGTCAAAGAACTACAAAACATCGGTTTGAAAATTGTATCGCCAATAACATTTCTGGGTGTCGGTTCTGGCCTTCCACAATATGCTCATGTTTGTAGTTTCCGAAGGCAGGTGTTTATTGTTCCAGATCAAAGTAAAGTTCCAGAGTCTATTGTTCTAAATTTCGAAGGGGATGCATACAGAATTTTTCTCTCAAGTGATGACTTGAAATGTCTAGTGTGCAACAGCAAAGGACATATCTCCAGAAACTGCCCTGAAAATAGAATTGACGTTCCCCAACGTCAACCGCACGAGGACCAAGATACAATGCATCCACAGGAGCCTATAAACTCTGCTGGAGTGGATACTGGAAACTTACAGTCCACTTCAGGGACTTTGGCAAATATTGATAAAATGGGTCTTAAAAGGTTAGCTACAAGTGAGGCTGAAGTGTCAGATGACGCTACTTTAAAGAAAAAACCTCAAAGCTCACAATATCTGGATTTTTTGCAGCCGGCTCCACCTAAAACTAAAGTAAAACAGCGAAAAAGAAACAGAAAGGCCCACCCAGAACCTTCAGAAGCTTATGAGTCGTTTAAGTATGTTTTTGAAGAACGGAGCTATATCCTGTCCCATGAAGACTTCAAGGCTTTTTTGCTGGAAGTGAAAGGAAAAGATAATCCGATAGTTATAGCACAAAAATATACAACAGAAATACCACTATTAATCAGGATGATATCCGAAATATATCCCAACATTGAACACAGAGCTCTAAAAGAGCGATGCAAAAGATTGGCAGTTTCCTTGGAGACTAACAGATGTACAGCATCCGATACAGAATCTTCCTCTGAAACCTTTTAGCTCATTCCTCCTTTTTTTTTTGTTACCAAACTTTCTTTCCCCCTTTTTTTTTCTCATATATTAATATTAATAATAATAATAAAAATGGCGTATAAATTAAAAATCATGAGTCTTAACACAAAAAGTGTTAGAAGTCAGATCAAATGGTTGACCCTTGAAACATTCTTAGAACAAAACTTTCCTGACATACTATGCCTGCAGGAGACTAATGTCTCTTCTTGCCCACTTCCACCATCATCACAAAAATCGTCTTATCAATTTTTCTTTAATCCACCAGTGAGGGACTATTCGGGCACAATTATTGCTGTAAAAAATTCCCCCCGTGTATGCATTCTCCAAAACGACATAGTAATAGATGGATATATCCAATGGCTAACAGTATGTTTCCAGGAAGCAGTAATGCATATTTTTTGTATATACCTTCCTCATGAAAATGATCTGTCTCAGTCTTGTATTTTAAGAGTAAAAGATACACTTCAGACGATACCCAATTCTGATTATGTGTTGTTATTGGGGGACTTTAATTGTACTTTACGGCCAGACAGAGATCGACTGGGTTCACGGGAGAGAAATACTAGACTCTCGGATGCTCTTGGGGATCTGATAAGGGAATTTAGCTATTCTGATATGTGGCTGATAACGTCACCAAACATTCCTGGTTACACCTTTTACACAAGGGATTCAGCATCAAGAATTGATAGAGCTTATTGTTCAGATAACTTGACAGAAATACTCGCCAGTTCAAAACTGATACCTTCTTTTTCTGACCATTTAGCAATATCGTTTCTTATAAAAACAAAGATGCATAGCTTCAAAAACCCGGTGTGGCGTTTTCATAATTCACTATTAGAAGATTGTAACTATATATTCTGTATAAACAATTTTTGGACTCATTAAACCTAGAAAATATAGAAAACCATTGTGAATTTTGGGAGACGCTCAAGCAAGAAATAATGGAAATAACAAGGCAATACGTAAATAATAAAAAATACAGGAGAATTGTGCTCTCGATAATTTTAAAAACTCGTTAAACAAGTTAATTAGGAGGGATAGTTATAACATCACAGAAATTTTCAGAGTAAGTAGTGATATTACAGATATTCTTAAAAATATTACAGAAAACAAAATTCAAGCCTCAAAACTGCAAAATCTACACGAAGCTGATAGACCCACCGCTATCTCTATTTTACCGACAACTTCTAAAAGAGTGTTTCTCACCGAAATTTTTGAAAATGACAGATCAATTAATGACCCAAAAGAGATGTGTAAAGCTGTGAATGAATATTTTAAGGATATTTATGAGGACCCTCAGGAACGTCTATCCTTGGATGACCGCTTGTTTGAGGGCCTCCCACAGATTGGTGAGGAACTAAAGACAGACTTGGATGCTCCTTTAACACTGGAAGAAATAACAAAGGCTTTAAAATCGCTTAATAAGAATAAAGCCCCCGGAATAGACGGACTAACACCTGAGTTTTATTTATGCTTTTGGACTAGGCTAAAAAAACCATACCTTAATATGATAAATAAGTCTATAGAAATCCAGTGTTTTCCAAAGTCTCGTGAGAACAGCTATAATGTCGTTACTCTACAAACAAGGTGACAAAAGGTTATTAAAAAACTGGCGGCCAGTATCTATAATGACAACAGATTATAAAATCTATTCGAAATCTCTCGCAACCAGAATATCAAATGTTCTTAATGAACTAGTTCATCCGGACCAATCCTTTTGTGTCCCTGGTAGATCGATCTATGATGGTTTACACCTATATAGAGACCTTATTGAGTATGTCAACAAGACAGAATCTAATGCTGCTATATTGTCACTTGACCAAAGCAAAGCCTTTGACCGAATAAGCCATAGATATCTGTTTCACACACTTCGAAAATATAATTTTGGCTCAAATATGATAAATTACATAAAAATGTTATATACAGGGGCCTTGTGTAATATAAGAGTATCCAATTTCATAACACCTCCTATCAAGTTCATCACAGGTATTAGACAAGGGTGTCCGTTATCTGGAATCCTCTTTACCCTGTCCATTGAACCTTTGTTACACCTGTTAAGAACAAAATTGACAGGCTTTAAACTACCAGGTCAAGAAAATACAGAACATAATCTTCGAGTGACTGCATATGCAGATGACGTACATATAACGCTCACTTCTGCTGATGAAGTAAACATGGCTTTGGAGTGCTATAGTGACTACTCAAGGAACTCGGGTGCAGTCCTCAATCTGTAAAAATGCCGAGGCTACTGTTTGGGAGGTCTCAAGAATACTTTTCGCACTACTGGAAATATACGCTGGTCATCGTCTGGTGAAATAAAAATATTGGGAATATCATACAAAAATGATATTTTGTCCACCGATCAAGAGATCTTAGAGCAACTTTATAACAAAATAAAAGATAAGTGTAAGAAGTGGGAGGGTATTTTCACGTCACTTTCTTGGAAAGGAAGATCCCTGGTTATAAACCAAATAATTGCTCCGAGACTTTGGTATCACCTTCAGATTTTTCCGGTCGATAATGATTTCTTAAACAGAATACAAAAAATATTCATAGATTTGTTCTGGGCTTCCCGAAAGCATTGGCTAACTGCTGATCATCTCTGTCTGCCGGTGAAGTATGGTGGTATGGGTCTAGTACATGTTCCATCTAAGGTCAGGAACTTTCGAGTAAACTTCATGTTAAAATATTTGGAGTGTAGCGAAAATGCTAAGTGGTATATTTTCACAAATCACCTTCTGAAATCTGTTTATGGTGCCAACCTCACATGGCAGACGTTCTTCATTGAACCTAACGTCCGTATATCGAATGTTTCTAAGTATATAGACTCAGTTCTGGAGGCTTCACTAACACTACAAACTTACATCACAGATCACGTAAAGACTATCTATGGGTATAAAACCTTTCCATTACCCAACTCCAGAATATTACCCAACTTTCATTTTTCCAGTCTTTGGTTTGTTAATAGTTTTTTTACGATCGCTGACATCTTAGATGGAGGCCGTTTAGAAGCCTTTGAAAATCTACACATTAGAGACTCTGATCATCAATATATCCTGAGGAGAAATTTCCAATTTATTAAGGAGAATCTTAAAAATGTTGTAATAGACACGCCAACAGAATCGGAAGCAAGGAACGGAAAAATTAAAATGTTTTTTAAAACCGCAGATAAAAAAGAAGTTGAGATGAACAGAACCCAGAAAAAGCTTATTCAACAGACTCTAGTACTGAAATACTTCCATGTAAATTCACCTTTGAAAGGATCCTGGTTTGACGATGTCATACACTGGATGGGCTTTCAGCAAAAGTTATCATTTGGATATGAAACGGATGTATCCGTACGGTTGGCAAAGAACAGGTTAGCAGATGGAATCTACCTTCATAGGATTAGCAACCGTATATCAAGTGTTTGTTATACAGCGTGGCATCTACTGATATCTTGTTCAGAAGTGCAGCAGGTTTGGTCTTTCATTGATACAGTGAAGTTAAGGCTCATGAGTTCCAACCTCCAGACTCGAGATATATATGCTGGCATCTCTTCCAATTCCCGCAACCAATCATCGAACTTTGTTAACTATTTGTGCAATCTAGCCAAATACACTATATACAACGCTTTCATAGCCAAAATGAAAAATGGACAACAGCATGGACCGTATATTCATATGTTCAAAAATAGATTAAAGTCCCGTATCCTCACAGAGTTTGCTTGGTTCTCTGGCCGAAATGCGCTGGAAGATTTTCAGTATAAGTGGTGGAACGATGAGATGTTGTTTGGTGTGGACGGAACTTCCTTATTTTTTAAGTTCTAAAAAAAAAGTGGAAGAAAAAAGAATAGACATTATTTTTATCAGTTTCTTTATTTGTTGTTTTTTTAATCTCTTGTTCTTTGTATTTAAGTTGAAACTTTATTTTCTTCATCCTTTTTAATTACAGAAATGACATGTATATATTTTAATTACCTGATTGTAGAACTGTGATGTAATATCCTAATGTGATAATAAATAATAATAATAATAATAAACACGCGCGCGCGCGCCCACACACACACACACACACACACACACACACACACACACACACACACACACACACACACACACACACACACACACACACACACACACACACACACACACACACACACACACACACACACACACACACACACACACACACACACACACACACACACACACACACACACACACACACACACACACACACACACACACACACACACACACACACACACACACACACACACACACACACACACACACACACACACACACACACACACACACACACACACACACACACACACACACACACACACACACACACACACACACACACACACACACACACACACACACACACACACACACACACACACACACACACACACACACACACACACACACACACACACACACACACACACACACACACACACACACACACACACACACACACACACACACACACACACACACACACACACACACACACACACACACACACACACACACACACACACACACACACACACACACACACACACACACACACACACACACACACACACACACACACACACACACACACACACACACACACACACACACACACACACACACACACACACACACACACACACACACACACACACACACACACACACACACACACACACACACACACACACACACACACACACACACACACACACACACACACACACACACACACACACACACACACACACACACACACACACACACACACACACACACACACACACACACACACACACACACACACACACACACACACACACACACACACACACACACACACACACACACACACACACACACACACACACACACACACACACATAGATATATATATATATATATATATATATATATATATATATATATATATATATATATATATATATATATATATATATATATATTTGTGTGTGTGTGTGTGTGTGTGTGTGTGTGTGTGTGTGTTTAGTTTACCGCGAAATTTTAAGTTGTAAGAGCGCAGTTCTGGATGTCACAATAGTCTGACATAACTACAGTGTATTGTGCGCATGTCCCACCTCGCGAAAAATGGTACCTGCAACAATCAAGACCTGGACTCATTATATTCGCTCGTCAGCTTCAAAGATGACATCTTAATTTTATTCGTTTCCAAGTGGTTGCACCGAGTACAACACTAAAAATTCGTATTCGACCCGCGTTTATTCGTAACGCGAGTGCCATAGTTTAGGTATAAGCCTATTCATTCGTTAGCCTCGAGAGCTCCATTCATATCATTATTCGTTCGAAGTGGTTGCACCGAGTGCAACACTAATAATTCGTATTCGACCACGCGTTTTAGTATTACACGTGCCGCCTATATTAATGTACAAAAATAGTATATAGTTTGTATTACTTTAAATATATAATATAATATTAAGTGTTTCCAAGTGATTTTATTTTGAGGACACGATACAGTCCACTTTAATACGTAACCGCAATAACTACAATCTATGAACCAGACAGACACATTGACATTTGTTCAATTCGAGCCGCATTATTCGACCCAATTGTAATTATCGCTGATAACGACAACATCAATCAGAAGACGAAGTTAGTTCATCAGAAATTTCGATTGGAAAACCTATACCAGCACTGAGAACATCCAGCACGTGGGTACATGGTGAGTCACATTTTCCTTATACTCAATCACACTTTTTAGTGAATTTTCGTAGAAAAAATGGGGAGATCCCGACTTTTGAATTTTGAAAAATTTTTGCAAATGAGCGCGAACTAGGACCCCTAGAACCCATATCCGGGGTCAGTTTCAATTTTTATATGTTTATATTAAAATTAAATGTCAAGTAGAAATGTCAAAATTACAGTGATGAGAATTTTAATATTAGTTAAACAATGTGGTGTTATAATTGGAATGAGTTATCTTATAATGGTAGATGAATACTAGTGGCAGCTGACGAGTGTTATTGGTAGAAAGGCTGAAAAAGAAACGTACGCTGAACAAAATTTCTAAGTGACATTTTATAAAAATATTTTGGCAGTTTAGTTTGGAACATAAAATAAAATTGTGTTAACTGCAAGCACAAGCTTATGCTTATTTGTGGAACATACTGTAAAATTTAAATCAATAAACATACTATACTATACTATACTATATATATATATATATATATATATATATATATATATATATATATATATATATATATATATATATATATATATATATATATATATATATATATATATATATATATATCACACCGATAACTCAAAAAATAATGGGCCGATTTTGATAAAATTTGGCATGTACCTTTCTTTTGTAAATGGCTTGGATAAGTTCGTTAGTCAGGAAAATCGGACAAGGTTTTCCTGGAAAATTTTGAGTTTTTATTCGAAAAAAATTTTTATATCAAAGAATAATGGGCCGATTGTGATAAAATTTGGCATGTGCCTTCCCTTTGTAAATGGCTTTGACAAGTTCGTTAATCGAAAAAATCGGACGAGGTTTTCCGGAAAAATTTTGAGTTTTCATTTGAAAAATATTTTTTTCTTAAAAAATAAAAAATATATGATAACCAAATTTGGTAGGTAGGTTTACGATATAAAAAGTAAACTATACACTAAAATTTAGATTTCTATGTTACAAGAAAAAAAAGTTATAATAAAATATTTTGTGCCAGATCATTTCTATGAAAATTCACTACCATAACGCACTTGCTGCGTCCAGGCCTTTTATTTAGTTATTCATGCTGTTTGCATTTAATAGGACCAATAACCGCACTTAGTCTTAATCTGTTAGTATGTATAGTTTTTGAAACAAAAATTTAACTATCTACCTCCCATTTCTCCTACGGCTTGCGAGCGTGTGGGGCTATATTTTTTTTCATAGCATATTATAGGAGCAATAAGCACGCTTAGTCTTAATATGTTAGTATGTATAGTTTTTCAAATAAAATTTTAATTATCTGGCAAGATTGAAAAATTTTAATAAATAGCTTGGTCCTAGTATCGAATCCCAGTCACTCTCCTTGACATATTTTTTAAAAATCTTACTTAGGAAAATTTTTATTTCATGTTAAAACTTCTTAGTACAGCAAAATAAAGGTAAAACCGATCGCAGTTTCACTATCAAAATGTTGCAAGATAGATAAGCAATAGTTTTTGAAATAAAATTGTACTTACCTGCCGTCAACATTTCCTTCCCTTCCATCTTTCCTACGGCTTGCGAGTGCTTGGGGCTATATTTTTTTTCATAGCATATGATAGGAGCAATAACCACGCTTAGTTTTAATCTGTTAGTATGTACAGTTTTTGAAATAAAAACTTAATTATCTGTCAAGATTTCCTCCCCTCCCACCCCTCCTACGACTTGCGAGTGTTTGGGGCTATATTTTTTTAGTAGCATTAAATAGGACCACTAACCGCACTTAGTCTTAATCTGTTAGTTTGTATAGTTTTTGAAACAAAAATATAAATATATGTCAAGATGTCCTCCCGTTCCATCTCTCCTAAGGCTTGCGAGTGTTTGGGGCTATATTTTTTCATGGCATATTATAGGAGCAATAACCACGCTTAGTCTTAATCTGTTAGTATGTATAGTTTTTGAAATAAAAATTTAATTATCTGTCAATATTTCCTCCCCTCCCATCTCTCCTACGGCTTGCGAGTGTTTGGGGCTATATTTCTTTGATAGCATTTTATAGGAGCAATAACTACGCTTAATCCTAATCTGTCAGTATGTTTAGTTTTTTAAATAAAATTTTTAATAACTATCATTATCAAGATTTCCTCCCCTCCCACCCCTCCTACGGCTTGCGAGTGTTTGGGGCTATATTTTAAAATTTTAAATTTAATTATCTGTTAATATTTTTTCCCCTCTCATCCCTCCTACGGCTTGCGAGTGTTTGGGGCTATATTTATTTCGTAGCATATTATAGAAGCAATAACCACGCTTAGTCTTAATCTGTTAGTATGTATATTTTTGGAAATACAAATTTTATTATCTGTCAAGATTTACCCCCCTTCCACCCCTCCTACGGTTTGCGAGTGTTTGGGGCTATATTTTTTCGATAGGACCAATAACCGCACTTAGTTTTAATGTGTTAGTAGATATATAGTTTTTAAAATAAAAATTTAATTATCTGTTAATATTTCCTCCCCTCCCATCCCTCCTAAGGCCTGCGAGTGTTTGAGGCTATATTTATTTGATAGCATTTTATAGGAGCAATAACCACGCTTAGTCTTAATCTGTTAGTATGTATAGTTTTTAAAATAATAATATAAATAACTTTCATGATGTACTCCCCCCATCTCTTCTACGGCTTGCGAGTGCTAGGCGCTATATTTTTATGATAGCTTTTAACATGGTCAATAACCTTGCCAAGTTGTAATCTGTTAGTATGTACATGTTTTGTAATAAAAATTGAAATATCTAATAATACGCCATTTCTCTTGCTGGTGCGAGTGATCGTGGGTACATTTGTTGCCAGCATTATATAGAAGCAATGATAACCCCGCTAGATTTTAATTTGTTTCCACATGCGTGTCTGATATTGTGACTAAGTAACTTAAAAAAACCTTAAAATGTATCTTGCGCGTCATCCCTGTTACGGTCCTGTAAAACCTTCGGTTGTCTTCGTGAATCGGCTGCTGGACATTTGGCCGCCAAAATCACACCGGTATTTTTCTAGAGTATATTTCCTGTTTATGAATTGCTTTGTTTGAGTTTTGTATCCAAATTACTGTACAAATATATATGTTATAGATCATGTTTTTGATGCCCTTCTTTATGTCATTTTTACTATTCTTAATTAAATAAAGTAATTTTCATAACTTTTAATATAAGGCTAAATCTTATAGCTTATATAAATATATTATACATTATTGTTATGAAAATTCACTACCATAATACACTTGTTGCGTTCCGAAACTTTTTAGGTTACCTATTTACACAAAAGCAAGAAATTCATGAATAAGCATTACATTTCAATGATTCAATAATTTAGTTTTATTTCTAACGAAACTAAAAATTCCTAAATACGTCCCTGACGTTTGTCCCATCTAAGTCACCCAACTCCGCCCAGCCATGAAAAGTGTACAGTAGGGTGGATCGAAAAATAGATATTTTACTTTTTCGACTCTCTAGAGGTTCATCTTCAGGTGCCACAATACACATACATATATAATAACTTGAAAAAAAATCATTTCTAAATCTTTTTCACACTTTCTCTAATTCATTATATAACTTCAAACAGTTACATAATAAACTACCCAGAACTCACCACGAGGAGGTACCCGTGCCTGAAGGTCCACCCACCCGCCCTCTTCCTATAAAATCCAATTAAAATCTCTTTTTTTATTAAATTTAGACATTTCTGACCTTGAGTTTAGCTTTGCCACTACAAAACCGTCTCTTGCTTCTGTCCCTGTAGCACTTAACAATGCCTCTGTGACCAGTTTTACCATTCTCTCGACAGCATGTGTGTGGCATGGAAACCTTACTAAATTCATGTCAGTTAGTGTTCTTATCAGTTCCCTCAATTCTGAATTTGGAGTTGTTGCCAACATGGGCGGTTCTGTTAACTTACAGGTTTGCCAGTCGACCAGGTCCTCATAATTGGTTGCACTGAAATTCAGTTCCGGTATTGTAAATTGTCTTATAATTCCAGGAGTACTGTCTACTCTCGACTTTAAGATCCGTCTTAGACCTAATTCTCGAATAGATAGTCTTTCATCATTTAACATGCAAAGTAACAGGTTTTCCGGATGAGCAGAATAAGAATTTCTCTGAATCACTGGATTATCTTTAAAATATTTTCAGGCAGATATCTTGACCGTTTAACCAAGTTTAATAAATGTTTTGGACCATTCAAGCAAGAAGACTTTATTTTTATGTCAAACCAAGTAGGCTTTATCACGAATGTAGCTAAGATGTCTAGACTTTTTAAAGGTATTTCTGTGGCAGCATACAAACGAAGTAATCTGTTAGCACAAGTAATCCCTCTAGCATAAGCCAGCGGTCCTGGATATCTATGTGATAAATCAGCTGTAAAATTTCCAGAAGAAATTGCCAAACAAATCTCGTGTAAATATCTCTGATCACTACTTAAAACCTTGTAATCGACATTGGGTAATTCGACTTCAATATATAGAAGACGTACAATAGGAAGGCTCTCACAACCTTCTAATTATTTTCCAATTTCCCCCGAAAAACCTCGAGGACCTGTGGTAGAATCATCTAAAAACTAAAGCAAATGTGTTAAAGGTAACTCATTTGCATGGAGCATACAGACAAACCAGTGCAGAGGTCTTCCTGGTAATCTTTCTAGATGAGCAATTACTCCGTTCTTATATCCCGTATTTACCACAGTACCATCGCACCATATAGCAACTACAGTAGAAGTATCAAATTTTTTCTAAAATTTCAAACAAACATCATTTTATGTCTTTTGCAGATCCTGTCACTGGAACAAGGTAGCCGAGATATTCAGATTCGGGTTCTTTAACTACTGCGATATGTTCTTCTAGGACTACCCTTATATGCAATTTATTACCGAGGGAGATATATCGGACAGTTTTGTCCTTAGGTCTAACGAAGTAAACACCTTGCACTTGCACGTCACTTTCTTCAGATGTAATTTTTTCAATATTGTGGATCTACTATTTCTTCTGGCTCTTCTAATTTTGTGTCGATCAATTACTTTAGATTTGTTTTTTTTTTTTTTTCATTCACTATTCCCACATCCTAAAGAACTACACTCGCTATTATTGCAGCCAATCTGTCTAAAATGCCAGCGCGATCGCACACTAATTTGTTTTTCAGTATTTATTATTCTCTCAATTTTCCTTTGTAATGCTTTTGTTGTCACTAGATCCACCCAGCAATCACCATTTTTCTATCTTTTCTTTGGTCTTTTAAAAAATCACGTTCTTTTGGCGGAACCTTTTCTGCACACTTACAATAATTAAAATCAGCACATTTGCAGTAACAAATATTAAAGAGTGTAATCTTTGCTTTAGATGCAAATAAAATTGATTTTGCGTTTCCTCTTGATGTGGAATACTTTTTAATTTTTCTGAATTTAGCATGATAATCTTTAAGCATCTGAAAAATTCTACGATCGCTTATAACCGGCAAACAAGCTTTAATCGATATGGTTTTAACATCACTTATCACTACATTGGCAATTTCAGCAAAATCGGGTTCTTTATTGTTTTGTTTGTAACATTTCAAACCGTATGAACAAATAATGTTTCATCACATCCTCATATGTAGGTAAAACCATTAAACACACTTGTTTTGGAGCCCCAAAAACAGGACATGGCACGCTTTTCCGAGTTTTCGGCATTGCTTGCTATTTTAGCCCCACACTCACTGCTTAAGAAAACAACGAATGCAGGCGTGTGACGTAACACGACGCGGCTATCTTATGAGTCCCCCTTCCGCCCCCACTCTAATGTAAACTTACAACCAACAAACGCAGCCGAAAGTCGCAGAAAGTTGCCAATGTTCGTATTGGAGTTTTCAATTGTTAGTAATGTAAATGAAATTTTAATTAATAACAAATGTTGTGAATTTCCTCAATTTCTATTCTATTGTGGCACCTGAACATGGTTTACAAGAAATTCGAAATTTTGGGAAATTAACACACAAACCAGGACAGCTAAATGGGTTCGAAAGCATATATATTGCGAAATATAGTTACAACAAAAAATATATGAACACTTCAGCAGCGCCAATTACGAGTCACTTGATCGATTGCTTTGCTAAATAAAATTCCCACGTTTTCGGCACGTTTTACCGATAACATAAGTATACAGTTATTGCCGCCAAAGGAATCGTTGTTAATTTAGCTGTCGTTGAACTTTCTCAAAACTATTACAGATGGACACTTTTTTGATAAAGCAGTAGGGATGGCGCAAAGACCTTGTCTGGCGATAAAAATACAATACACTTTGGAATTTGCCTACGACTAGTGTCTCATCTCGGTTCGATCTCTTTACCTGAGATCCGGTATATAAGTTGATGTTAGTTTTTTAAGTATTTAGAATGTTTCATCTTCTGATGACGCTAACTTGGTTAGTGAAACGATCGTCAGGTCTTTTAAAATGTGTTGTGGTGATTTGGGTTCTCCAAGTGTACTCATAAGTTACTTTTTGTTAATTTGAGGTTTTTTAGAGACTAGTACACTATACTATCACTTAAGTATACATGTAAACTGTTAAACGTACACTTAACAATTAATGTTTATAAGTATAATTATTGTATGTATGTATGTATGTGTGTATACGTGTAAATGCTATATGTGTATATGTATTCTTATAGTGTATGCGTAAGCATGTGTATATGTATCCAACCAATATTGGAGTTAACTGGAAAGAAATACAGATCACCATCATTGTACTTGATCTATTGGCGAATAGGTACAGCAGCCTAAAGACGCAGGTTTTTTAAAAGCATTTCTTCTGTAATTAAATGTAATTTTTAATTGTAAAACCCAAAATAATACACGTGTAGTAATAGTAAAGTAGATAATAAGACATGTTTATGTGAATAATTAATTTAAATGTAAAACACAATGACAAAGCTATGATAAAGCTGGAGCATTGTATCAACCAAATTACACTGTACATATTGTTCTATTGTTCAATATATCTTGTGACACAAATAAAGTTTTGTTGAGTTGAGTTGGTCCCAAGGGTCCCGGGTTCGATTCCCAGTAGAAGCGTCAAATTATTTTTTAGTACTGTAAATTAACATCAACTGAGATGGCATTATATTTGAACAAGTTGAACGCCGGCACGTTAAAGAAACAATCTACAATATGTTCTCTTCCCTCAGGACAAGCAGTACGGCTACAGGACAAGCAGCCAACGAATTAAAAATCGATGGTTTGTTACTTTGTTCTGCACAACTTATATTAGCACTCTGTGTTAATTACGGTGCGATGAGAATCTAGTTCCTGGTACATACACGAGATCACGCTACTTACACAACAACTCACTAAGTTCAAAACAGAATATTGTTAATTATTATATTGAGAAATTTTACTTCTCTTAGTAGAGCTGTCCATTTCTTGGAGTATAATATTAATTAATCTAGTTGAAAACTTACCACTTTTTTCTGTGTCCGAGTCAAAATCTTGAAGAGGTGAGGATTCTCGGACACACGACATGAGACCCAAGGGGCCAGCCCCGGAACCTGTTGCCGTTGACATCTGAAAAAGCAAAATAATTGTGACACAAATACTATACAAGCAGGTATTGAAAAGTATTTAGCCTACCATAGAAAAGGAGTATTAAGTAAATATGTTACACGTATGTTATAGTCGGAAAAATAAAAATGAACCCAAAAGAAAGAAAATAAAAATAATTAAAAATAACTTTAGTAGGTCTCTTGGCCAGGTTCTTCTTAAGCGTCACTCGTAGAAAGGGTCTTCAGAGAGTTGTTCTATGAGGGGATTCTCGTGGCCAGGCAACTTAGCGTGATAATTTTGGGCGTATCTTCGAATTTCTTTATGAACGAATGGTATTTTGAGATCTTAATGTAAGGTAAGGTTGGAAACGTACCATGGAGCATTTACTATTGTGCTAAGTATTTTCGATTGCTATCTTTGTATAATTCGGATATTTGTTGGGTTAGCGCCTCGCCAAAACTGGATTCCGTAGGTCCAGATTGATTTTTAAAATGCCTTGTAGATCAATATCTTGTTGCTGATGGTGAGCTTTGATTTTCTTCCTAGGAGCCAGTGCATCTGACGAAACTTAAAATTTATTTGTGCTTTCTTTGACTGTATATGCCTTTTCCATGTTAAACGTTGATCAAAAAGTATACCAATATATTTTGCTTCAGTGTTTACAAGTATGTGGTTGTTAAATAGAGTTACTCTTGGGCAGATCATATTTTTATTAGTAAATATTACTTGAACTGATTTATTTTCATTTACACTGAAACGCCATTTATTAAACCATTTACTGATTTCGTCCAAGTGTTGTAAGTTTTGTGCAGCTATCTCACCTTTTCGATGCGATGATGGTATTGCAATATCATCAGCAAAAGTAGCAAGCGTCGTGTTACCCGACTCTGGTATATCTGATGTGCTGATTAACTACAATAGCGGTGCCAGCACGCTCCCTTGTGGTACGCCAGATTCTATGAGATATAGACTTGATATCGCATCATTGTGTTTCACAGAAAAGTAGCGATCTGACAAGTAGGATTTTAGTAGTAAATAGTATGGCTGTGGTAGAATATTCTTGATCTTGTATAAGAGTCCAGTGTGCCATACTTTATCAAATACTTGAGAGGAATCTAAAAACACCGCACTACAAAATTCGTTGTTTTCAAGGCTGGTTGATATTTTGTTGACTATTCGGTGAACTTGCTGGAGTGTAGAGTGATGTTCTCTAAAGCCTAGTTGGTGTCTTGGTATTTTATTATGCAGGTAAACATATTTCCTTAGCCTCTCAGCAAAAGCCTTTCAGCTATTTTGCCTAGTATGGATAGCAAGCTTATAAGTCGATAACATGCAACCACGTGTTCAAGTTTGCCTTGCTTAGCTATCATGAAATTTGGGGGGTGGAGTCTCTTAGCCTTTCCTCGCACTGCTTGATCTCGAGTCTCTTGATGGATTGGTGCGCGGCTTAGCTACTGAAGGTCCTTGAGGCTGCCTCCACGTGATACCGCTGGAGTGACTGTCGGCAATGGGTGGAACACCCAGGATTGATGGTCTACTAAAGTCTCTCTCTTTCTCACACACGCATACAACACAGACACGACTTACATAGATCGGGTTGGGGGTGCCTCTGGATTCGGCGTGGACTTCGAGACGCGACTCCGAGCGGAGCCTGCTCTGGACTGGCAGCGCTGTGTAAACCAGGTCCGACACACCTGACGCCGTTTGGACAATACAGGGGCCAACCCTTGCTTTGGCCGGCGTAGGGAGCTGCCCTACCAGCCATTCAAAAAATGCGCGATTTTGTCAGCAGCACCGGGTAGCTCCAGAACAGGGGGTTAGCTGCACGCTTCGGGTCGCCACGGCGTGGCCGCAGAGCCGCTCTTAACGGAATCAAGTCTCATCATGGACGAAGCGCTGGGGCGCGGTGGCGTGATCTACCGTATCTATACGCTCACCAAACCACAAGCACACTCTCACGCATTAAAACTTTAAGCAACCACGGGAGAGAGTCAAAGAAAAGAATATGGTAACGTGCCAAAAACCAGCGAAGAGGTAGAAGGTAGAGAGATCCCTGTCTCTCCAAGTAGTTCCAGCAGGGAACTTGTGGAAACGCTCCTCCGCTCTCCCAGCGTGTGGTCTGGGGTGGAACCGTACGGTTCCGTCGGGGACACTGCTGCCATGGGGAGCGACGACATACGATCTTCGTCGACTTAGAGTCCAGTCGGGCTCATGGACGTGTCTATGGGAGGGGCCGAGTGCGAGGAGTCACGGAGAAAGCGAAGGACGGAATAGAAAATGAAGTGGACAGCTCAGAAAACTCTGGTCTCCCTTCATTACGAATAAATCTTTCGCCTTCGAACCAGACTTAAAAGGCGAATGTATCAAAGTGGTAAAGTGCGAGTTCATTAGATTAGGTAGTGTAATAATTTTGTTAATATTAAAATCCACGAATATCGTCTGGTGGCCCAGCCTCTCCGTGGCGAAGCTAGTAACGAAGAGCAGGCAGTAAAGCTGCATTGCACGTGGTCTCCACGCAAGTGGTAAGCTCCTGCTCACGGCTAAGAGGGTCGTCGTACCCCCACCGGGGTACTTTCAGCAAGCAATAGTTATTCAAACTCGAACTGCTTTTCAGTATAAACCTGCCAAGTGTGCTCCTGGCACCATTGATAAGGCTGCGAGATGTCCCGATCTCAGCAGGGTGGAAACACGAACTTGTTTGAGGAGGTAACAGATAGGATCGGCAAGTTCAGTGACGCACCTACCGATGAGGTGGTGAAAAACTTCGGCAAGCTTAGACTTGTCATGCTTAACACAATCGTTTTCCTTAAGGAAACTCATAACAAAAAGCAGGAACTCGTGCAACAAACAGGAATTAACCGCTGCCTTTCTTAGATTAGCTTTATTCCACCATAATTGCAAACGATCCGAGAAGGTCGAAGACGATAGAGCAATCTGTATGTGCCTCCTTATATGCCCAGGCAGTGAAGGAGGACAGGCCTCCGAAGGTACAGATAACCCCCGGCAAACCTGTTACGCCAGTAAGTAAGAGGGCCGTCAATGTCTCTCCCCTCATTGATTCGCCCAACCTGACCTGTGACGATACTAAGAAGTTACTGTTAACCAAACTAAAACCTGAAGACCTAGGCATCAAGCCAGACAGGGTTCTCAAATCGGGAAAAAATAGCGTTAGAATTGAGGCCAAAGATATTA
Organism: Tillus elongatus; assembly: GCA_964006375.1. Taxonomy (NCBI): domain Eukaryota; kingdom Metazoa; phylum Arthropoda; class Insecta; order Coleoptera; family Cleridae; genus Tillus; species Tillus elongatus. The sequence goes on from OZ023267.1 coordinate 93,805,915, forward strand.
ATATCAACAACATTAACAAAGAAGCCATAAGGACAGCGGGCCTCAAACTAGAGGTACAAGGGCAGCTTTAACCTAGCATTGCCGTCTATGGGGTGCCCAAGGAAATCGAGGGCCTCAACCTAGAAGACGCAATCAGAGACTCGATGAAGGACGACTCCCTTACGGATATTCATGCCAAGTATAAGTTTGGCCCTAGGAACAAACACTTCAATCACTGGGTGATTGAGGTTGGCTCAAAGGAAAGGAAAAGCTTACTTGAAAGCGAGAGGGTTTATGTAGTCTAGTCCTCTTGCACAGTTAAGGATCATGTAAGAGTCCTTAAATGCTTTAAGTGTCTCAAGTATAGTCACCTCCAAAAGCATTGCAAGGGTGAAAGCACAGGCGCCAAGTGCGCTGGAAATCATTATACCAGGCAATGTAACAGTAGCTCGTTAAAGTGTAACAACTGCGATAAGGCAGGTTTGCTGGATTCTAAACATGATGCGAGATCGAATAAATGTCCCTCACTTGTTAAGAGGGCCAAAGAACTCATCTCTAATATCGACTATGGTCTATAAGCCCTTGGGTATTGCGCAGGCAAACCTGGGTCGAGGTTCTACCGCCTCATCTGAAATAGGTCCCCTAGTGGACACAAGAAACATATGGAATAATATGCCTGCAAGAGCCCTACATGCTAATGAGAGATGGCAGCTACTACATTCCTGGTCTTAACAAACACAAGTGTATTCACACGAGAGACTCCTGCTCCATGGTAGACACTGTGGTGGTCGACCGGGAGTTGGAGGTCCTCCACCTATCAAGGCTCACCAAGGACTGGATTGTCGCATGCGAAGTAAGATCACATAACTTCCAGGACGTTATATTTAATGTTTACTTCGAGTGGGACGGGGATGTTCATGCCTGTCTGGACCATCTGCAGAGTCAGGCGAGCGGGTGCCAAAAGTGTTATAATAAGAACATCACTAACCTGTAATTAAAAATATACCTGAACACATCGTCGTCCATATAAAGCACAACCTAACATATACGAGGGGCATTCAATTATGAGTTTATCCAATATTTACCAATTACACGCTCCACTGAGCGACTCAACATCAATGACTATTTATAATCATAGCTCCACTAAGCAAGCTAACATTAAGAGCAGTTTCTACATAATGCTCCACTGAGCAACTTCAACATTAACAGCAGCTCCTACTCAAGGCTACACTGAGCCACATTATCAACCCTCAACAGCACACATCAGTGCCTCAGAACTGCCTCTAAACAATGTCTCTAAATGCTCAAACAATGGTTTCTCAAACAATAGTTACTCAAACAATAGTTTGACTATCAATAGCTTCCCATGCGGTGCTATCGGGGCGGCAAGGCCGCGGACGAGCCCTGAGGGAACAAAAAAAATAGCTTCCCAGGCAATAGTTTAACTTGTGTGTTTATTTGGGTGTTGTACCCGGCACTAGGTCCGTGCCGGCTTCCAGGTGTGCAATGAGGCAGAGTTCAATGTCTCACCTAGAGTGCGTGCTTCAGCCATAGTTGAATACCCAGAAGTGCAATGGACACAAAGGTGTACTCGCCAGGGTGTGCCCTTTCCCAAATACTCCAACTCATACACGGGGACTGACACGTGCAATGAGACCAAAGGGTGAACTCAACCGCGATGTCTTGGACAAGCTACCAGATGAGCTCTAAAATGCAACAACGGTTCCCACCGTGAACACTAAGAAGTGCAATGGATGCATCGGTTAACTCACTACAATGTGTCCTCTCCAATATCGAAACATCGACAAGAGTAGCTGCAATGAATACCTAGAGCGAGCTCAACTCTACCCCTACCGAAATATGCCGATGCCACTAAAAACAACTGTGTTGCGGTTACGCAACCCGGGCCCGAATGCCCAACGCATCTACCAGTATGACGCCCTACTGGGTGGGCAAACAGCGAAGGTGTTCCACACACCTTTCAAACTATCATCAATTTACTTTCAAACAGACTTTACTTTCTGCAAACTTCAACAATTACTTAATTTATTAATATTGACTTAACCTCGTATAAATAACAAACTGAATTTAAATCTCAGCTACACTTTTCTTTCATATCAGCTAATTCTCAAATGATTACTTAAACTCCTTTTCCATTATTGATATTACTTTTCAATTTATAATCAAACGAAAACTAAGATGTACAGTAAATAAACAATACGCGTTCTGAGAGAAACTCACCTTTTATGAAGGTATATAACGTGCACTGTATATTTCACTAATATCGAGCATATTTTAATACACAGCTCGAGTAAGGTTCACACAAATGTGTTTTCTTCAACTGACGCTACGAGGAAGATAAAGAGTGCCCTTGAATCTAAGATGGATACATTATAACACAATTTAATACACACCCTGCACGTCTATCTTTAAGTAAACATTTTAAATGTGCTTCTCTCGGCTAGACATCTAAATTTTAATGGGACAATACTCCTAACATAGTACATAAAGAAGTCTGTTCACTCCATGCAGCGAGTTTTCATAATGAAATAACCTCGTGAGCAGGGTTAGAAAAATACACTCCTTACATTTGTTTATCTTTAAAAATGTGTGGCTTGTGTGACCGGACGAGAAGTACTACAAAACTTATTTACGAAACGAAGCTGAAGCATAATTAGTCATAACACTACTTTATTCCTAACTATAGTTGTGGCTACAAATTTAGTTCCATATGTAGTTTCGGAAATAGATAGACGTTAAAGAAACAAAATATATACATACATAAATATTTACATACAGTTTTGTTTAATTTTTCTACCGCCGGAATATTTTAATCAATGTTTATTAAAATATTTTGAAAGCCTTGGCAACATTTTCATCATATACTTTCTCATTTCTACTGGTTTTTTTGCACTGTCACATTTAAAAGAATGATTCGTTTATTTGTTCTATTAAATATTCAATGTCTGAACAATATCAATTTCTCCTTGAATGACTAAGCCTGAAACGTCAATTAATGGAACTATTCATGCCCATAAAGAAATAATTATAATAAGATACTCACGCAATATAGACACCAATTTTAGTTGATTTAACGGATAGACTAGCCAGAAACAATAGATACAGGCATTAAGATGGGTCGATGTCAGGTGACGGTGACGGTCACTTGAGGTCGAGATTGCCGTCTAAATTGGAAGCGTTAGTTACATTTGGATGAGTCAACCGGTTGTTCCTGCTGCTCGTTTGTTTTCCCTTTAATGATTTTTAATCTGAAGGAAGAAAACAGTAATTTGTGGGGACATGTGCCTGCAAGAGGCGGAGACAACTATAATATATTTAATACGTATCTACCCATCTGCTTTGAAAAAAGATCTGAATATCCGCAGCATACAGAGAAAATAATTTAAAGATAAAAGCAACTTACAGATTAATCATCTGTGTTTAGTTCATTTTCCTAAGTTTTTATAATACAAGTGCAAAAAAAACGCTTTTCTCTGAGTGTGTGTATATTTTGTTTCCTTAACGTCGGTCTATTTCCGCGACTATGGCCAATTGCCGACGCCAGAGAACAGTTTCACCTCACTATCCTAGAAATCTGAATGAATCCCTTCCTTTATGCTTACATAACATCCCTACTCTCCTTAGAGGGTAGGAATCTTTAACGTGCCCAACATCATATGGTACACGCGACCGACGGCCTGACACGGGGGGTGGGGTGTGTGTGTGTGTGTGGTGGAATGCATACATTAAAATTGCTGAAACACAATGCGACAACACCGGTGGATGATGTTAATTTACAATATTTACTGGAAAATAATTTGACGTTTCGACTAGGAACTGAACCCGAGACCCTTGGGCCCAGAGGCACACCTTCTGAATCCTGGACCCTTCGGAGGGGGCGTAAAGACATCGGTCCCGTGTCCATGCAATGTTGGGCATGTTAAAGACAGCTACCCTTCTTACAAAAAAGGCAGGCGTTCGGCTAAATTTCCAGGATAGTGAGATAAAACTGCTTCCTGGCGTCGGCGAATGGCCATAGTCGGGGAAATAGACCGACGTTAAAGTACAAAAAAAATATATTTATAGAATTACCTATATATAAACCTGTCAAAGTCTAAAGTATTGATTTTGTATACATATAGCCTCGGTTCTAAGCTCGGCTGAAACTAGTAAGGTATATTAATATAAAATTAACAAATTCTAATACAAGCCTTGCGAGATCATTCTCCACTTCATTCCCCGCAACGCCAGTGTCCCAGAACCCACACAAGTTGCACCTCCTTTGTCCTGGACAGTCTCGTAAGAGAGTCAGCGCACTCCTGAACCAGCGTTGACCTAATTCTGGACGCGCAGACTGTCCGGAGGATCGGCCGACCATCTGAGCAGCTGTATACACATTTCTCAGGGCTCATCCTCACGTCCTGTCGATTAGCTACAGATAGAATAGCTTACTCCTCCGTTTCGAATGACCTAGTCTCGCATTCTGAAATGCGACGCCATAGCCTCCTTTCTGATACAGATGGGAAGCGGTGCAAGCATCAGCAAACCTCTAGCGCAGCTGAGGGTGTCGTCTTCATCGGGTCACTAATACCCAGACTTGCCCGCCTTTGAAGTTCGGCCAGCTTCCGGGTAGCAGTTCGGTTCACACCACACCACCAGACCACTGCCCCATAAAGGACTCTCGGCCTGGCGATCGCAGTGGAAATCCAATGCAGGATCCGAGGATTAAGTCCCCAGGTCCTCCCTAGCACACGGCGCAGCTGCCAGAGGGTCGCTACTCCCTTCCGCACTACTCGTTCTATTTGCGACCCCCATGATTTGGAGTCCATGACCACCCCCATTATATTTGACCTTCCGCACTAAAGCTAAAGGTTTTCCAAACATCACCGGCGCCCTGAACCCCTCCAGATTCCTCTTCTTGGTAAACAGGATCATCTCCTTCTTCGCTGGGTTTACCGAAAGTACCAGCTCACCACACCACCTTTCAATTATGCTACAGCCTGTTTGCATGCGTGCACAGACGACGCTGTGAAATTTGCCGGTGACTAAGACCAGTCCATCATCAGCATACGCCTGGGCGTAGAATCCATTCTCCGAGAGCCGTTCCATGAGGCCGTCCATGACCAGACACCATAGATGAAGCAACAGGCGGCTGCCGTCGGTCACTTCAACGTCCAGCCCACGGCCTCGTAAGGTCAGTGAAACTCTCCTGTGTTCCAGCATGCTCGCCACCCAACTTATAATGCATCTAGGCGATCCCCTGTCCTTCAATGCGACACAGACCGTATCCGTCCCTGCTTTATCAAAGGCCCACTCAACGTCGAAAAAACACAACTAATGTGCTCTCTCCATAGTGTATGGACCTTTCAACATTTCGCGTCACAGCGTGGAGCGCCGTTTCCGCTGGTACGTGGGTTGATTTTTGTGAAAAGGGTGATCCCTGAATGATCTCCCCCAGCGCAACCTTATCTATTATCCTTTCTAGTGCCTTTAGCAGAAAAGACGTAAGGTTAATTAGCCTCTACGCCTTGGCCATCGTGTAGTACTCCTTTCCCGGTTTAGGAATGAACACACCGCTGACCTGGCGTTAGGCTTTTGTAAGATAGCTCCACGCCAAGCTGGCCCGGAAAACCTCCCTTATATTGGGAAGCAATACTTACAGGCCCTTCTGGAGCAGATCCGGGAAAATCCCGTCGCAGCCTGCAGACTTGAATTGAGCAAAGTCGTTCATCGCCCAGGTTATAGCGCCGTCAGTGACTACCGCCTCCGCCAGCTGCCTGTCCGCATTACGAACCGACCACCGGCTTGGGTTAGCAGCCTTCATGATAGCTCCACCGCCAGCAAGGTGAACTTTAGCGAGGTGGCACAAGGTCTCCTCGGTGGTGTTGCTCCAACTTCCGTCCGGTTTCCTTAAGAATCCTATTGAACTACCTGACATATGTCTAAGGACCACAGTACGCAACAGTTCGGCAAAATTTCCAGGATAGTGAGGTGAAACTGCTCACTGGTGTCGGTAATTGGCCATAGTCGCGGAAATATGCCGACGTTAAAGAAACAAAACACATAAGTATTTGTTTATTTTAAACTTCTAAAATAATAATTCTAAATAAAAATAAAAATTGTACATCCCGAACTACAATTACACCTATGAACCCTAAATCCACTTCTTAAGCGTTACGATTGAGCTATCTACGTTTACAAAAAAAAAACCTCCATTTACAAAACCGTATTATTTATTACCCGTTGTATAGTATTCGTTCATAAACCGCTTCTCCGACTATAAAAGGATTTTTGAAGTTTGTTGTATAGGTATTACAGTTTCCAGAAAATAAACTAATATAAACACTTTTAAATGGTACATTGAACATTTAAAAACACCTTTCTTATATTATTTCTTGTTCAGGAGATTTCCATTAGTGAATTTTCGTAAAAAAAAATATAGCGACATTAAGATTTGAGAAAATATCTTATAAAATTATTTTGACAAGTACAGGCGACCCTTAAGTCGTCGGTAGTCCCCTGTGTGTCAGTGGACTAACTAAAAAACAGGCGCTAGGTAACTCCTGCCTGTCGTTAGAGGCAACTAAGCGGAGTCAAACACTGGCGGGGGTCTGGTCCAGGTGAGCCTGGAGGGAGGCGGATAACTCCAGGGAGTGATGTGCACCCGTATTTTGAGGCCTAGAAATGGACAATTGACCTCGCTTGGTTGTTATTCCGGAGCGGGGTTCCAGATGATACCGGCTTGGGTCGTATGCAAGCGACTTCACACAGATGGCAGTGAGGTTAGATCTCTGATGAGTGTTATACACCCGGAGTTTGAGGCATCCACTGTGTGCTTCGAAACGGACGGACAGCTTCTATTGGGTGATGCTCGTAAGCGGGACACGATGGGATATCGCCTTGAGTCTAGCACTGGTGGGTGTCGGGTTTAGGCGAACCCGGAGAAGAGCTGAGATATCTAGCGGTGGATTACAACTGGAGATTGGATGCTGCTCCAGAACGGGACTTCATGGTACCGTCTCCAGTCAATCACTGACGGATGTCGGGTCCAGACTAACTCTGAGAGAGGTTATCTCTCTTTGAGCTTCGAAACGGGCAAGCGACTTCACTCAGATGGCAGTACGCCTGTTAACCAAACTTTCACCCTCAAAAAAAGATCGTTCCCGCAGGGAGCTGGATTTGATGGGTGAAATTTAGGCAATTAGACGTGAGCCACAATAGACCTAAGGTCGCGGTGGGGGGACTGGAATAGCCCACTCACATTAAATCTAATCTAATCTAAGTCGTTAGTAATATAAATTTTCTATTTCTCTGACATTTTTGCATTTTTCATCGAATTATAATTTATAATGCAAGTTTGTGGAAAAAAACTTGATATTGTTTATCGTATTCGGGTTACTTCAATTGTTTTACAACTTTTCACGTTTTTCGCACATATTAAAAATTGTGATACAAAGTTTTTACCAATAGATAGCGGAGTCCCATGAAAATGACACATTGAGAGAGGTTTTCGTTTATATTATTTGTCGAAAAAATCGAGATGTCATATCAAATAATGGCTGATTATGAAAAAGTTAAACTGCCGTAACTCAAGTTCTTCTAATAGAACAGACCGTAATTTCGTGTTTCAGAAGTGAAGGGCATGCCCTCTGCTTCAACTTCTCTATAGCTCAAGACTCTAGTTTTGGCAAATATTTACATTTATAGTTTTTTTTTCAGTATTTGAGTATTAAAATACTTCATTAACTTTGGTACAAAAAAAGGTAAAAAATAATTAATTTAATATGATTATCTATGTGTGTCGGCCGCTGGGTTTAAATCAGTCTAAACCAAATTGACACATATGATCTGACGAAAAAATGGACTGTATGCGAAAACTAACGACTACAAATAAATCAAATGTAATACCTCGAGTCCGTATGAAGCAAACATATATACATGTATTATAAATATGATGATATGATATAACAAAGAAAAACTTACCGGTCAACTGCGGTTTGACTTCTTGGTAAATGCTTCCAGAAAGGAAAGGGATAGACTAGTTAGGATGTAAGGAATCTGGAGGCACTAACAATTTACTTAATAAAAAATATGTCGACTAACAAAACACACATATATAAGTCTGCAGTTTCGAGAGAAAAACAGTTAGTAATACTTCTAGTAAAACTACTGCTTAAGACGTCTACAAAACGACTGTTCTTGGCAGCTTATCGCCCACAGGTACGATAAGATAATTTTTGAACTCCAGTTTAATTTAAAAACAATACAGGGGTTGCCATCTGTCTCTCGATAAATCAAAATAAAAATTATTTTAGCCAAAACTACTATTTAAACATAATTAACGGAAATATATCGCACAGCGGCGCCAACACACCCCCCGCCCTGAATGACTGTTTCAGAACGTACCATTGAAATTAAAACAAACAAAATAACAAATTCTAACTGAAAACTAATAAAAATAATACAAGAATAATAAGAAGTAAAAGGTCATTGGGATGGTAGTGGGCATAGTCGCACTACAGGTCTTTTGTAAACGCCAGTTTTTGTTCTGACCTTAGCGACTCTTACTACACCATCAGTACCCGGAAAAACCTCTTCGACAACGCCAACCGGCCAACGAAATGGCGGCACATTATCTTGTTTGAGTATAACTAATGTTCCGATCTCTATGGGAATGCTTGGGACATTCCACTTCTGCCTCATTTGAAGTTGCGTGAGATATTCATTGTGCCATCTTTTCCAAAATGTATGTACCATGTGGTCTATCAAATTTTTACGATCGAACAAACTCCTAGCAGCAATCTCTTCATCAACAAGAGGCAAAGACTTTAATGGGGTAAGAGTAAGAAAATGTGCTGGAGTTAAAGGAAGTGGGTCCGAAGGGTCAGTACTAAGCCAACTAAGAGGTCTACTATTTAACAACCCCTCTATTTGTGTCAGAACAGTATTAAGTTCCTCATAGGTCAAAATTTGAGAACCAATGACTTTATAAAGATGAATTTTAACAGCCTTAATTTGGGACTCCCAAACTCCGGAGAAATGAGGACTCAAAGGAGGTTGAAATTTCCAAACGATTTTATTCGGAGTGAATTCGGTTTGTAGTGCGTGGTTATACGAATCAGAATTAACAAAGTTATAAAGGGCATCTAATTTATGTTTAGCCCCGATGAAGTTTGTGGCTCCGTCCGAATACATGACTGAACATGCCCCACGACGTGACAAAAAACGCTTAAATGCAGCCAAAAACATGTCGGTCGATAAGTCCGACACTAATTCCACATGCAGAGCTTTAGTTGCCAAACAAATAAATAAACAAATGTAGGCCTTCTGACTTTTAACTCCTCTCCTTTTCCCCAAAGTTACGAAGAAAGGCCCCCCATAATCAACACCACAATGTAAGAAGGGTTTGGCTTCTGAAACTCGTACCGCAGGGAGATCTGCCATTTTTGGAAACGTCGGCTTGGGATGTTGACGAAAGCAATGATTGCATTTTCGAAGGCGATATCTAACGGCATTTCGACCACTAGTAATCCAATACTTTTGACGTAAAATCGACAAAACCAAATGTGGATTCATCGTGAGCCAACTGTCTAAGTGTTCTCAACGATAAAAAAGGTGATGACTTCACGCCGAAAGTGACTGAATTTAACTGATAGGTTCGAATAGGCTCATCTTGAAAAAATCTCCACAATATTTGTTGAAACCTTTGATGTTCAGCATTCATTCCAATTCGCAAATACATTTGACGAATGTCTGCTGTAAAGGCTACCGGAAACAAACGAAAATTGAGAAAAATATCAAGTACATCAGACTGTAATTTTGGGCCTGTGTACAACAAATCATTCAAACTAAATTCTGTCGCCGACTTGCAAGAGGCGTCAAAAACACAACGAAGAGGAGTAGAAGTGCTTTCAGGCTTAAACACACCGTGATGCGGAATAAAATAATTAGGAAAATAAATTTTTTTCGAGAGAGACATATATCCTTCTTGTAAATATTCACGAATAACAGAACTATACTGTTCCTTAAATTTTGGGAACTTATCAAACCTTTTTTCTAAACTATTAAAACGTTTTAATGCCATAGCATAAGAGTCTCCCAATTTGTCAGGACTCAATTTAAAGGGAAGTTTTACGACATATTTCCCAGAAGATTCTCTTTTGAGGGTAGACGAGTATATTTTTTCACATTCTAGATCATCGGGATGTTCGAATCTTTGAACTGGAATCTCCTCCATTTCCCAAAACTTTACCACGAGACTATTCAAGGAAGGTTCAACAGTAGTGTGAAACGAGTGAAAACTTCTGGATTCCGAAATGATCGCTGGAGCTGAACCCATAATGACGTAACCCAGTTTAGTTTCAACTGCAACAGGCATATCTACAGAGCCTGTTACCTTATGGGAACCCAACAAACATGGGAACAATTGTGCTCCGATTATTCCGTCAATAGCACCTGGTTGGTCAAACGTAACATCTGCTAACGGCAGCTCAAAGAAATGGTTGACAGATTCTCTATGAACCTTAAAAGCAGGCAATCTGTCAGTTATTTTCTCAACTAATAAAGCATCTAACGAATATTGGAATCTAAAATAGACGAAATGACAACTGATGCTTTCCCTAATACCGAATTATCATTAGCACCCATGCCTTTAACAAACGAATCACAATTAGAAATTTCCAAATCCAGTTTTCTGGCCAAGTTAGCAGTCAAGAAATGTGCTTGGCTACACGAATCTAATAAGAATCTTGCTCTATGACCCCTACCATCTTGACCAAAAATGTTTATAATCGCAGTAGATAACAAAACCGTCAACCCAAAGTCAGATGCAGATTGTAAAGTCGAACAAAATGTGGATGGGTTTAAGCTATTTTGGAGTGACTCTGAGTTTTCTCCCGATTTATTACAATCTTCTAGACCAATTCTGCCAGAAATATTTTTCCTAACACTCTGTTCATTATCTGTAGATAATTTAGTATTATCATTCTGATTTCTGACAAAATGTAAAAGTGTGTGATGCTTATGTTTGCAAATTCTACAATATACTGCACTTTTACAAGCAATAACTTTATGTTTAGCAAAACAATTAATACATAAGTATTGATCCTTTATAAATTTAAATCTATCTACAGGCGATTTCGACAAAAACTTATCACACAAAGTCAAAGAATGTTGTTTTACACGACAGCAAATACAATTCTTATCATTGAACTCTTTCTTATTTTCAACAAAAAATGCTTGAGATTTCGCTTTATTATTACACTGTAAAGAAACTGACTTATTCAATTTATGCAAATTCGGAGTTATGGTATAAATATGCGCTTGGTCTTTAATAAACCCTAGAACTTCCTTGTATGTGAAAATATCTGATGTTCTACGAGAGTTTTCAAAAAGACTTCTAGTTTCGACATCCATTTTAGACAAAATTAAATATGCACACGTAAAATCTAATAAGTCATCAAGTTTTAAGTTTTGCAAAGCTTTAAATGCCGTATCACACTTCTCTAAAATATTGTTTAAACTATTAGACGACGCAGATTGGGCCGGTTTCAAATCTAAAATTTGTTCCAAATAACTAGTTGCTAAAACACGACGATTTTGAAATTTTTCAACAAGAGTGTCCCAAATAATTTTGTAATTAGTACCAGTCGGAGGTAATCCCGAACAAATATTCAAAGCTTTACCTGACAACTGTCCCACCAAATAATTTACCTTGTCGACGTCAGTTAAGTCCGAGCTTTCATGAATGAGACTTTTAAAACATTCGTAAAAGACTTCCCATTCCCTAATATTACCTGAAAACCTAGGCAAACTTAACTTCGGCAACTGAGGAACAGTTTGACGTTTTTCTTTATTTTGACCCTGCGTATTCTGGTTTGAGTCAATCATTCTGCTTGCTGTTACACGCGGATCTTCAGCCATTACTAATATATGACAATATAAGTCGTCAAACGCATCTAATGCCTGAAAACTCGGCACATATTTTGAATCCAACTGTATTTGTATCTCATTAAGCGAGTCAATAATCTGCGTAAATTCATCTTTAGTTTTTTCCAACAATTTTAGCTTAGCTACAAAGTTTTTTAGAGAAGCGGCATCGTTTAATTTTTTACCGAATTCGTATAATGTTTGTAAACGCAAAAGATAAGTTTCTTTTTTCGACGTTAAAATTTTCAGTTGACGTTCTAGTACCTGTTGATCAGTCATAATTACGATTAAATTGAAAGAAAGACAATAGTTATGAACCTAATAACAAATATTAAATAAATGAATATGAAAACGAGCCAATATAAATTCGAAAAATTAAGTACAAAATTTTAATGTTATTCTTTGCACGCAAAGAAAAAACTATCTAGATAAGTACACTATAAGAGAAACGACTGGTGTATGATTTACCACCAAATTATCTCCAAACGGAAAGAAACAAACCAAAAAATGTTCGCGAATCGAACCAAATATTATTCTAATCCTTCGGAAATAAGCATGACTACTCATACACCTCTAATACTAATCAAATCCTTGACAGACAGAAAGCAATCCAATATTAATCTAAAACTGTGCAAATAACTAGCGTATGTACTAAAAACTGCTCTCCTATTTACAAAAACAACTGACTCGAAGTATTTTAAACAAATTTACAAAACAACGTTGCACTCTAATATCGATTCAAACTCTAATGATCCGGCTCCGGAGGAGCAAATATTATGTGTCGGCCGCTGGGTTTAAATCAGTCTAAACCAAATTGACACATATGATCTGACGAAAAAATGGACTGTATGCGAAAACTAACGACTACAAATAAATCAAATGTAATACCTCGAGTCCGTATGAAGCAAACATATATACATGTATTATAAATATGATGATATGATATAACAAAGAAAAACTTACCGGTCAACTGCGGTTTGACTTCTTGGTAAATGCTTCCAGAAAGGAAAGGGATAGACTAGTTAGGATGTAAGGAATCTGAAGGCACTAACAATTTACTTAATAAAAAATATGTCGACTAACAAAACACACATATATAAGTCTGCAGTTTCGAGAGGAAAACAGTTAGTAATACTTCTAGTAAAACTACTGCTTAAGACGTCTACAAAACGACTGTTCTTGGCAGCTTATCGCCCACAGGTACGATAAGATAATTTTTGAACTCCAGTTTAATTTAAAAACAATACAGGGGTTGCCATCTGTCTCTCGATAAATCAAAATAAAAATTATTTTAGCCAAAACTACTATTTAAACATAATTAACGGAAATATATCGCACAGCGGCGCCAACAATATATATATATATATATATATATATATATATATATATATATATATATATATATATATATATATATATATATATATATATATATATATATATATATATATATATATATATATATATATATATATATATACTATATATATATATATATATATGTATCACACCAATAACTCAAAAAATCATGGACCGATTTTGATAAAATTTAGCATGTGCCTTCCTTTTGTAAGTGGCTTGGATAAGCTTGTTAGCCAGGAAAATCGGACGAGGTTTTCCAGGAAAATTTTGGGTTTTCTTTCGGAAAAAAAATTTATCTCAAAAAATAGGAAAGCTATGGTAACCAAATTTGGTACGTAAGTTCACGACACTAAAAGGAAACTATCTACCAAAATCTATATTTCTATGTTAAAAGAAAAAAAAGTTATAAAAAAATATTTAGTGCCAGATCATTTCTATGAAAATTCACTACCATAACGCACTTGCTGCGTCCAGACTTTTGTTTACTTCCACTGGTTCAAATTTCCGTGAAAATTAGAAAACCTTTTTACATAATTTTTTTTTAATTTTAATTACATACGAGTATTAGGTATATAATTTGAATATTATGTATTTTCTCAGCAAATTTTCGTGTAAAAAAATTTGTGGCCAATTTTCGCAAAACTTCCGTAGAAATCATTTTAGTAAGATTTTTTTGAATTGGTGGTAATTGATAATACATGTTTAATTTATTGTAAAAAATATTTTTTTCGAATTTACGTGAAAAAATTTTGTTAGCAAATTTTCGTAAAAAATATCATTTTGTGTAAAATTACTTAAGACAATGTTTGTAAGAACAAAAATAACGATTGCTCTTAGGTCGGTCATGCCTCATATTAACGGTAGAAGACATTTTTATTTACGATTAACATGCTGCCATGACGTTCAAGGCATGTATTGTTAACATCTACATTAAGATTTATGCATTTTTAATTTTTTTTTCTCATTATCAAGAAACAAACGCGATTAGATATTAATTTTTTAGTGTATTGTAGTGAAGTTTGTCAAACAGATGAATCTTTTTTTTTACTGTTACTTTTTGCAATAAGTTTGTTAATCGTAAATAAAAATGTCTTCTACCGTTAATCAAGATATGAGGCCTGACCGACCTAAGAGCAATACAATATATATATATATATATATATATATATATATATATATATATATATATATATATATATATATATATATATATATATATATATATATAGATATAAGTGTGTGTGTGTGTGTGTGTATAACTTTCAGTAAAACAAAGGTAAAAAATTTGGGGACGCAGCAAGTGCATTATAGTAGTGAATTTTTGTACACTATTAGTAGGGTATATTATTAAAACTAATTCTTTAAATTTAAATGGACCTTGGAGATCGGTTTTAGAGGTCCCAGATAGCGGTTATTTGAAAATTTTTCTATTTTCTATGGAGCTAGAAAATTAAAATTTGGTAGATATATATGTAAGTACTGCAAGTCTCTTTAAAACATTGTGTTACAAATTTCATTACAGCTACAAAAGTTTTCCAGAAGAAAATTATTTATTTACAAAGGCAATGTACCTGTCAAATTATATATATGGCAGGTATTTTTCCTTGCTAACTGCTTGGGTGGTTTTGTTTTAGTCAACCCAATCGAACTCGTGTTTGCAGACAAAACAACAAAGAGGTTTTTAAAAAACATTGTTGTTATCCGGAAAGCTCATTATATTATTTTTCTTTAACTTAGTACCCAAGTTGCGTTTACATAGGCTTTACTATGGTTCAAGATTAAATATGAATATTCTAGCTTAATGGGAAATTTAGTTATCAGATTTGAAATATTTTTACGAAAATTCGCTACCATAACGTACTTGCTGCACCCAGACCCTTTTCAACGCTTATTTACTGTTGCTGTATCCATACTTTTTTTAAAGGATAAAATATTGTAAGTCTCTATGTGAGACTGACAAATAATACAACCTCAAATTCATTTTTGGAAATTAAACAAATAAAATGAGGTAACAATTTAAACATAAATTGAAAATCTTGGTTCGCTGCTTCGTCGCGGGGGCTCTCTTCCCCCATCTACATGCCTACTACAACCACCCTCAATGCATAAACAAGAAAAAAAATTGGGAACAGCCCCCAAGATAGTTATGGGACCTGTGGTGAATAGGGGTGCTGGGCGGAGTAAACAGGATTTTAAGGAAGTATAGCTGCAAAATGAGATAGAGGCAGCTTATAGAGGTCCAACTAAGCTGGTTTTTTTGTACTTTCCGCTCACATTTCCTTTTTATCTTCTTCTCCGCCCAGCATTCACTTCTGGTCCCGTAACTTTCTTGGGGGCTGTTTGCAAGAAATTCTAGTTTAGGGAAATTAAGTTATCACCATCTGAAATATTTTACGAAAATTCACTACCATAGGTCACATGCTGCACCTAAACTCTTTTCAACACTTATTAACTATTACTGCACCCATATTTTTTGAAAATGAAATAAATATAAACAATACAACATTTTGAAATTTTAATTTTAATAATTTACACTGAACATCTGATTATAAATTTAAACTGATTTATGATATTATGTAGTTTCATTCACTTCAAATTTTCTATACACTACATAAAGAGTAGAACTAAGAGTAAAGAAAACCATAAGTACCTAGGTTTTATACTTATATTACTTTGAGGTAGGTAGGTATATTTCTTCTTGAAATAATTTTGTTTCGCTTTGGTAATACAGTACCAATATGCATTGATTAAGAACCTGAATCTGATGCACACAACAACTTTCTTATTTGCTTGATTTGATGTTAGAATCATAATAAACTACAGTCGACGGCCGAAGGCATTTGTTAAAGTTAGGTTAAAATGAAAAGTTGGGTTATTATTTACCTAATATTTGTATTAACCTTAGAATATAGGTAGTTGTGTTATATTCTCAGATTCTAAGGTATTAGCGAAGTCGATTTCGAGGTTATGCGTAGAACGTATACGGTTCTCTCATGACTCCTGTCAATTAACAAACGACAAATAGTGGTGTTGTCAGATTAAACTAGGAGAGGCAAATGGCTTTTAAATACCGTGAAAATAGGAAGCTTAATATTTATACATAATAAAACGTAGTTCTAGATTGCTTTTAAACAAATTGAATCACTTTCATTTTAAAAATTATTTATTTACATTTTTCTGTTATCTACAGATTCAGATGAGAGTTGCCGCAAATGGCAACCCCGCCGATTGTTTACTGTGACATATTTTTGTTGCCTGTCTGTTTAAAACTTGTCTAACATTATAGGCATCCATTCATAGGTCAGGTCATATCGTAGATTATTTATTTTTATATAGTTATAACTCAAGATTTACCAAACCAATTGAGTTCAAGTTTGGTAGGTAGGACCACTAATACGATATCTACGCGCTTGTAAAGTTTTAGTTCAATACTTCTAGTAATTTAAAAGATATTGCGTTTTCAAACAGTTTTTTGCACTTTTTAGTGAATTTTTATTTAAAAAATTCACTAATAGAGAGGTATCGATGGTGAGACTTTGGAATTTTTTTTTCAAATGAGCTTGAACTAAGACCCCTAGAACCCATATCCGGGGTCAGTTTCAATTTGTTTATGTTTATTTATATATATATATATATATATATATATATATATATATATATATATATATATATATATATATATATATATATATATATATATATATATATAGCAATATCTTTTAAATTACTAGAAGTATTGAACTAAAACTTTACAAGCGCGTAGATATCGTATTAGTGGTCCTACCTACCAAACTTGAACTCAATTGGTTTGGTAAATCTTGAGTTATAACTATATAAAAATAAATAATCTACGATATGACCTATGAATGGATGCCTATAATGTTAGACAAGTTTTAAACAGACAGGCAACAAAAATATGTCACAGTAAACAATCGGCGGGGTTGCCATTTGCGGCAACTCTCATCTGAATCTGTAGATAACAGAAAAATGTAAATAAATAATTTTTTAAATGAAAGTGATTCAATTTGTTTAAGAGCAATCTAGAACTACGTTTTATTATGTATAAATATTAAGCTTCCTATTTTCACGGTATTTAAAAGCCATCTGCCTCTCCTAGTTTAATCTGACAACACCACTATTTGTCATTTGTTAATTGACAGGAGTCATGAGAGAACCGTATACGTTCTACGAATAACCTCGAAATCGACTTCGCTAATACCTTAGAATCTGAGAATATAACACAACTACCTATATTCTAAGGTTAATACAAATATTAGGTAAATAATAACCCAACTTTTCATTTTAACCTAACTTTAACAAATGCCTTCGGCCGTCGACTGTAGTTTATTATGATTCTAACATCAAATCAAGCAAATAAGAAAGTTGTTGTGTGCATCAGATTCAGGTTCTTAATCAATGCATGTTGGTACTGTATTACCAAAGCGAAACAAAATTATTTCAAGAAGAAATATACCTACCTACCTCAAAGTAATATAAGTATAAAACCTAGGTACTTATGGTTTTCTTTACTCCTATTGTTTACTGTGACATATTTTTGTTGCCTGTCTGTTTAAAACTTGTCTAACATTATAGGCATCCATTCATAGGTCAGGTCATATCGTAGATTATTTATTTTTATATAGTTATAACTCAAGATTTACCAAACCAATTGAGTTCAAGTTTGGTAGGTAGGACCACTAATACGATATCTACGCGCTTGTAAAGTTTTAGTTCAATACTTCTAGTAATTTAAAAGATATTGCGTTTTCAAACAGTTTTTTGCACTTTTTAGTGAATTTTTATTTAAAAAATTCACTAATAGAGAGGTATCGATGGTGAGACTTTGGAATTTTTTTTCAAATGAGCTTGAACTAAGACCCCTAGAACCCATATCCGGGGTCAGTTTCAATTTGTATATATATATATATATATATATATATATATATATATATATATATATATATATATATATATATATATATATATATATATATATATATATATATATATATATATCCAACCGATAACTCAAAAAATAATTAACCGATTTCGATGAAACTCGGCAAGTGCCTTTCTTTTATTAATGGCTTGGATGAGTTCGTTATCCAGGAAAATCGGAGAGGGTTTTCCGGGAAAATTTTGAGTTTTCTTTCGAAAAAAAAATATTTTTTCTCCGAAAATTACAAAGCCATTTTAATAAAATTTGGTGGGTACGTTGCCTTAGGCCTTACCACATACCAAAATTGAACTTCCTAAGTTTATAGAAAATTGAGTTTTTCAAATTTTCAATTTCCTTTTGAAAAAAAATTCTTTCTCCGAAAATTACAAAGATATTTTAATGACATTTGGCGTATATGTTGCCTTGGGAAAGGCCTTACTACATACCAAAATTCAACTTTCTAGATTCATCGAAAATTGAGTTATTCAAGTTAGAAGCATTTAATAACAATTCACTACCATAACGCACTTCAATTTCGTCGCAAAATATTATGAGTGATGAAATTGAACGTTTTCTAATACATAAATCCTAAAACGTTACATTACTCGAGTTTTAACGAAAAAATATCAATTTTCACCAAATCACCACCCATTTATCACTTACCCCCTGGAGCGGTTTTACCCAAAAATAACCTGAACCGTTCGTTGGTCAGGTGCTCACTGTATACTACATTTGAAGACGGTATTTCATTTCATTAGAAAGTTATTGCGGTTAGAAAGTTACTGCGCCTACAAACAGCCAGACGTACCCGATAGACAAAAAAATTCGTTTCAGAATCATGTTTTCTATGCTTTGAGACTTTTTAGGCAAAAAAATCGAGATTTCTGTCAGTGATATTCCATATTAAGCAACTACAAGCACGTCTTTCTCTTTATCAGACAATTAAATCAATGAGTGATGCTATCAATATATGTTTGTTTATTTAAAAAAAAATACTATCCTGACGCTCTCTATCTTTAATTTGTTGGTGTTACACTTAGTAGGTGGCCAAATTTTGTAAAGAATTTAAAAACAAACTGGCAACGTTGCATGTAAAACATTTCCTAGTCCCCTCTATTATCTCACACATAGCCAAATTTCTTTCTATGGTACATTCAAATGTAATTACCCATATAGCGTGATTTAAATACATAAAACAAAAACCAACAAGGCTGCGCCGTGACATCAATAATTAATCAGGAAAGCGCCTTATTAACTTTCATATAGTTTCTTTGCCTAATGTAAATAATAGCAGCACGGCAGATATTTAAACCTATTATGTTCTCACTGCGCAATTAAGATGATTAACTGTCGTATAATGCAACAATTCCATGAGGTATCATTGCCGTAGAAGAAAGTCACATCTGCCACATGGACTGTATTGTGATACTGAGCTGATTCAGCTTTTAAATTCAAAACGTAAAAAAATGTGTGCACTTGTGAGTCCCAGAGCCTGTTGAACTCTGCATTCGGAGTATTACTGTTTTTGAAAAAGAATCATTGGAAGGTTCGCAGGTGTTAAATATATGAACAGTTTCAGGTATCCAGGTTACAATATTCAATTTATTCCTTTTTATACTCACATACAATTTATTAAATTATGCAAAGAATGGGAAATCCATCCAAATATATGGTATGCTCAGGGACCTGTTTGACAAACAAACAAAAATCTTAAGCGAAAAAATAAAAACTTCTGAAAATACTCTACTGCGCCAAATTAACACTTATCAAGAGAAATTAAAGAAAGGTCTTTGCAGAACCGCTTACCTTTCCTAGAAAAATATGCCAGAAAAAATAACAATTATCTTCAGCTTGGGGGACTTTGGTAAAGATCTGTTGGGACACACACTCAATTTCTTTAACACAAGATTGCAGCTTTATATCAAGGATACAGACAAAGATCGGCCAGTACAAGTAGAGTTCCTTAGCTATCTCAAAAAGTGTGAAGTGATAAGTGCAAAGAAACTGAAGGGAACAAAACTGGGATTTGTGAGTGATCTGACATTTGAGGAGAGGCGGGAGCAGAAGACACTTAGGCGCCATCTTGTCTTGTTGAGAAAAAAGAAACTAAATGCATAAAGGGTAGCAGACTTTGGGTGAATGGAAACCTATACAGTGTGCAGCAATTATAAGCGGGGGACGAGACAAGGGTGTACCTACAGCAAATTGCTGAACATAGATCTAACAAGTGCCCCTGCCACTCCTACGACTGCTATTGATGGGGTTTTCGTGGGGTAGCAAGAGGCTCTGAACCATTCAGTTCAACAAACAGAAAAAGGATCCATTGAGCTGTTGAAAGAAGCTAGAACAAAAAATTCAAAGGCAACACTGGTTGCCGGTCAGCGACCAGCAACACGTTCTGTTGACAAAACTTCGACGGAAATGACAGCAAGGAAACCTACCTCAAAGTTGCGGCCCAAAAGCGTTTTAGGTGCTCACGAAAGATAAAGACTGTGCTAAAGGAAAGTCCAGTAATTATGAAATTTGAGTTGTTTTGCCTCCAATTTTGAAAGGACGGAAATGACACCAAGGAAACCTACGTCAAAGTTGCGGCCCAAAAGCGTTTTAGGTGCTCACGAAAGATAAAGACTGTGCTAAAGGAAAGTCCAGTAATTATGAAACGTGAGTTGTTTTGCCTCCAATTTTAAAAGTAAGACTAGTGCTTCACTTAAATTCTACCGAATTGAATCTTTGTTATACTTTGTTTGGAATTGTTTGTGTTTTGTTTGGTATCGTTTGTGTTGTATTATATTGCTGTTAATATTGTTGTTAATATTTGTAGATTTAATTGATTGTGTATTTTGAACTTTTCTACGTTTTACTTGGGTGACTTATCGTGTGTATTGTATTCTTATTAGTATTGTAGATTTAATTTGATTGTTTATTTTAATTTTTCTACGTCTTTACTTGTGATTTCTGGCCCTGGATGTTGGATCACCCGCATTGACATATTTTGCGTGCGGTAATCAATTATTCAATCCCCTCTTTTACTTGCCCAAATTGAAAAAAAACAGATATAATTATCATATTCGTGCGTTTAAAATTTTATGTATGCCTGATTTTATTCTAATAATTTTATTAGGATAAAGAAATAACAAAATAACATCACTACTTAATGAACAAATTCTTATATTATTACTTGAGCTTTTTTATTTAGGTGTTATCTTTGATCAAAATTTTTACTTTGCGCTTTTCCAAAATTTGTGATTTTCAAACAAATGAATTTCTTATTTAATATTATAAACAGATTAGAGGTTTATATACATTAGTGACATAAATTTTCATTAATACATTCATTTCTGAAATTTAAAAGTTCCATTCAATTCTATTAAAAAGGCCTTTTTATTAGTACAGAAGTTTTATACCTTCGAACGTCCTCACTCCTTCCCTTATCAACCGCTGTTTGCGTCGTTGGAATCCCTGGTTGCTATTGTAACCATCTTGTAGACTTACTTCAAAATAACGAGTCTCTGGCGTCACCCATATTATGAATTTTGCATATATTATCTTGCAGCACTTATTTTGAGCTTATTGCTCATTTACTGGCCACGTTATTGATTACTTTATATTTTCATACTTTATTTTTCCGATTTTACTAATTATTTTCACTATTTTGCATTAGCAAAATGCAACGGCATCCTCTTAATATGATGAACCAAATTGAAGAGAGCGAGCTTTCATTCAATTATTTTCTACTTCCTTTAAAATATTAAATTCAAAGCAATCTAGTTATTTTACAAACTGTCATAATTGTTTTCATATTTCTTACCATAGACATATTTTATGTTTATGTACACAAAAACTGAGAAATGCATTGGCGTTTATGGTTTTTTTTTGTAGTGTCAATGTCAATTCACTTAACCCCACTTTAAACTTTAAATATTTAAAATTACTCTAAAAGACAAATAGCAACAAAACAAGTCTTAAAATACTGAAATACATAGAAACTTATTTATCAAATTTTTAAGTAGTGGCATCAGAAATATTACAAACATTTTAAAGGTTAGTACAAACTTAATATTTTCTATATAACAAACTATACACTTTCCATCTTTAACAAACATGTATCCTTTACTAAACAAATTATATCTATTTGTTTATCAGTTTATATTCATTTCAAACTACATTACATTTTTTCTTAAATGTCTTACCATGTAGCTTGAAAAAGTACTTTGCATTTCACTACTGTAGTATATATTCAATACATTATTTACACTCTGTTTAAAATTAATTTAAGAGTCATTTGCTCCACTTATTATTTGAGAAATGTCTTTTTAGGGAATTTTCTTTAAAAAAATTCACTAATGAGGAGATCCCGACTTTTGAATTTTGAAAAAATTTCTTCAAATGAGCGCTAATTAGGCCCCCCAGAAAACATATCCGGGGTCAGTTTCAATTTTTATATGTTTATATATATATATATATATATATATATATATATATATATATATATATATATATATATATATATATATATATATATATATATATATATATATATATATGTATCACACCGATATCTCAAAAAATATTTTGATCAAATTTAGTGAAAAAATTCCTTTTGCAAATGGATTGGATGAGTTCGTTAGTCAGGAAAATCTGCCCAGGTTTTCCCGGAAAATTTTGTGTTTTCTTTCGAAAAAAATTTATATCTCCGGAATTAACAAAGTAAGGGCAACCAAATTTACATCCTTATAGGTAAGTTACCTACCAAAATTTAGCTATGTAGGTCAAAAGACAAAAAAGTTATAGGCATTTAAAAATAAATAAATTGGGGTTTTCCTCAAAACGTCAAAGTGGCGATTTAAAATGTCAAAATTGGCAACATTTAGGCAAATAACTTAAATCTAATACGGGCTATAGAAATAAAATGTCTCAAGAAGGATGTTTTACAAACCCCAAAGTCTTAGTTTTAACCGTCATTGTCCTTCATTTTACTAAAATATTTGCAGAAAATTCATTTTAAATAGACCCTTTCTCTGATGCTTGGCAGTAGCCTTAGCTATAGAGTTTATCATTTAATGGTATATAATTTTTGTCGAATTTTCGTAAAAAATTAATAAAGCTCAATATATCCGTTATTATATAAGATATGAAGAAAATTTGTATATATTAATTATAGGGTGTCTTGAGCTACATCTTAAAATAATATTTCTGCAATCACAGGGTGGCCCATAAGTCGTTGGTGATACAAATTTCCTTTTTTTTAATCAAACACGCCTTATGTTATTGTATTTTTGCATTTTCCATCGAAATATAATGCATATTTGTAAGAAAATAAATTCTGGACGCAGCAAGTGCGTTACGGTAGCGAATTTTGATCAAATGTTTCATATTTGAACAGCTCAATTTGCTATTAACCTATAAGGTTGACCAAGAAACGTGTTTTTTCGGGAACATTTTAAGTTTACTTTTGGAAATTTTTGTACATTTTCACACAATAAAGTTATTTTAATGGAACATGGCACATTGTTTTTACTATATAGGTTATACTGGTAACCAAATTTGATGCCTGCTTTCTTAAAAAACACACATATTTGTTATTAAAAAGATTTTTATGAAAATTCACTACCATAACGCACTTGCTGCGTCCAGATTTTTTATATATCTGCTTTTAATTAATTTTATCATCTTTGTAATTTAGATCGCCTGCTTTTTAAGCAAATCTTTATTGGACCATAATGCAGTGTTGTATTATAATTTGGTTTTACTGGATATTTGAAACATCTGAATCTTTAGTAAGTTATTTTATATTAATCTCATTTACACCTTACTTTGAAGTGCTTTACTTGTGTGGTTTATATGAGTGTCTTTATATTTTGAGTGTATATGAATTTGTTTTACCCCTTTTATCTGTTCCACATATACAAAACATCATCGATATTTATTTACACCTAGTATGTGAATTTCCCTCTCATTATATTGTTTTAAAAATTGTTGTTTCTACATTTCAGATTGATTTCAAGAATTCATTGGCACTGCTCTCTAGTGTTTTACACAAACCGTTTTTACTGGGATCAGTATTCTGCACGATCTCACCTTCGATCTCCACTTAAGTTGATGCCAGATTTTCCATACTATTGACATTTTGTGGCAGTGTTAGTGTTTCGACAATTACCGTTCATAAACCTTTAGTAGTTTAATTAGTGATAAGTGATATTCTAGTTTACTCGTAAGTACCTAGTTTTAAGTTTTTAGTTTTAAGCTTTGCGTGTGGTAGCTAATAATTTAAGTTTGATATTGCTAAATAAATATATAAATATAATATATATATATATATATATATATATATATATATATATATATATATATATATATATATATATATATATACATATACAAATTTAAACCCACCCCGGATATGGAATATGGATTCTAGGGGCTGTAGTTCATGTTCATTTGCAAAATTTTTTTCAAAATTCAAAAGATGGGATCTCCCCATTGGTGAATTTTTTTCTACAAAAATTTACTAAAAACTTGAATTTTTTCCGTAGAAACATTGAAGAGATTATGTAGGAGCTAGCTATTTAAGTAAAAACCTGATTAAAAACTAATTTCATAGGAGAGTTCATCACTTGAAAAAATTTGACATTAAAACAATTACTTAATCTTTGAACCACATTTTAAACATTTACTTGATGCTTACTGGCATATTTACTAACAGCCATTTGAAATATTTGCCACGCATTTGAAACAACAATAATTATTGTTAAACTAATAAAGCATTAGTCAGACTAATATTTGAAATATACGTTGAACGTTTGCAAAGTAGTCAACTTCTCCATTATAATTTTCCAATTAAACAGCAGTTAATCTATGGAAAAAAATAGTGGAAACATCATATCATATTTTTAGTGAATTTTTATTTAAAAAAATTCACTAATAGAGAGGTATCGAGGGTGAGACTTTGCAAAAAAAAATTTAAAATGAGCGCCAACTAGGACCCCTAGAACCCATATCCAGGGTCAGTTTCAATTTTTTCTATATATATATATATATATATATATATATATATATATATATATATATATATATATATATATATATGTATCAGTCTGATAACTCAAAAAATAATTAACCGATTTCAATGAAACTCGGCAAGTGCCTTTATTTTATTAATGGCTTGGATGAGTTCGTTAGCCAGGAAAATCGGACGAGGTTTTCCGAGAAAATTTTGAGTTTTCTTTCAAAAACAAATTTTTTCTCCGAAAATAACAAAGCTGCTTTAATGAAATTTACTATATGTTGCCTTGGGAGATACCTTACTACGTACCAAAATTAAACTTTCTAAGTTTATAAAAAATTTAGTTATTCAAATTTTAATTTTTTTTGACAAAATTTTTTTTGCCCTGAAAATTACAAGTTATTTTAATGAAATTTGGTGGATATTTTGCCCTAGGAAAGACCTTACTACATACCAAAATTAAACTTTCTAAGTTTATAGAAAATTGAGTTATTCAAATTTGAAGCACTTGCTGCGTCCCGAGCTTTTTTTAATCTACATGGAGTTGAGAGCGTTGGGACTATTTTAATATATTTCTGATCATCTTATCTAAAAGTGGACATGATTATATCATCGATTCATCCCTCTTTTACACAAAAAAAGAAATACCGACTATACCATAACAAAACCGTCCACGCATATAAATGACTAAGGAGAATCAGACAGACAGTAGCCAATTGTATATTTGTGCTGGGAGAACGAAAAGCGTTATTCGTTGGCGCTCCAGACTAAGGCCATTGTGCTTTAGGAAGCTGCGATCAATGAAACCTGACCTCGACCGTGAAATCCCTCATCCCAACTTAACAAACATCCACGTGGATGGGACAACGAAACATTTTTCGTCGGTTATGTGTTTTTCTCTGCGTCATAAGCATCTATATGTATTAAGAAGACGCAGAACGGCCATAGAGTGAAAATGCCCATAATTTCAACTAATCTCCAAGTTACACAGTGTATTGGTAATTTGAAGTAAGCCGCTAACAGAGGGATAACGGTAGGACTTCAGGATTTTTTTTTTAAACAAACATAAATCAGACTTAGAAACTTTTAACTTCGCTTTTAATTCATTTTCACTTTCAAATTAAAATATACAAAACGAAGTTGCACAACCTACGGCTATAATTTAAAATTATAAACTAATATTTAAATATAAATAGACAATTACCTATCAATAATTATAGTTAAAACCCCAAATTATACTAAAGAATAAATTGTGTAGGTACTTTATCTAAGACTATAAGAACTTCAAGTAACAAAAATCACCCTTTAATAATAAAAATTTGAAAGTCATTAAATTGCACTCTAACTTATCTATCTACTTAATATATTCTAAAATATCCCTCAGGCATTTCTGAATGTCAAACAGTTTTATTTGTTATGATAGGAGCCAACTGGAACAGTTATTTTGCTGGTGAATATGAAATTTTATCTGTAGTGATAACAGCTCATTACAACGCCGCTTTACAACACATAACATATATCATTACTTACTTAATGACTTAGTAATGAATTTTTTACCTAATAAGGGTAGATAACAGTGTCTAACGAATATTATTTATATACTTATTTAATTTTAGAAAGCATAAAAATGACTAATAAATTATGTCAATTTAAAAAAATTACCTGCAGCATCGGTGGTCCCGGGTTTAATTCCCAGTAGAAACAAGAAATTAGTTTCCAGCACATACTGTAAATTAAGTGAAATGTATATATGTTCCGCCCTTCGGAGGGAGGCGTTGATGCGTCCATCATGTGAACCGTGCAATGTTGGGCACTTTACACATCCTTACCTTTTTTACAGAACTGCAGATGTTGGGCAAAATTACCATTATAGTAAGGTGAAACTGCTCCCTGGCGTCGTTTTTTTTTTAATATATATTTCAACAACACAGCACGAGGGCCTAGAGCCTAAATACTATCGTACCGTGGGTGTCGACAAGGAGGAAAGAGGCAACTTGTTAATTCTGGACTTGAAGGTTTGGAGGTTCGGCGGAGAAGGAAAAACATGTGCCGGCAAGGAATTCCACAACTTGGAAGTCCTCGGGACAAAAGATGTTCTATGTCTGCTGACCTGGACAGTAAAAGGGTGCATTCGCTCTGTTCCCCTGGTAGATCTGTTGGGGGCAGCAGGTGGAGGAACTATGGCAGAAAGCTCCTCTGAGCAATGCGCCTGCAGATATCTATAAAAGAGAGAGGGGAGAGAGAGAGAGAGAGAGAGAGGTGTCACCAACAGCACGTCGGTGGGCAAAGGATGGCAGCCTTTGAGTGAGGGTAGGGTCACCGATGAGACGTATAGCTCTCTTCTAAATGGAGTCCCGGATAGCGAGTGTAGAAGCGGCAGCGGCACCCCAGATGTGGGAGCAGTATTCGTGGTTTGGCCTTATTTGTGAAGTATATAAGGTATAGAGATTAGCTGGTGAAAAGTATTTGCGATCCCGGAAGAAGAAACCTAATTTCTTAGCAGCCGCTTCCGCAATTGATGTGACACGTTGGTGCCAATTGAGATTTCCATCCACAGACATGTCAACAAGTGAAAAGGACTCATTACTTTGAATAACTTGGTTGTTCATTGTGATGGGTCTAGGGCTGGTGTACCTCTTATAAGATAGAAAGCAAGACTGAGATTTGGTGGAGTTGAATTGTACAAGATTTCTACTTCCCCAGTCTAATATTTTTTGGAGATCCACAGAGACAGAACCCTCCATGACTGTGTGATCCTCATCTAATTGGGCTAAACAGACAGGCTTAGAATATTGTAAATTTGAGTGGAGTGCTGTCGTCCGCGTAACTGTGAACTGGGTTGGATGTGCTAGAGAGGAGGTCATTGATGTGAAGAAGAAACAAAGTAGGGACTAAAGCTGAACCTTGAGGGACTCCTGCATTAATTGGGTACAGTTTAGAGGAATGGTCATCGACGACAACAGAAATGCTCCGGTTGGAGAGGAAATTTGCTGTCCAGGTACAGAGTTTTGGTGGTAGGCCAAAGGCCGGAAGTTTATTAAGCAGCGCTGCGTGCCACACCTGGTCGAATGCTTTGGATATGTCTAGAGCGTCAATCTGAGATTCACCGTGTAGTTCCATAGACTTGTTCCAAGAATGGGTGACAAACGAAAGGAGGTCGGCAGTTGATCTGCGCTGACGGAATCCATGCTGCCTGTCGTGGATTAAACTGTGTTTTTCAAGAAATTTCAGTGATTCGGTGTTTATATACTTTTCCATCACTTTAGAGACGACTGAAAGGAGAGATAGGCCTGTAGTTGCTAGGAAGCGCTTTGGATCCTTTCTTGGGGACGGTTGTACTCGAGCAGTTTTTCAGTTACTAGGGAATATGCCTCTATTGTAAGATGTCTGAAACGGACGAGTCAGGACAGGAGTAAGTTCTGGTGCGCATTTTTTGAGAACAATTGCTGGGATCTCGTCAAGGCTAGAGGCTTTTTGAATTAAGAGAAGAGAGCATCTTTCGTACCTTTTTAGTTTTGAAAATCATATCCGTCATTTTATGCGCGACATTGGAGACTGTTGGTGGTTGAATATTTAGAGGTGGGTTGAGAGTAGAGTTGCCAGCGAACAACGAGGCAAAAAGTTCAGTCTTGCCCAGGGTGGTAGAAACAAATTCATCCCCTGAAACAAGAGGTGGGAACGTACTCTTGCAGAAATTATTCCCAATAGATTTAGCAAGAATCCCGAAGGCTTTGCCGCCGTTGGAGCTTGAGAGGACTTTGTTTTTGATGTGGTTATTAAACGAGTTTTTTTGCCTCAGAAAGAATGCGGATATAGCGGTTTCTTGCTTCGTTAAATGCTTGACGGTTTTCTTGACTGGGATTGAATAGAAGCGTTTTGAGAACTTTGATCTTCTCAAGTCTGGCCTTGTCACAGGATTTAGAGAACCAGGGCTTTTAAGTGACTGAAGAGGTTTTCTGTATACGTGGAATAAATGATTTCATGCAAGCTTTGATAATTTCGGTGACGTTCTGTGGGATATCAGAGGAGTCAGGATGAGAGAAGCAGACAGACGCCCACGGATATAAGGAAAAGTAATCCAGCATTTCGTCCTAGTTCGCGGAGTTGTAGTGCCAAACGATACGTGGGTGTGATGACTCTGTGACCTCGGATTGCGCAGGAAGCAGTGACCATGCGGTGGTCTGAGTGACCAAGAGGGGCGGTGACTGATGTCTTATAGCATTCAGGTTTTGTAGTAAGAAGGCGATCCAAAAGATTTGACCTCTGTTGGGATGCGAGGAAAGTAAGTAGGTTACCGAACCATGTTGGCTAAAGAATTGCTGACTGCAAAGGCCTCCGCTGCGCTCCCCTGTGGATCGGTTTTTGAAGATCCTAGCCATTCCTTATTATGGACATTGAAGTCACCAAGAATAGTAACCTCGGAGGAAGGATATTCAGAAATCAGATGGTCGGTTTTTTCAGAAAGGTAGTCGAAGAGCTGGACAAAGTTGTTCTCAGAAGGTGACCGGCAAATGCAACAGATGAATTTAGTTGCAGCCCTGAGAGAGAGTTTCATCCAAAGTATGTCTTTTCTTCCAGCTTCTAAATTGGGAAGTCTGGTGCAGGGTAGATTGCTACGGACGTATGCGCACACGCCTCCATGCAATCTAAAGGAAGTAAGGAGCTCATACCCCGGGAAATTAAGGTGATGAGTGGCTGTTTTGGCACTGATTTGGGTTTCGGTGAGGAAGATGAGTTGGGGCCTATTAGCCTGGAGGAAATGGTAGACGGAGTTCAGGTTAGAATTTATGCCACATATATTCGAGAAGGATATGTTAAATCTTGAGCCGGCACCCCCTGCACACCCCTCTCCCGGAGATCCGACTGTAGAGATATTTTATCTCCGGAATCTTTTGTACAAGGAGGAGCCATCATCATTTTTGTTTATATGGGAAACCGACTCATACACCAGAACCGGAAACGTCCGTTGGGACTTCACCGGTCCCTTGATGTAAGGGGTGGTACCTCCTCGGGCGTGGAAAAATCCTTTACTATCACGTAAAGGAAAAGTTCACTCCCACCTGTCGATAGTCGCGCAATTATATCGACGTTGAAGAAACAAAATACAAAATATACAAAAATTATTACCTTCAATAATTTGTTGCTAAATTCGCACAGAACATTCCATTTTTACTCCTGTAACAAAGAAACAACATTAGTAATGAAATCAATCATTGCACACCTTGAATTTAGTACCTAATACAATTTATTTTAATGGAGGTACAAAAAAAGTCTGGATGCAACAAGTGCGTTATAGTAGTGAATTTTCATTTAATGATGTAGGTACGCAATTTTTTAAGGAAAATTATATATGCCAAGAAAAAATAATATTTGTGTGTAATATTTAATAGATTTTGTTTAACACAAATATTTAGGTCTTGTGCCCTCCTGTGACCTTCAGCGGCACCATTTTTTTTCATTAAATGCTTATAACATCAAAAATACAGATGGGTTAGAATCTGACATTTATAGGAAAAAGACTTCTAAAAATCACTTTATACCATCAGATTCAATTCATCCTCTCAATATTTATATTTCCCTGATAAAAATAAAAAAGTCTGGACGCAGCAAGTACGTTATGGTAATGAATTTTCATAGAAATGATCTGGCGTCAAACTTTTTTAAATTAAATGCTTATACCTTTTTTCTCTTGTAACATAAGATATCTAAATTTCGGTATATAGGTTTACTTTTTAAAGCGTAAACCTACCTACCATATTTGATTATCATAGCTTTGTTATTTTCGGAGATAATATAATAATTTTTTTCCGAAAGAAAACCCAAAATTTTCCCAGAAACTCTGGTCCGATTTTCCTGGACAACGAACCTATCCAAGCTACTTACAAAAGGAAGGTACCTGCCAAATTTCATCAAAATCAGTCATTTGAATCTACATGTCTCTTCTTACGATCAGAGGAACATCTTCAAAAAGGGGTGACAATCCATAAGGAAATGTAGGTAATTTGCGACATTTAGTCTTATAGTAGGAATGTAAGGACCAACTAGCAAATCATCGATTAAGGCAGCCGAAACGTTCACGGAAAATTCATGCTGGAAGCTAGACGCACGTATTGCTTTGGGACTTTCTAGTTCCCATCGATGCAGGTTCCTCAGACTGATGTTACTGTGTCTAAGTGAAGATTGTAACATGTGGTGAGCACTGATAAGTACACTTGGAGAACCCAAATCACCACAACACATCTTTTTAATGGCCCGACGAACGTTTCACTAACAAGGATACTGTGTCTGGTAAATGAAGACGTCTACTCCCGACACAAAAACAATAGATGGAAGTGCATATCCGCATATCCTTCATTAGAAAATGGGTAAGACATTTGAAATAATAAGTTAGCAACTCGAAACCACAAATACAACTAGTATTCACATTTCTTATTTTTCCAAAAAAGCTACTTTTGTTAGGGTTGTAACTAACGAATAAAAATCGCGTAGAGAAATGTATCGTTTGGTGAAGTGAACTTTGTGCACATAAACAAATCATTTTTAAATATCCCATGCGAAGGTAAGACATTTACAACTTATTTTTAAATAAACTAGGGTAACTGCACCAGTAAATGCCATTATAAAGACTTGTTTGCATAAAATAGGCTAGAAAAAAATTAAAAACAATTATTTGCGATTGAACAAAAAAACCATGTGTTTGTTGAGGGTTTACAAAGGTATCTCTACTGTCATAATTGCAATAAAGATATTTACTAACCATGTTTAATTTTTTTCCCCACTTTCCTTCCAAGTACCTGTAATTGCCATTATTCAAATTAAAAAATCCCAGTAGTTGCCACTTTATGCACCAGTAATTGCCAATATTTATTTCTATGTTTTAACCATCTATTTCCACTATAAGAACTTTGAAATAAAAAGAATGTACGAATGCAACAGTTTTATTTTGTCTTTAGATTATAAATAGTACATAAGTACATAAACTAAAAAATTAACATTTTGATTTAAAAGCCCTATAAGCTGTTTTAATTTTTTTTATTATGTTATTATTTATTGAAAATGGGTTATTGCCAATTAAATCCACCGGTCCAAAAAATATACGGTATAAGTGAACTTCGTCGACATCATTCTTAACAGGCCAAAGAAATGAGTTCTGTGTTATTTCTTTTAGGAACTTTATGGTTGCTTTAGATTGTTCATTATCAATATTAATAATTCTTCCGATGAAGTATTGTTCATCGTAGTATACAGCATATTAATGCTCGGGAAGCAATGTTACCTCCTGATCAGTATTCAAGTGATCAGATGCCCTTTCCTTATTACTCGTACTTGTTTGTATCATATCTGAAAAATCTTCAGCATATATAACTGACTCTTCACTATCGTCCGTCTCACTCTCTTCAACAACTCAATCATCTGTTCTTTTGCGGTCTAAGAAGTCACAGACCAACAGGGATACAGCGTCTGACATTCTGAAGAATGTGGATCCGGTTAAGTCTGATATATATGTTAATAAAATAAAGCATATGAAGGATGGTGGCCTTATTCTTACGTGTAGCAGAGGAGAGGAGGCTTCGAAACTGGTGGGTTGATGGATTCCAGGCTTTAGGAAGACTACGTTATCCGCAGACTGGGGACTGTTAGGCCTAGACTTAGAATTGTTAGCATGTCGGGGAAAATTCGTTCAGAGTTTCTATCTGACTATATTGTGAAATAGAACAGTGGCATCTTTTTCCAGTCTGATACTTGTAAGATTGTCTCCGTAACGCCTTTAAGAAAAAAGAAAGATGTATACCAAGCAGTGGTTCAAGTGGATCACACAGCTTACAACCGGGCTATAAGTACTGGACATCTTTTAGTGGGTTTGGACTCTTGTTCAGTTTATTATGCGGTAGAGGTCTTACGCTGTAATGTAATGTAGATGTAATTCATTTGATCATACTGCAGGTAGGTGTGAGTCTGATAGAGTCGTTTGTCCTAGGTGCGGTGAGCTTCATGAAGTTAAGGATTGCAAAATTTTATGATCCACAGAAGCAATTTGCAGAAAAGTTGAAACTTAATCCCATATTTACCTCAGAAATTATAGCAATTCATAAAGCAGTCCAGTATACTGATACAATAGAAAACAGTGAGATATTAATCATTTCTGACAGCAAAAGTTTATTCAAGCCATTTATAACGGTTCCCACAAAAGAAGCAAAAACAATTATCTCATAACTGAAACAATTAATGCCATAAAACATTCAAGAGCACAGGGTAAAAATATTTTACTGCTGTGGACAAAAGCACATTCAGGCATACAGGGAAACGAAATAGTGGATAATCTGGCCAAGCAAGCGACAAACGACGGAATTACCGAAATATACAAAATCCCAGTGCAAGATTTCTGGGTGTATCTCAGCAAACAATCACATCAAAAATGGGAAGAGGAATACAAACAAAATACAAAAAGTTTATGTTATAAGCAAATACAACCAACACTACCGGTGAAGCCATGGTTTGCTAAATTAAATTATAAAAAAAAAGGAAATTTTAATTATTTGCAGATTACGCTTTAATCATATAATGGTACTTGTTTACATGCATAAAATAGCCTTAAGAAACGACCCACTTTGTCAGTGTGGAGAGCTGGGGAGCACTCAGCACATGCTACTAGAGTGCAGCTTAAAAAAACTCGGGATGCAGCAAGTGCGTTATGGTAGTGAATTTTTATTAAATGCTTCAAATCTGAATAACTCAAATTTCTATAAACTTAGAGAGTTTAATTTTAATACGTAGTAAGGTCTTTCCTAAGGCAAGATATTCACAAAATTTCATTAAAATAACTTTGTAATTTTCGAAGAAAAAATTTTTTTTCGAAAGTAAATTTAAAATTTGAATAACTCAATTTTCTCTAAACTTAGAAAGTTGAATTTTGGTACGTAGTAATAAGATCTCCCCTGAGGCAACATATATAGTAAATTTCATTAAAACAGCTTTGTTACTTTCGGAGAAAATTTTTTTTTCGAAAGAAAACTCAAAATTTTCCCGGAAAACCCCGTCCGATTTTTCTGGCTAACGAACTCATCCAAGCCATTTATAAAAGAAAGGCACTTGCCAAGTTTCATCGAAATCGGTTAATTATTTATTTATTATAAACATATAAAAATTGAAACTGACCCCGGATATGGGTTCTAGGGGTCCTAGTTCGCACTCATTTGAAAGAATGTTTGCAAAGTGTCACCATCGATACCTCTCTATTAGTGAATTTTTTTAAATAAAAATTTACTAATTATGCATATTGTGCTTTCTCAATATTCTGTGTATTGCCCAGATAGATAAACCCAAATCTTTAGACCTACTTCTTAACGAACTTTGTAGATATGCTTCAAAATATGCAAGAACTATAATTTCATTCATTTCATTGTCTTCAATTTTGAAACGTTCAACAACGCGTCGTATCAGTATTATTCCATGGCTTGACGACTTACTTTTAATTCTGCTGAATTTTGTTCTATACATTGGAGCCAAATAAAGGAATCTGTTGTTAAATGTTCGAACTGTTGTCTCAACTATTCTGTTACATTCACCATATATTGAAAACATCATCTGCAGAATAACAAACTAGCATGTACAACATTAGTTGTCACT
Organism: Tillus elongatus; assembly: GCA_964006375.1. Taxonomy (NCBI): domain Eukaryota; kingdom Metazoa; phylum Arthropoda; class Insecta; order Coleoptera; family Cleridae; genus Tillus; species Tillus elongatus. Next base: position 93,840,753 of record OZ023267.1, read on the forward strand.
GCCTATCCTCTCATGTGATCCTGATACTACAGACGTGAAAATCGTCTCGTCGTTTCTACGATTTCTGTGGTAAAAACTTCATGTTAAATATTAAATGCTTCATTTGAATAACTCAATTTTCTATAAACTTAGCGAGTTTAATTTTTGTATGTAGTAAGGTCTCTCCTAACGCAAGATATTTACCAAATTTCACTAAAATAACTTTTTAATTTTCGGAGAAAAAAAATTTCGGAAAAAAAATTAAAATTTGAATAACTCAATTTTTTATAAACTTAGAAAGTTGATTTTCAGTGCGTAATAAGATCTCTCCCAAGGCAACATATATAGTAAATTTCATTAAACCAGCTTTGTTACTTTCGGAGAAAAAAAAATTATCGAAAAGAAACTCAACATTTTCCCCGAAAACCCCGTCCGATTTTTCTGGCTAACAAACTCATCCAAGCAATTAATAAAAGAAAGCCACTTGTCAAGTTTTATCAAAATCAGTTAATTATTATTTGAGTTACCAGACGGACGGACGGACGGACGGACGGACGGACACACACACACACGAACACACACACACACACACACACACACACACACACACACACACACACACACACACACACACACACACACACACACACACACACACACACACACACACACACACACACACACACACACACACACACACACACACACACACACACACACACACACACACACACACACACACACACACACACACACACACACACACACACACACACACACACACACAAACTGAAAAAAAACTTAAATAAACAAAAAACTTAAAAAAATAAATTTAAAAAAACTGAAAAAGGGGGAAAAAAAGACCCGTTAGAAATAAAGAAAAAAAAAAGAAAAAAAAAGAGAATGAATATGTTAAATGGTAAGAATATTGTTGTACTCAGCTTAGTTAATTATATTAAAAATAATGGTAGTAATAATAAAAACTACATAATGGTTGGAGCCACGATGGAACATTTTATAGAAAAATACGTGCATGACCTAACGCTCGACCGGAAAATTAAATCGGACAATGGGCTAATGGAAAATTATCCGCAGCCAAAAAAAAAGCGCGAACAACAACAACATTGCTGGTCTCTGAGATTGTTCGTGCTTGAGAGATGTTTGCGTAGAGTTCAACACTGGTGCTCCACTAATAACCTCCCACTGAATATTAAAAAATGTGTTGTAAAGTGTTATACGCTCAACCGCCGTGTAATCGAGTTACCAGACTCCATAGATGGACAGCCTCTTCTAAGACCTGCAACCTTTAAAGACTTGGGTGTTGTTTTCGACTCGAAACTCTCGTTCGTGGAAAACTATGAACATGCTATTAGTAGGGCAGCGAAGAGACTTGCATTTCTTATTCGCAATTCCGGTTCTTCCACAATGCGGACACTTTGGGGCTCCTGTTCGGTGTCTATGTGCGGCCGTATCTGGAACATGCCTGTCTGGTGTGGTCTCTGTATGACGTCCATATAGGGGCTCTTGAAACTGTCCAACGAAGATTTGTAAAGTTCCTTGCATAAAGAGCGAATCGGGTGTATCCTGCTACTGGTACACCACGGGCTGATTTACTGTCGAGGTTCTCATTGGAATCTCTGCAGGCTAGACGTATTGTCTGCTCTCTCCCTGATATATAATTTGCTGCACAGTAGGATCGTCAGTCCTGAACTATTGGGCACACACCCTTAGAGTCAACTCTAGAAAACACGACTTCTTTTATCTACCGCCACCTAGGACCAATGTTAGGCTTAGGTTAACTCACCGATTTACAGATCGTGTTCTATTTATAACAGCGTGCATCAGTGAATAGATATATTGTGTTGTGCTGAGTCTGAGCTGAGACACGTGCATCGCTGCTTGGTAATTAGTAGTACTTTTACAATGTTAATTTTTCAGGTGTATGGTATGTCTTTTATATAGTATTTATACTCTTAATTTGGGATCATTCCCGTTGAGTATTTGTAATAAATAAATAAATAAATAAATAAATAAATAAATAAATAAATAAATAAATAAATAAATAAATAAATAAATAAATAAATAAATAAATAAATAAATAAATAAATAAATAAATAAATAAATAAATGTGTGTATGTGTGTATCCGAGCGATAACTCAAAAAATATTCAACCGATTTGAACGAAACTTGGCACATATCTTCATTGTATTAAGACCACGAACGAGTTCGTATATCAGCTATAACGGTCTTTTTCCCCCCAAAAATTTACACAAATATTTTTGAAAACGCTATACTTTTGTAAGTATCAGAGTAACTAGAAATGAGACTTACATGTAACTACAAATAGTGAAAATAAACCTATGTTGTGAATTTTAAGTAATTTGGTACACAATATTTAGAGTTTGGTCCCAAATGAAAAATAAAATCCCAAAGACATGCGTTGAAACGACTTAGTGGTTAAAGTCCAATGCCTGACAGACAGAGTAGTTGACTGCCACGCGTAGACTGATTCATACAACAGGTATAAACCATACATCAACGGTAACCAAACTAAATATATACCAGGCATAAAACATACTACCCGAACCAACAATCGTGAAATCTCAATCTCGCAATTATGGAAATGACAGACGACATGAAATTAAAAAATTGCCAAGTGATTGTTATTTAACTGGGGGATTCAATCAATTATTAAAATACACTATATTTGTATCTTTATGAACGGCCCCAAATACAGTTTTAGCGCAGCATAGATATATTATGCTGTCGCATAATATAGTAGAAATGTAAACAAAATCAAGCCAAGTATCTATAAAATGATTCTAAAATAGTTTCTTTTATCTTTAAATTTAAACATAAGACGTCAAATAAGACAGAAACAGTCGTGGGATGTGTTTCAATAGCAATTCTACTAATTCTGTAATTAATTGTTAGGCATACTTTGAATATACTATCCCGGGCATGCAGCCGATCTGGAGTATAATGTAAACAAAACATTAGCTAACCTGTGCTTACATAGCGCAGAGACAGCGTCGTTGTCTTCTAAGCAGAAGGTTACGCGATCGAATCCAGCTCGATGAATGTATGTTTTTTTATGTTTTATTTTCACATTTCGAGAAACAATAGTGCACAGATTTCATACGTTTTGAACAAGATCTCATTTTTGATTAAAACGCCTCAATAAGTTTATCACCTTTGAGTCTAAAATTATAATTTTGTTATTGTAGATCTGGAAAAAATCGGTTTGATTAGGTTCACTAAAACGAAATCACACTGGCGATTAATAAGGAAAAATAACTGCTGCGTTTATAATTTGACAGATACTTTACTTTTCTAAATATGAATTAAGTTTCCTTCTGGAAATCTTTTGTATAGCTTTAATGAAATTTGTAATAAAAGTGTCTCTTGAAGAGACTTACACTATCTACAGATATAGCAAAATTTAGTTCTTTAGCTTCATAGAAAATTGAGTTTTGGACATTTTTCTCAAAAGGAGTTAGAACACAAGATTTTTTTCATAATTGAGAGATATCGATGGTAACACTTTCGAAAGAATTCTTCAAATGTGCGTGTACTGGGACCTCTAAAATCGAGCTTCAATGCCTGTGTGCGTTTAAAGCATTAATTTTAGTATATGCCGTATAATAACAATGCACAATTTTTATGAAAATTTGCAACTATAACGCAGTTGCTGCGTCCCGAATTTTTTTGTCTTAGAATTAAGCCTACTATATGCTCACAAAATCTGAATATAACGATACGGGAAACGCTCTATATATATATATATATATATATATATATATATATATATATATATATATATATATATATATATATATATATATATATAGTATGTTGTCACGGCAGATTAAATTAACATAAAATGTATAAATAAAGACTGTGTACAACCAATCAATAATTTTGTAAATTGTCAACCCTGCCCCATCTTCTTCCCTAATACCGGGACAATGTATGTAAGGCTAGATGATGTATTCTCACCATAATTAGAACCGCAGACCGGTTTCGCTCTAATTAGAGCTGGTTAGTGTGCTATACTAATTATAGCGGGAACACACCTATAAAGTAATACGGCTAAGAAAGCCAGCCTCCTAGAACATTGCGATATGTACGACAGAGTCGCCATCTCGGTGCGGAACCAGGTAGTACATTGTCACGGCAGATCCAATTACCACAAAATGTTATAAATAGAGCCGTGTACAACCAACCAACCATTTTGCAAATTGTCAGCCCTGGCCCATTTTGTTCCCTAATACCGGGACAATGTATGTAAGGCTAGATGTATCCTCACCATAATTAGAAACGCAGACCGGTTTCGCTCTAATTAGAGCTCGTCAGTGCGTTATACTAATTACAGCGTAATGCTACTACAGTTCGTTTCGAAAATTAATTCTGCTTCAGAATATGGGAATAGAAATAGGGATTCTATTTGAAAAAATCGAGTTTTAATGGTCTGAAGTTGCACTAAAAGAAAATCTAATTTTGAAGTCGAAGAAACTCAAAAACGGCTGAATATATAGGGAATACTACTGAAAGTCCCTTTAACGTTTATAATTCAAAAAATGCAAAAGGACTATAACATTCCATTTGAAATAAGAAAGTTGATGTCTACCTCCTGTATTTCCGGAAGTACCACCATCTTGAAAATATTTTCATTGAATAGATCATGGGTCGTTACGCGCATTCTGAAATTTTCGGAAAAATATTATGAACAGAACTCCTAGTACTTTTAATACACGGTTTCGGTCTATCAGCCTGTATATATATATATATATATATATATATATATATATATATATATATATATATATATATATATATATATATATAACTTGACGTGTTTCAGGCTGCCAGCTCGTTTTCAATGGGGTAGCCTATATATATATATATATATATATATATATATATATATATATATATATATGTATGTTGGCGAGTTAAGTGAATAATCAGAAAATAAATAATACAAAGGTGTTTAATAACAAAGGTGATAGTGACTTTTGGCACAACCGTAAGTGTCATTTTAATGCGGCTGTTTTTAGTGGATATGACAAACAATCCAGAATAAATTCAACCCATACAGCTGTCTGCTAGATTTTGCTTCGATTGCAATAATAAATGTAAAATAAAATTATACAATACAGTAAAGTTCACATACATGATGGTTATACTAAAAGTCAAAAATAGCGTCGACCTGCTAATAAACTAGCTACGAATCGCGTGGTCTTTTGACGTGAAACTAGGTCAGTTTTTATTGCTTTCGGAACTTCTCTAACCTTTACTTTATTTAGTTGCGTGGATGTCGTAACATTGAAAGTTGGCTCCTCCATTAAACAAGTATCTTATTAATATAAGGATTATGAATAGATCGTAAACACAGATTGTTGGATGCTTATTTTCAAGACCACAGTGCCTTTTAAGCAGTACGTACCAAATGCATACATTATTAAACGATTATACAGGTGTCTTTTAGGCGCGAACGACATTCCACATCGGCGAAGAGATAAACCTATTAGAAAAAGTCGCAACACGCACACACCCGCGCGCGCACGGACGCATGCACGCGCACGCACACAATGTTTCATTTAAGGTGCTGATTTTTATAATAATTCACTCCGAAGCATCTGAAATTTTTTTACCAATCTAATATGTCTTGTGACAACACTAATGACGACTAAATGATGTAAAATATAAATCTTTGTTTATCTCATTTAACGTTATACGGCACAGTAATGTCATTTTCTAACAAGGAATATATTTCGTCGTATTTTCTAAATTCTGTTAAATTTAATTCCGGAAAAACTTGGATCACAATTGTTCAACAGAACTGAATTTTGGAAGATTCCATCTGTATAGTCTGATGGCTATAATATATGAGTTACATTTCATAAAAATAAATTGACGAGTTTCAAACATGTCATTTTTGAGAAGAAAATTTGCAACACACACACACACCAGCTCGCACGCAGGCGCGTGCACACACACACACGCATACATTTTATATATACATACAAGCATAGAAAGTCTGAAGACCTCGTAATTCGCGCCCAATTGCCAAAAAAATATTAGAAAAATTCGCTAAAAACAGGGATGTTATTTTGTGAGATTTTATACTTTGAAATATGCGTAAGAGCAAAGTGAATAAAGACACTGGACCCCTATGGGTCCGGGGACAAACTTGAAGAATAAGCTCAAGGTAACTCCTGCCTGTCGTATAAGGCGACTAATTGGACTAAACTGGTCCAGGTGAGCCCGGAGGGAGGCGGATATCTCTGGGGAGTGATATGCACCCGGATTTTGAGGCCTCCACTGTGGGCTTAGAAATGGACAATTGGCCTCGCTAGGTTGTTACTCGGGAGCGGAGTTCCTGAGCAGTGTTGCCTTGGATTGAGCGCTGGCGGGTGTCGTGTGTCAAGAGGACCCGGAGGGGGTTGAGTTCTCTGACGAGTGGTATACACCCGGAGTATGAGGCCGCCACTGTGTGCTTGGAAACGGAAGGATGACCTCGTTTGGGTGATGTTTGGGAGCGGGACTCGATGGGATGTCGCCTTGAGTCTAGCACTGGTGGGTTTCGGGTCTAGACGAACCCGGGGGTGAGCTGAGATCTCTAGCGGTGGATTACAACTGGAGATTGAGGCCTCTTCTGTGAGCTTCGAAACGGGCAAACGACCTCACTTGGATGCTGCTCGGGTGAGGGACTTCATGATACCGCCCCGAGTCAAACAATGATGGATATCGGGTCCAGACGAACTCGGAGAGAGGTTATCTCTCTTTAAGCTTCGAAGCGGAAAAGCAACTTCACTCAGTTGGCAGTACACCTGTCAAACCAACTTTCACCCTCAAAAATATCGTCTTCTGCGGGGAGCTCGATTTGTTGGGTGAAATTTAAGCAAACGCAAGCGGGTATTGGGTCTAGACCAACCCGGGGGAGGGCTGAGATCTTTAGGGGTGGATTACACCTGGAGATTGAGGCCTACTCTGTGAGCTTCGAAACGGGCTAACGGCCCCGCTTGGATGCTGATCGAGAGCGGGACTTCATGGTACCGCCTCGAGTCAAACACTGGCGGATGTCGGGTACAGACGAACTCGGGGAGAGGTTATCTCTGTTTGAGCTTCGGAACGGGCAAGCGACTTCGCTCAGATGGCAGTACACCTGTCAAACAAACTTTCACCCTCAAAAAAAGAGCTGGATTTAATGGGTGAAATATAAGTAATTAGACGTGTGCCATAATAGACCTAAAGTCGTGGTGGAGGGACTGGAAGAGCCCACTCACAATGAACCTAATCTCTAAGACAATGGATATATCGGAAATTCTTAACAAATAGAACATATTACATTACAGAACATATTCGACATGATTTTATAAGTTAAAAGGTTTTGTAACAGTCTTTTTTGTTAGATAGGACTGTGCTTGTGGTATTAAACGAAAGCAACATAACTAGAATATGATATAGGTAATTAGAAACACCATTAAAAGTAATAAAACCAGAAAAAATGGCGGAAACATTCTGTAGGTGTGTGAAGCTGTGTGTGTTTTGTTTCTTTAACGTCGACGTACTTCCGCGACTATGGCCAATCACCGACGCCAGGTAGCAGTTTCACCTCACTATCCTGAATATGTTGCCGAACTCCTGCCCTTCTGTAAGGAGGGTAGGGATCTTGAACGTGTCCAACATCACATGGACACGGGACCCACGGCTTTACGCCCCCTCCGAAGGGAGGAACGTGCAGACATCCAACTTTATCAAATACACTGCCACAACCTCGGTTGGTGTTAATCGTACAGTATGTACTGAAAAAGTGAAAGGAGAACCCAGTGATCGAACCCAGTACCCTTCAGTTTAGAGGCACACGTTTTTACCACTGAGGCTCTTGTGTGTGAAGCTCACACGCTCTCATATCCACGCCAACCTAAAAACGACTCGATTATTATTCAACTTAATTTTTGGTTAAATTGATTCAGGGAACCGACAACTACGAAAAGAATGTACTATAGAAAGAAATTACACTACATAAATACAAATCAAGTTACTCAGTTATAACATAAATATAACAGAATGGGAAAAATAATAAAGGCAACTTGTAAAATATCAACAGGCAGATTTTTAGCTTAATTTGAGATAAATGTACGAACTGAAAGAGACCCCAATTGTAGCCACCCTATACAGTTACAGGATAACCGTGTATTAAAACTTTGTAGAGTTCCCGAATATCCCCAATTTTGAATTTATGTTGACGGAGGTAATTCACAACCGTCTTTTATTTAGAATATTTTCAGGGTCACATCGCTTCCGGTTAAACCGGAAGTCGCCATTAACTTTGTTAATTTAAATGTAACGAACTTAACGGGAGTGAGTGACTATGTGCAGAACAAAATACAACCCCCATTACAATAAGTTAAATTCTGGTTTATTCAATTACAATTCACCATAAAAATGTGTAAAGATTCATATTATGTTTCCTTATAACAATCTTTAATTGCATCAGTGATATTGTAATTTTTGTGCATTTTGGGGAACTTTTATCCTTATTCACAATAGCATGTTACATACGTAAAACGGGGTTATATGGGACATTTTCAACACAAACTCAGCTTTAGATATTTCTGTCTCTGAACGAAATATCAATTGTGCTGTCAGTTAGAGGATGTAATAAACCTTCAGGCCGCAATATGTGTGTGAAGGAATTGTCAACCGCAGAAATAATCATTTTAGGGCTAGCGAAAATTCTTGTTTCTTCATAAAAGGTCATTTTCAAACCAATTTCAGTTGAAAAACATGTAAGTACATGCTGCGGTTGACAATTCCTTTTCTGCTAAATTTAGACCTGTGAGTCCAAATGATTTTAGATAGAAAGTTTTCATCTTCATGAATACTCATTCATAAACATAAGCTCGAAAAATTCATTTCTTCTTAAATAGTCGCCTGACCGAAGTCCTTGCAGTATTATTTCTGAATATGGATGCAGTCTATGTGATTGTAAAATTCTGTGCACAGATGTACTTGATAGTCCCAAAGCTCGGGTAGCTGCAGGAGTCGAACGCCGCGGATAAACTCGAAAATAAGCTAAATGTTTATAACGTTATCTTCATTCTCAGTAATTCACTTCTGATCATTTCATGTAGTTTTGATACTTTCAGTCAATCAAAATCTTTCCTCTATGCTGACAAATTTCCCTCTACTCATTGCACACAATCTGCACGTTTTGCTCACAATCCTATGACATTCCCGATGGATAAGAAATAAATTTAAAATTTGAGTACTCTTCGTTATTTTGCATTTTAATTATCTTCTAATTCTTCCAACCTGGGCAATACAAAGATACAAACAAACAATTTTCAAGATTAAGTTACGTTCTACAATTCACGTGCTGTCAAAATTTAAAAGAATGTTTTGTTATCACACAAAGTCTCTTCCACCTTTCTTGTATAGTGTAATCTGATTTGTTAAAAAACGAGGTTGTTACCTAGAAATGCTAGTAACAATTAATTTACTAGAGACAGGTACATGGAAACTTATATGAAGCCGGTGTAGAATTAAATTCAACATCCGAATTGTCAATAATATACAGGTGTGCTATTTAAAAAGACTTTTGCAAGATTAAATATGTCCAAGTTTGTCTCTCAACGTAGAACACTCTGTATAATGAAAGTATACTCCAGGAACACAGTATGGAAGCTCCAGCTCAGTGCTTATGGTGTTCCATATTTGAGCCCTTTATCTTGAAAAACATGTAAGGTACATGCTATTGTAAATAAGGATAAAAGTTCCCCAAAATGTACAAAAATCACAAAATCACTGAAACAATTGAAGATGTTTTACGGAAACCTAATATGAATCTTTATAAAATTGTATGGTGAATCCGAATGTGCATTAAGATATAGGGCATTATATTTAACTTGGCAAAGTTCATGGAGACTTCCGGTTTAACCGGAAGCGAAGTGACCTTGAGAATATTTTTGAAATAAAAGACAGTTGCGCATTACTTCCCACACCATAAATTCAAAATTGAGGATATTCGGGAACTCCACAAAGTGCTTATGCAGGGCTACGTGAAAAACCCTGTATAGCGAGATCCCTTGCAATGGGACAATAAGGTTTTGGAAACAGTACAAAAATGTTTTAAACTTTAAATCATTTAGTTACAATCGGTCTACAATTAATGATTTATTTCGCCAAATTTAATTTTGAAACTTGTTAAAAGAATAAAGTTATACGAATGGGATAAAGCTGGTTGGGATATGGTAACCACACTGTATATTAATTAGTAGGAGACATGTTTACTACAAAACTTATTTTAATAAAAAAAAAAAAGGACTCTAATATTTACAACTAATACAATATATACAAGATCTATGTGGGTCAATAATGACACAGATAAAAAAAAACATTGTTTGCAGATTGCTAAAATTTGTAAAACATAAGATAAACAAAGTCCAATTGCTCCAGAAGAATTTGCAACCTAATGCGCATGAATAATCTACTTGGTAATTACATAATGCCAACTTGCAGACTGGGACTTGTGACCTTTCAGAACGTTGACACACATAATTAATCCTGCCTAGGTCAACTATATCATTAACTGCTTTTGTTTCTAATAATATTATAATATATGTAATCTTAGGAACGCCGTTTTGGTACAATATTGTTCCCGAACATACTGCCGAGTCAAAAGAATGACTTCCCCCTTACTAGCTACGAGTCGAATTGATCATCAGCTGCGTCTTCTAGCTTGCTTAACTCTGCTAACTATTGGTTCGACATCTTGATCGGCCTTGTCGCTAGTGCTTCTTCTTTTCTTTGGCTGTGCTATCCTTCTCTTAAGTTTCCTCCGAATGGTGCGGAGTATATAGATAGCGGCTATGATTAAAATGGCTGCTACTACTGTGGTGGTCAGGCTCGTTCATACTGAACGATGCGTGACCGTGTGCCATCGGTTTTCTTGGAGATGGTCATCTTCTTGTCGTTTTTCCTGAACGATGTCCTTCAAATCGTCATATGGTCTGACCACTGCTTCTTGGAGAATTTCCACTGGAGCTGTTAGTGCCCTTGATAGCGTTAAATTCGTTGGTACTGGTGTTACGAATCCACCTATGATAGGCACCCCCTCTACCTGTCAGGGAGTTAGCACCATAGTTTTTGTCTAAATGATACAGTCTTGGCATATGGATATTATTCCAGGCTGCTTTATCTTAACTTCTTCCCTTTGGCCGTTACATTTTTTACAAACATCCATGAGTTTCTTGTGTAAAATTGCTTCCAGATTTTTGGCTTGACTGGCTGATGATTGATTGGACATATGGTTTTGTCTTCTCGCTGGTATATTTCATCTATAATACAGCTGCGGCTGCTTTCTATACTTCTTACCATGGCTGGTGAACACACGTAGGTTCTCGTATAAGGGAAGGCTATGTTTTAATTCATTGTCGACTATTTGAAAGTATCGTTGCGTGTTGTAATCCACTCCTAGAATTTGATTAGGTACTTCCATAGACCAATATGTTTCGTTTAATCTTGATAGTGATTGAAGCATCAGTCTTGTTAACTAATGCGACGCTGCAATCATTTCTTGCTGTTGATTTTTATCTAATTGATCACTATCTTTGTAGACGTTGTAATTAACACCAATTACCAGTGGCGGCTCGCGATTGTCGCGGTAGAGGCGGTAATTTTTAAAAAATTTCAAGGTCACACGTTTTCCTGTCACTTCAGAATTTTAGTGTCTTTCATAAGATACCTCTCTGGCCAATAAGTGTATAGAGATCGTTCCTGCAATCACCTGTATTGCTTTCGTTGCCACTGTTCTATATGCACTTATTATTCTGATGGGTACCTTCCTCTGTGCCCCATCAACCTTTTTTCTACACCTTGTCTTTGACAACACGGCCTTCCATGCTGGTGCGCCAAACAGTATGATTGAGTTTACCACACTACTCAGCAGTCCTCGTTGTCGACTATTTTCATTTTACTCAGGTAAGACCTGAAACGCCCATTACCCGACAGAAATTTAGTAAAATAGTAACTCACCTCCCCATGCTGTCTCGATATCCATGTATGTATGTGTGGAATAAGCCTCTTTGTCCATTGGGTTGTTGACATTTCCTCTTCCCTTTCTCGCTGCCAGTCCAGCATTGTTTCGGTTCTTGCCTTCTTTTATTTCTTCTCTTCTATTTTCGTGTCTTTCATAAGATACCTCTCTGGCCAATAAGTGTATAAAGATCGTTCCTGCAATCACATGTATTGCTTTCGTTGCCACTGTTCTATATGCACTTATTATTCTGATGGGTACCTTCCTCTGTGTCCCCTCAACCTTTTTTCTACACCTTGTCTTTGACAACACGGCCTTCCATGCTGGTGCGCCATACAGTATGATTGAGTTTACCACACTACTCAGCACTCTCCTTCTCCCTGGTTTTGGTACACCAATATTTGTCATCAGACGCCCTAGCTTTGCAACCATTATGTCTGCTTTTGCGACTACTCTTTCTATGTGCACACCCATGTTCGTGTAATGTCCTACTTGTATGCCGAGGCAGTTCAGGCTTGTCTGCGACTGAATTTCTGCATTCCCACCTTGACGGTTACTGTTCTCAGTGTTCTTCGTCCCACTAGCAGTATACTTTTAGTTTTGTGAGGCGCGAGTTGTAGACCACTTTTTGCCATCCAGTTTTCCACTCTTGCCACTGACGAGTTAATATTATCTTCTATGTCAGCCTTATTTCCTCCGCTTACAACCAGGGCTAAATCATCTGCATACCCTATAATAGCCGTGTTGTTTACGGACTCCAGACTAAAAACCTTATTGTAATACAAGTTCCACATTGTTCTACATACTATTTTCAGCAGATATGGCTCAACTTGCCTCTTTCTTCGTATATGCCCCTCCATGGAGCTGTATTGAATGGATTTTTTACGTCCAATGTTACCATGGCCACAAACCTGTTTTCATTGCCTTCTTTCCTTGCACGTCCTGCACCTGTTTTACAGCATCCGTCGTCGAGCGCCCCTTGCGGAAGCCAAATTGGTTGTCTGCTAACCCTGCTCTTCTCTCGATTTCCTTTACAAGTCTGTTATTTATTACATGTTCATATAATTTGGTATTCCGTCTTCCAGGCATATAGTTCTATATGACTTCTTTCCTCCTGTTTTCTGTGGCTTCTCCAATAACATCCATCGAGTAGTCGTCCACTCTGACGGGAAACTTCCATCACTGATTAGTTTATTTATCAGACTTGCAATATCTCAGGTTTTTGTTCTGCTACTGCCTTAACAACCTCGGTCAGTATACCCGCTGGGCCTGCAACTTTACCAGATTTCATCCTTCGGCCTGCTTCCCTTATTTCTTCATATGTACAAGGTGGAATATCCTCAGACTTCACTTCCCCTCTCAGCCAGTCTTCAACTTCGTGTTTAGGGATGAATTCCTGCGCTATCTTAATTTGTTCATCATCACTTATTGTCATTAGTGTTCTTGTACCAATTTCACCTGTGATAATCTTGTACCCTATTCCCCCAAATATCATCATCGATTTCTTTACAAAGAGTCCCAGGCTTGTTTCTTTGTCTTTGTTATTGCTGTCTTTAATTTCTTTCTGCTTTCCCTGTGTTGATTCTGTGCTTTGTCTCTATCACTACTTGTGATGTTTTTTCCTATTGACTCTAGTGACGTTCCTTCTTGCCTCCGTAGATTAATTTCTGATTTTGTCGATCCTTTCATTCCACTAATATTCCCCTGGCTGGAGTAAAAACCACAACTCTACAATTCCCAGCTGCCTTTTGGAGGGGGCAGAAAAAGCTGCAAGACCTGAAAATAAACAGCTTCTGACGGAGGCTATGATGAAAAAAAAAAACACCGATTTGGGCAAAAAATATGCTCATTGAACAGAATAACACTGAAGAAATGTCTTGTTCTCAAATAAGACACAGTTTTTGGTGCAGGGGTACCGATCAAAAATCGTGCGAAAAGCTCTGGACGAAAAGTTAACGGCAGCTCACTTGGCCCAGGCAGTGAAACATCCTGGCAAAAATTATGTTTTGGGGCTATTTTTCATATATGGGTACAGGGAAACTTATACCTATCGCAGGCATGACGAACGGTGAAAAATATAAAGATATGTTAGAAACGTGTTTGTCCAGAGAACTGGAAAAGTTCAAGTAGTTGACAAACCCATGTTCCAGGAAGAGTCAGCACCGTGTCATGTTTCCAAGAAGATTGTGAAATATTTAAGAGCAAAAAGATTACCTTTCTAGACTGGTCTGTAAACTTACCGGACATTAATCATATTGAGAACTTGTGGTATGCAAGGCCAAATTGCTAAAATGGATTGCACAACAAAAAGTAAGGTGATTGAGGTTGTCATTCAGGCGTAGTTTCGCGATAACATCAACAAGAATTGCAAACAACTTATTGATTCTATGACAAAACGAGTTGGAAGCTGTGGCAAAACCCAAAGAGGGCATATACCCCTATTGACTATTACTAAAAGATTTATAATAAACTAGTAGTTTGTATTTTTTTTTCAATAAACGATATTTAACGTAAATCTGCCCGTGTTCACCTTAATTTGCACAATACGGTACATGTTTTTTACATTGTAGAATACATAAAAAATAGATTTTTTTACATCATAAAATGATTTTAAATTTTTTTAAGTTATTTTTTTACCCACAAGTTTGAAAATTTCAAAAAATGTTCATTTCAAACTTTTAATGTGTCATAAGCCACGTGTTTATATTGCTCATGGTTAATCCGGCACTGTCTACAAATATATTTCTATTGAAAAGATAAATGCCTGTACACTTAAAACCAGCCAAACTATTTTTGCGTCTATTACGGTGAAGATAGCCGGGTGCTGTATTTACATTTTTTGAGTATAAGGAATTAACGTGCAGTAGTTGATATTTTAAGCAAAGCCTGTGTGATAAAATCAATTTCATATTGTTTTACCTTGTAAAACATATATCGTTGAGTAAATAACGTTTTTCTACACAGTAAATTTTTAGTTGAAATCTACATCTCCAAAACGAACCAGATTTTAGTGAATTTTCTTAAAAAAATTCACTAATGAGGAGATCTCGACTTTTGAATTTTGAAAAAATTTCTTCAAATGAGCGCTAATTAGGCCCCCCAGAACACATATCCGGGGTCAGTTTGAATTTTTATATGTTTATATATGTATATATATATTATATATATATATATATATATATATATATATATATATATATATATATATATATATATATATATATATATATATATATATATATATATATATATATAACTCAAAAAATAATAAGCCGATTTTGATTAAATTTGGCGAATAAATTCCTTTTGCAAATGGCTTGGATAAGTTCGTTAGCCAGGAAAATCTGCTCAGGTTTTCCCGGAAAATTTTGTGTTTTCTTTCGAAAAAAATTTATATCTCCCGAATTAACAAAGTAAGGGCAACCAACTTTGGTACGCGGGTTTATGTCCTTATATGTAAGTTACCTACCAAAATTTAGCTCTGTATGTCAAAAGACAAAAAGTTATAGGCATTTAAAGAAAAATAAATTGGGGTTTTCCTCAAAACGTCAAAGTTGCGACTTAAAACGTCAAAATCGGCAACATTTTGGCAAATAACTTGAAACTAATACGGGCTATGGAAATCAAATGTCTCACGAAGGATGTTTTACAAACACTGAAGTCTTAGTTTCAACCGTCATTGTCCTTCATTTTACTAAAATGTTTCCAGAAAATTCATTTGAAATAGACGCTTTCCCTGATGCTTGGCAGTAGCCTTAGCTATAGAGTTTATCGTTTAATGGTATATAATTTTTGTCGAATTTTCGTAAAAAATCAATAAAGCTCAATATATCCGTTATTATACAAGATTTGAAAAAAATTTGTATATATTAATTATAGGGTGTCTTGAGCTACATCTTAAAAAAATATTTCTACAATCACAGGATAGCCCATAAGTCATTGGTGATACAAATTTTCTTTTTTTTTAATCAAACACGCCTTATGTTATTGCATTTTCCATCGAAATATAATGCATGTTTGTAAGAAAAGAAATTCTGGATGCAGCAAGTGCGTTATGGTAGCGAACTTTGATCAAATGCTTCATATTTGAATAGCCCAATTTGCTATTAACCTATAAGGTTGACCAAGAAACGAGTTTTTCGGGAACACTTTAAGTCTACTTTTGGAAATCTTGGTACATTTTCACACAATAAAGTTATTTTTATGAAACATGGCACATTGCTTTTACTATATAGGTTATACTGGTAACCAAAATTGATGCCTGCTTTTTTAAAAAGAAAACACACATATTTGCAATAAAAACATTTTTATAAAAATTCACTACCATAACGCACTTGCTGCGTCCAGAGTTTTTTACTTTTTGACTAGCATATAGGGTTTTATAGAACAACATGTAATTCTGGTTAGTTTATCGGAGTTCGTGAATTGTAATTAGAGTCAGTGAAAACTGCATACGGAACTTTCCAGTTACTTAACGACGATAACAGATTCTGAAATATACATCCTACTAGTTCGTGCAGATTTCACAGCAATCAACAATCGCTTTCCTAGAGCACCAGCTCGCTATGATTTTGTAATGTTTATCCGATGTTTGCCTAACATTAAACTTTCTACCAAAACAAGAAAAATGATTAATATGGTGCCTAGTTAATAAAATTATATAACAATAAATCGATGTTAACACGACGTACACTATTAGCTAACTGATTTAACTAGGATCTATTATTATGAACAGGCCTCAAAGGCAGTACCTTTTCTCGTCATTCAAAATAATTTCCTTAAATGGGTATAAAACACTATATATGTTGCCATTGAAGTGCTATATATATATATATATATATATATATATATATATATATATATATATATATATATATATATATATATATATATATATATATATATATATATATATATATATAAGGCACTTCAATGGCTCAGTATGCAGAGCAACATTATCCTATGAATACGGTAATTCTTGGTTTCCAATCCACCAGACATTTTCTTTTAGCAAATAACATTAAATGTTGCAGTTATTTTGATGAATTTTCGTACGCAAATTGCCTACCATAATATCTGTTAGAATTAACGTTTCTATGTTAATACGAAACGATTATAAATTATTTCCAACAAATTTGAAACGCCTGGGAGATCCTTATAAAATTAATGACATAAAAATATACTACCATAGCGCATGGAAACCTTCCCGAACACACACGCGGACGCACGCACACACATTCACGCACGCGCACACACACATACACACACGAGCGCGCGCACGCAGTAAAAGCATTTGAGGAAATTACGTCTCTTCAGACTTTCGAAAAATGTCCTGAAATCAGTGCGAAAGAGGCCCCGAATCTATATGCAGCGTCAGTTTCAACTTCCATAATGTTAATAGACCGATTTTCAATAAACTTGTCACGTGTATTCCTTGTGTAAATAAAATGGATGAGTTCGTTGGCCAGAATTATCCGTACCAGTTTTTCCGGGATAAATTAATTTGTTTTTGAAGAAAACTATAAACACTACACTATTTTGCAAATGTCATGTATCTTAAGCTTAAAAAAATTGTTTAGTAGTGTTTGAAGAAATGTATATGAAATCTCGCTACCAAAACGTACGTGCTGCCTCAGGATATTAAGTTACATCAAAACAGAGCTATCACTTTAACGATAATTGAAACAGTTTAGAAAATATCTAGGAAAAATATTTACAATATTAAGGAAGACAAATAAGCGAGTGAATGAGCTGTCTTATGAGTCATTTAGTTATACAGGATACAGGCTCTTCAAAGTTAAGTCGGCACTATTGCTCATTTTTGTTATTATTGGAGCCACGTGATCACCTAAATTAGCAAACTTGTGCATTTTTTGCGCTGATAACGGTGATCTAAAAACACAATTGAGCATCGCGTTTTTGAGATATTGACAGAAACATGATTTTTGGCGAATATTTTTAAAAAATTTGCTACCAGAGAGGTATCGATGGTGAGACTTTGCAACAAAAATTTCAAATGAGCGCGAATTGGGGCCTTAGAACCCGAAACCAAGGTCCATTTGAATTGTATCCACGCGATAACTCAAAAAGTTATTAACCGATTTTGATGAAACTCGGCAAGAATCTTTCTTTCATTAATGGCTTAGATGAGTTCGTTAGTCAGCCCCATCGGACTAGTTTTTCTTTAAAAAAAATAATTAATTTTTCCGAAAAAAAAAAATTGTATCTCAAAAAATTAACGAGTTATTTTAATGAAATTTGGTTGGTATCTAGCCCTCGTAAATACTTTACTACATACCAAAACTCAACTTTCTAGGTTTATAGAGAATTGAGTTATGCAAATTTGAAGCATTTAATGAAAATTCGTTACCATAACGCAATTCCAGCGTCACGAAATTTTTCTAATGGAATATCCTGTATATCTTCTCAGCATTCGATAGAGACTTTAAATCTAAACAAACAACTTGTTATGCTCAAGGGGCCTAAAGTCGAAACAAAACGTGTACACCGTTTGACAAAGCAACAATTAGGCTTTAAAGGTGACAATAATTGTGTTTTTGAGTACTATAATAGTTTTAAAATGCCCTTTGATATGCTTAAATCCTACACACTATGCGGAAAAAATAGTCGGAGGACTTTGTAAGGTTATGAGAATTTATTTGCGGGACGATATCTGCTAGATAGAAGATACTTTCTGTCACTGTACAGAAAATTTAGATCCAACAAAATTTGCCAAGCGGATACCTAAAAAACTGATTGTGAGCGAACATATTGAAATTGATGTGCTAGCATATTTTGAAGCCCATGAAGAAAATTCTGTGAGACATTTGTCCAATGAAAGTGGGTTCTCTTTAGGTATTATACATAACATTTTAAAGAAACACAAATGTGTGCCGTACAAATACCAATTGAGATACACATTTATCCCGGCGATAATGACAGACTTGTTCGGTTTTGTCAATGATTTATAAATGAAGTTAGGAACAACCTAAATTTTATGGGATTAATTGTACGGAGTGATGAAACAAGCCTCTCAAATGTGGGCATGTTTAATAGAAAAAATCACCATTACTGGAGCCGAGGAAATCGCATGTTGAGCAAGGCTCACCACCCCAGACTCGATGTGTGGTGCAGTCTTATGGACTTCCGAATACTTGCCCTAATTTTCTATCAGGGCAACCTAACAGCGGCGCGATATATGGAATTAATTATGCCTGCACTGGAAGATCTTCTAGATGACATGGACGTGGCTAACAGTGAGAGTATGTTAATGCAACAAGATAAGACACCCGCTTACAATTATCGAAATGTAACTGAGATGTTAGAAAATATGTTTCCAAATAGGTGGATTGGAACCGGTGACCCCCTCTGACGGCTCCGCGTTCACCGGTCATCACACCCCTCGACTTTTTCTTCTGTTGCTATATTAAGGGTACTCTGTACAAAAGCAGATACGAAACTATTGAATCGCTTCAGAACGTCATTACTACCGTTGCACCTACAATTGATGCAAGAACCATTTTAAAAGCTTCTATGAGCGTTTATCGACGTACTGAAAAATGCATTGAGGTGCAAGGAGAAGTCTTCCAACACTTACTCCAAGCTTTAGTATTCATTCTTGTGATTTTAGTTTATTGTTATTGTCATTCCAATGTTATCTTCAGTTCAATATTTATTTATATTAAGTTGCGTTTCATTCGCTTGTTTCTGAAATATTAATAGACTTAATACTCGTATGTTTTGCTCTGCTAAACGGTGTAAACGTTTTGTTTCCAATTCATAGCTACCACATTTAAATTCTTAAATATTAGGATATTTTCTTTATTTTCGACTTTGGGCACCTTGAGCACAACAAGTTATTTGTTCAGACTTATTCTCAATCAAATACTGATAGGATATACAGGATGTTCCATTAAAAAATCATTTTCTGTCAATATCTCAAAAATGGGATGCTCGATAGTTTTTAAGTTTAGATCATAGATTCAAAAAATGGTCTATATCGACCCCCACAGGTCCACTTCGACCTGTAAGCGGTCCATGTCAGCGAAAAAAAAATTTAAGTGCATAAGATGTAAATGAGGGGCCACGAAAGTGAATCTCTTTTAGGCAGGCCATTCCCAAAATTTAGGCGTGGTGGTTTACGTAAATTCAACTAACAGATTGTACCTGTGTACTTACATAATAGGTAGTTACTTTTAATAGACATAGAAATTACCTGCTTTTATAAGCCATTTAAAACGAAATGCACCCGGGGTGTTTGCAATTAACTGCGTCATCCGTCGACATTTTGTTAAAAATCGGAGTGGCAGATTACATCCATCTCTTCAGTTCGTCATCAACGCAGTAAATAAAATTCGGAGCGACGCGTTGAATTCTAGGTTATTTGCGTAGTTGTGTGAAGAAAATGACGATAACTTTTATATATTACCCCTTCATACTGAAGTGCGTACGCTGGCTGTCGAATGTTTTACAAGATTTTTTGTACTTTTTGAGGCTGTTTTAGAGCTTTTGGTGGTAAAGGTCCCACTTTAAAAGAAAATTGAATTAAACGGAACCCAACAATGCTTATTTAACAGATTTCTTTACCAAATTTAATGAGACTAACTTGCAGTTACAAGTGAATTGGATAAAAACAAGGTCAGTCATTGCAGCTTTTCTTGTCAGAATTAATTTAACAAAGCAAAACATTGGACTGTGCCAATTTTTACAAATGTAAAAATTCGCTTCGTCCAATGTTTGAAAATGAAAATTCCCGACATGTCACACACATACTGCCAGGATGATGACGTTTCAGCTCACGTTCAACATTTAAATGTCCTTCGCACATACTTTATAACCAGGTTTATGGATTTTTTGGCTCTGGAAATACCACAGAGTGGATCATCAATCCATATGCCGAAATTGAAGAATCGGATGTCATAATACAAGAAGAACTGATCAGAATAAGCACTAATGAAGAACGTAAAAGGTGCAGTTTAGAAAGGGATATCAGCAATTTTGGCTTCAGAGAGACATACCTGTTACATAATCTGCATTATGGTTATGGACTATCGCAGGAAAGTTTTTGATAGCTTTTCCATCGTCATGTCTCATGGAAAATAGTTTCAGCGCGGTTGCAAATCTTACATAAAAAAAGAAACCGATTAGAAATCACTGGCCGAGGTGATTTAAGGTTAAAGCTGGCTAATGTAAGCCCAAAAATTGAAAATTGGCTATCAAAGGATCAGGCTCATCCCCCCTATTAAAAGCATTGATTTTTTTGTGTAAGAATGTTATAATATTTTCATTTTGTGTCGTTTTATCTAATAAAGATATGAATAAAAAAATACAAAATATAGACGTATTTAGTATGGAACGGTTTCACCAAGTAAGGGCAACTACAATTGAGAAAAATCCATACACGTTTTTTTATTTTAAAATTTTCCACTCTGCAGTAAACCCCATCAAAGTGAGTAGCTTTGTGCCAGCTGTCAAAAACACGTTTGAAGTTGATGAATTTGTAAAGATTCAATATTAGCAAGGAAAACAGAAAATATCGGCACGTGGTCTACAGGACAAAAAAGTTTGAAAACCTCTAGTTTAGATCATCGTAATCAGCGGAAAAAATACACAAGTTTACTAATTTAACTGATCACGTAGCACAAATAATAACACAATTATCAGTAGTACATACTTAACTTTGAACAGCCTGTAGAAACAAATCCCATAAAATTAAAAACTACGACGAGATGATATAATTTACTTAATTTACATATATACATTTATTGTATGTACGGGGGTGGATCCTCATGCGCTCAAAGCCGTTTTCTTCGGCGGCGTCTGAAATTTATAAGTTGCCTGACATTTCTGGCCTCTTATTTTTTAGGCCTTAGGCTTTAGCCTTTTTGGACTATAGGGTAAAACATCCTTACCTAACCTATTTATAGGTACGCTAATAGTTATCATTTTTCGACATTTCAATACTAGTTATGTATTGACATAGCTGTCAAAGTAGTACATTTCTAAGTCACATAGTAATCAATATAAACTAGCTTAAGTGAAGTGATTATTCCTTATCAGTTGGAAATGGATAGAGTTAAGCAGACAGCGGTGATTAAGCATCTACAAAAGATGGTTACGAGCCCAGCTCAAATTCAGAACGATATGGTTAAACGATTGGGAGAAATTTCTGTATCTTATGATGTCGTCAAACGTTGGCATCGAAAATTCAGCTGTGGTAGGACTTCTTGCCAAGATGAACATGTCAGTTGCCCTTCCATAACAGTCACTACTGGAGAAAATGTTAAAGCAGTCCATGATGTTGTGCTGCATGATCGATGCATTATAATCAGGCTAATAGCATAAGAAACTTGTCTAACCATACAGCAATAACAGAAGAAACTTGTCCTACCATACAGCATACAACATTCTATCAAGAGAACTTCATATAAAAAAATATATACAAGATTAGTTGGTTCCACGAATGTTAAGAAACTAAAAGGGGAACCGTATTTCAAGTACGCGTCTTCAGTTATTAGACAGGTACAGTGCAGGCTTGAGAAACTTTATTGACCGCATTGTTTCTGGTGATGAATCTTGGGTACCTCACTAGCATCCTGAGATCAAATGCCAGAGTATGGAATAGAGACACAGTGTATCCCGCCCTCTCGAAAATCAAGTGCTGAGTTCCCTACAGGAAAGGCAAGGCTTACTGTTTTCTGGGATGTTCAAGGTCAGGTCAGGCCATCTTAGCTGGTATTCGAAAAAACGCTCCACGCTAAATGGTACCTAAGCTATATTCCAGTTGAATAATTAAGTTGGGTAAAGTCTTAAAAGAAAAACAAATCACAACGTACAATAGATTATAAAGGTAATGCTTGTACCAAAATTCATTAGAATAACTTTGTTATTTTCAGAGACACAATTTTTTTCCGGAAAAACTGGTCTTATTAACAAAAGAAAGATACATGCCAAATTTCGTCAAAATACGTTAATCACTGTTTGAGTTATCCCACACATACATGCATACACATACAGGATTGCGCGTAAGTAACGCAAAAAGGCCATAACGTTTAAACTGAGAAAGGCATCGGACTCAAAATTTGTAGGATTGTATAACAGATTATTTGAGAGTATCTGGTGACATTATCGACTATTTTTGAAGCACCCCTTTTTGGATGGTGACAACCCTTTAGTTTCTTCAGGATCAACATGGGTCATGCGATACATTTTTGGAAAGCGTATTCAGCGAACTTTTTGATGGCATTAAATATTTTTAAGTAACCTTTTGCAAGAACGAAAACAAACGGCTTTTCAGGAATATAAATGAAGTAAAACAAAGACTATTCAAGTAATTTTTTCTCTGTCCAAAAAGCCTAAAATACGTGGCCTTATCAGACATGAAATTTCACCCAGAAAATCAGTTTTGTCAAAATGATTAGACTGATCTTCAAAGGTGGTAACCGTTTTGGTTTGTGGATTAAAATATCAGTGTTTTTGTTAATTTACTTTCTTTACTTTTTTGTGATATGGCTCAGCGAATAAGAACGTACCGAAGTTTTAATGATGATCGGTTATGGTGATCGTAAAAGAACCTTTGATGATGTTTGTCATTTATTCAATGAAGTTCACCCTGACCGCCTATCTCTTAACAGATCTACCGTAAGCAGACTTCACCACATATTTACTGAAACAGGGAACGTAAAAGATCGCCACAAGTCCGGCCACCCTGTAATTTGCTAGAACAAACGAGATCTTCAGATGTTCCGTACAGCGGATTTTGCATCGGGAAAAGTATAGGTTCATAACCTGCAAGAACTTTTGGCAAAGGATTTTGATAGAAGGATCGAATTGTGTTAACAAATAATTTAACAAATAATTCAGATTATTCAACAAAATGGAGATTTTTAAAACTGCGTTGATTTCTCTCGCTACATATTTTGAGTCCGATTTAAAAGTTATGGCCTTGTTGCCGTACTTATGCGCACCTGTATATATATATATATATATATATATATATATATATATATATATATATATATATATATATATATATATATATATATATAGGGTCATTGATGGTCGATGGTAGGCTAGACGTTTATGGAAAACGGGACATAGGATTAATCTTAAAATATGGATATTGCCATAAATAGGCACGACCTGTCTTTCTAAAATATTTTTATTTTGGCGGTGTTGCCGCTTCTACTCAAAAGTAGTAACAACTTTCTTATTTTTAATGGGATACCTTGTATATTATTTTGTTTTTAGAATTTAAATTTCTTTATGATCATTTTTTTAACAGCTTCCTATACCTATCTACATCGGTTTTCGAGATAATACATTTAATTTTTTTCTCAGAAAAATGGTCCCACTAAAATATAAATTTAGCTGCTATTTGAACCCATAGAAGGCTGAAATTTTGCCCACAGTTTGGAAAGCCTGATATTTAATAGTTACCTACATAAATTTATTTTATGTTATTCAGGGCGGTTTAAAATTGATGATTTTAACGTGACACACGAAAAAGGCCAAAACTTTATTTTTTCGAATAGGAGCCCTGTATATTATTTAAAATTCTGAAAGGCAATTAAATTTTCTCCAAATTGATGTATCATAGTGGTATACCTAGCTCGTCAAGTTTTCGAAATAATCGCAATAATTAATGAAAAATGCATTATCTTTACATAATTTGTATTAGCTGGTCATGCAACGCCATCTGATTTGACAATTGCTTAATTGTTTACTGTGTTTGACAGACGCCGAAGTTTTAAGATTCATTTGCGATTTTCCACTTAATATTTATTTGAAAACAAGTTAAGATGGAGCGAAATAATTACTCAAATTAAGTTTTAATGACACTATTTATTCTTCATGGGCAATGTGACAAAATTGTAGCAAGAACATGTAAGAAATTCAATGAAATGTATCATGCATTGCAACCAATGAGCGAAAAAAAAAGTTATGCGAATACAAGATAATTTTTTCAATTATTATTTATTATTAGATTCTAAAAATTTTACAACAAATTCTCAAAATATCCCCCATTGACTTCTAAGCACTTCAAAATCCGGCGATGTACACCATCAGTTGTCGCTTTATTTAGTTCATTAGAATCTAGTTGGTCGATGCAATTGATCACACGTTGACGTAGCTCCTCTTTAGTGTTCACCGGTGTCTGGTATTCCTTTTGTTTTAAAGTACCCCAAAGGTAGAAATCGATGGGTGTAAGGTCGAGACACCTTGCAGGCCAATCCCATGGGCCCAAACGCCTAAACCAGTGGTCATCAAATATCCGAAACAGCTCACGTATTACCTCTTGCGTGCAATGTGTGGGTCTCCGTCCAACTAGAACAAGAAATACGGAAATCTTCTAATGTTAAATTTTCCAAAAAAATGTGATACTACTGTCCTTAAAATGTGGAGGTATTGATTGCTATTTAATGGCTCATTGTAAATGAAAAATCTTATTTGGTTGTATTTTAAGAGGCAAAAAACATTAAAACTAAATTTTTCTTGAAAGCCCCTCTGCTTGACCATGCGTGGATTTTGATCGCCCAAAAATGTAGATTTCTTCTATTGATAATGCCTTCTCTTGAAAACTTGGCTTCGTCTGTCCATATTATTTTCTCAAAAAGTTAGGATCCTCTTCAATGCGTATTAGAAGTGTCTCACAATGTTGAATGCAACGTTGGTAATCATCTGGTTTCAGGTGTTAAAGTGTTGTAAATTTAAAAGGATGCATGTTGTGATTGGTCACAATCTTTTGCACCGCATAATAAGTTACGCCTAAATCATATGCTGCACTTTGGATGGAAGTTTGTGGGTATGCGTTGAAATAGGCTAAAACGTTCACTATAGTTTCTTCATTCGACGTTACAGGCCTTGGCAAACTTCGAGTTGCCCCAAGTTTTGAACCATAATTGATAAAATTATCTTGTATTCGTATAAACGTTCTTTCGTTCATTGGATGCAATTCAGGATACATTTTATTGAATTTTCTACATGTTCTTGCTAAAATTTTGTCACATTGTCCATGAAGAATAAATAGTGTCATCAAAACTTCATTTGAGTAATTATTTCGTTCCATCTTGACTTGTTTTCAAATAAATATTAAGTGGAAAATAGCAAATGAATCTTAAAAAACTTCGGCGTCTATCAAACATAGTAAACAATTAAGCAATTGTCAAATCACTTGGCGTTCCATGACCAACTAATTCAAATTATGTGAGGATCGTGTGTTTTTTAGTAATTATTGCGATTATTTCGAAAACTTGACGAGTTAGGTGTACCACTAGGGTACATCAATTTGGAGGAAATTTAATTGCCTTTCAGAATTTTAACTAATATACAGGGTGTGCTACTTGAAAAAATAAAGTTTTGGCTTTTTTTGTATCACGTTAAAATTATCAATTTTAAACCGTCCTGTATAACATTAAATGAATTTATTTATGTAACTATTAAATACCAAGCTTTTGCAAACTGTCCCCAAAATTTCAGCCTTCTATGGTTTCAAATAGCAGCTAAATTAAAATTTTAGTGGTACCATTTTTATGAGATTTTTTTAAAATAAGTATTATCTCGAAAACCGGTGTAGATGGGTATAGGAAGCTATTAAGAAAAAATGATCACAAAGAAATTCTAATTCTAAAAACATAATAATATACAGGCTATCCCATTAAAAATAAGAAAGTTGTTATTACTTTTGAGTATAAGCTGCAACACCGCCAAAATGAAAATATTTTAGAAAGACAGGTCGTGCCTATTTATGACAGTATCCAAAGTTTCAGATTAATCTTATGTCCCGTTTTCCATAAACGTCTAACCTACCATCGACCATCAAGTCGCCACAACACATCTTTTAAAGACCTGACGATCGTTTTACTAACAAAGACGATGAAAAATAAAATTATCTCTGTTTAAAAGATGTGTTGTGGTGATTTGAGTTTTGCAAGTGCTCATCACAGGTTGTTCATTTCCTAAACCTCTTGAAAATGGCTCCAAGACAGGAGCCGAAACATCGTGTTTTAATAAATTCTGGGCGCGGTTCAACCCTAGAACCAAGTATATCTCATATATATATATATATATATATATATATATATATATATATATATATATATATATATATATATATATATATATATATATACAGGGTTACAGCTAATTAATTGCTCACTATTGGCATCTCAGTAACGGTAAGAGATACAGAGTTGGTTAAATTACCAAAAAGTTGCGTAAATTTTAGCTGATCCAATATCTGAAAACAAATTTTGCACATGTCGATTCGTTCCTGAAATATCCTGAAAAAACTGAAAAACTCAATTTTCAAAATTTGACAATAAATCGCTTATTATCAAAAATGGGCTCCTGATTTTTACTATGTGAGCATAATTTGATATAAGCAATCAACTGACGGCATCAGAATTGGACGTATCTGCTCTAATTTTTGCGCAGCGATAGTCAACTTTTTTCTCTTATGGCCACCATATTGGATTTTTAATTTTTTAGATGGCAAAACAATTTACCTTTCAAATGGTATAACACACTTCATATTTTTGTTCCTAAACATTGCACAAATAAATAAAAAACTCTGGACACAGCAAGTACGTTATGGTAGTGAATTTTCATAAAACAATTTTTTAATAGCAATAACGTGTGTTTTTTTAAGAAAGCAGGCATCAAATTTGGTTACCAGTATAACCTATATAGTAGAAACAATGTGCCATGTTTCATCAAAATAACTTTATTGTTTGAAAATGTACAAAAATTTCCGAAAGTAAACTTAAAGTGTTCCCGAAAAAATTCGTTTCTTGGTCAACCTTATAGGTTAATAGCAAATTGAGCTATTCAAATATTAAGCATTTGATCAAAATTCGCTACCATAACGCACTTACTGCGTCCAGAATTTTTTTCTTACAAACATGCATTATATTTCGATGGAAAATGCAAAAATGCAATAACATAAGGCGTGTTTGATTAAAAAAAAAAAATTGTATCACCAACGACTTATGGGCCACCCTGTGATTGTAGAAATAATTTTTTAAGATGTAGCTCAAGACACCCTATAATTAATATATACAATTTTTTTTCATATCTTGTATAATAACAGATATATTGAGCTTTATTGATTTTTTACGAAAATTCTACAACAATTATATACTATTAAACAATAAACTCTATAGCTAAGACTCCTGCCAAGCGTCAGAGAAAGGGTCTATTTGAAATGAATTTTCTGGAAACATTTTATTAAAATGAAGGACAATGACGGTTGAAACTAACCCTTCAGGGTTTGTAAAACATTCTTCTTGAGACACTTTATTTCCATACCCCGTATTAGATTCAAGTTCTTTTCCTAAATGTTGCCAATTTTGACGTTTAAATCGCAACTTTGACGTTTTGTGAAAAACCTCAATTTATTTTTCTTTAAATGCCTATAACTTTTTTGTCTTTCGACCTACAGAGCTAAATTTTGGTAGGTAACTTACATATAAGGACATAAACCCGCGTACCAAAGTTGGTTGCCCTTACTTTGTTAATTCCGGAGATATAATTCTTTTTTGAAAGAAAACACAAAATTTTCCGGGAAAACCTGGACCGATTTTCCTGGATAACGAACTTATCCAAGCCATTTGCAAAAGGAAGGTATTCACCAAATTTAATCAAAATCGGCCCATTATTTTTTGAGTTATCGGTGTGATACATATATATATATATATATATATATATATATATATATATATATATATATATATATATATATATATATATATATATATATATATATATAAACATATAAAAATTTTTAACTGACCCCGGAAATGTGTTCTGGGGGGCCTAATTAGCGCTCATTTGAAGAAATTTTTTCAAAATTCAAAAGTCGGCATCTCATTAGTGAATTTTTTTTAAAAAAATTCACTAAAAACTAATTATAGTCGCAAATATCAAGTAGGTATGTATCATTTTATGATCAACATTCGTTATTTGTCAAAATGTCAGCACACAAGATTTTAATTAACAGAATAAAATCATATTAACCATAGATACTAACGAAACTTACAACTAGTGAATAAACAAACTAACAATACATAACAAATCCTTCCTACTAAATAACAAATGTGTGTAATGTTAATGAAGATGTTCAAAATGTCTTCCATTGTTATTTATGCATTGTCGAACCCTCTCGCGTATACCTTCTGTTGCTCATCTTATCATAGCAGGAGATATGGAGCGAATTTTATCTATTAAAATATTCTTTAACTCTTCTTCGTTGTTAAAATGCTCAAGGTAAACTAAATTTTTGACATATCCCCAGAAGAAATAGTCCATTAGGGATGCTGGGGATCTTGTCGGCATGCGAGCGGGTCCATTATTGCCTATCCATCTATCTCCAAACGTCTGTTCTAGATAAGCTTTTACGGCTCGGCAATTGTGTGCAGGTGCACCGTCCTGCTGAAACCATATGTTGGCTCTTTGTTGCAAAGGGAGGTTATAAAAAAATTCCACAATGTCATTAGTTAACAGGTGAAGGTATCCATCGCCATTCAACCTATTGCTTATGAAAAATGGTCCTATAACTGTATCATCTAAAAGGCCACACCAAACATTTACACTCACCGTATTTTGGTGTCGTGACTCATATAAAAGATGAGGATTCTCTGTACTCCAGTAACGACGATTCTGCCTATTAAACAAACCGTTATTTGTAAATGTACTCTCATCCGACCACAATATGTTAGCTGGGAAAGCATTGTGTATTTGTAACTTCCTAGCAAACCATTTGCAAAACTGCAACCGGCGTTCGTGATGCGGCTCATTAAGTGCTTGCACTATGGTGTATTTATAAGGATGGTATTTATGTTTTTTCAGAATCTTTGACACTAGCTGCTGGCTTATTCCACATTCTCTCGCAATATGTGTTGTGGATAAGTTGGAATTTATATTGACTTGAGCAAGATCATTGATTTCGTTAGCACTGGGTTCCACATTGTAGGGAACACGCTTTCTCATCAAAGTACCAGTTTCATTCATCACTCTTGCTATTCTGGCGAAGATATGCCGACTTGGCTGCACACGTTCTGGATATTTTTCTTGGTATAACTGGGAAGCACGGGTCAAATTTCTAAAACTTCGGATGTATGCTTCATACATATTTCTTCTCTCTTCCACAGTAAAGCGAACTATTTTGGAAATAAAATTTTAGAACAAATTTAACACAAGTCTTGCAATAAAATGTCTTTAATGCATATATCAAGTAGAAGATTTCAAACTGACCGTTCAGATAAATCGTAATAGCAAATTACAAAACAATGACACATACCTACTTGATATTTGCGACCATAATTAGTTTTTTATTTATTTGTGCAATGTTTAGGAACAAAAATATGAAGTGTGTTATACCATTTGAAAGGTGAATTTTTTTGCCATCTAAAAAATTAAAAATCAAAATGGCGGCCATAAGAGAAAAAAAGTTGACTATCGCTGCGCAAAAATTAGAGCAGATACGTC
Organism: Tillus elongatus; assembly: GCA_964006375.1. Lineage (NCBI taxonomy): Eukaryota > Metazoa > Arthropoda > Insecta > Coleoptera > Cleridae > Tillus > Tillus elongatus. The sequence continues at coordinate 93,871,264 of OZ023267.1, forward strand.
AATTATGATGCCGTCAGTTGATTGCTTATAACAAATTATGCTCACATAGTAAAAATCAGGAGCCCATTTTTGATAATAAGGGATTTATTGTCAAATTTTGGAAAGTGAGTTTTTCAGTTTTTTCAGGAACGAATCGACATATTCAAAATTTGTTTTCCGATATTGGATCAGCTAAAATTTACGCAACTTTTTGGTAATTTAACCAACTCTGTATCTCTTACCGTTGCTGAGATGCCAATAGTGAGCAATTAATTAGTTGTAACCCTATATATATATATATATATATATATATATATATATATATATATATATATATATATATATATATATATATATATATATATATATATATATATATATATATATATATATATATATATATATATATATATATATATATATATATATATATATATATATATATATATATATATATATATATATATATATATATATATATATATATATATATATATATATATATATATATATATATATATATATATATATATATATATATATATATATATATATATATATATATATATATATATATATATATATATATATATATATATATATATATATATATATATATATATATATATATATATATATATATATATATATATATATATATATATATATATATATATATATATATATATATATATATATATATATATATATATATATATATATATATATATATATATATATATATATATATATATATATACACGCAGGGTGATTCCCGTAGCCCGTTCGTTAGAAAATGATTGATTTTGCGAAATCGTATTATTATCAAATTTGGTATCCAGTCACAATCGACTGTTGCAAGTCTAAGTAAAATATTTCCAAAATGGCGGGACTTCCCGAAATGAGCCCCATCTTTGTTTTTTAAATGGAAATACCCCATTTTGATTACATACTTGATTCTGCATTAAATTCTTAGTTCAGAACCTCTAAGTTGTCAACACATACCTGTCATAGTTTTAACACATGTCGCATTTTTCGCAAAAAAATCGGAATTGCAGGGATCTATTAAGAACTCTCCTGAACCATTGGAAATAAATATTTTTTTAAAAATTGAATTCCTAAAGGCTTGGCCAACATTTTGCATCATTACTGACATATTTGCTATGTTTCATGCGCCTACTGCGATGTTTCAAATTCAACAATCAAAAAATGTCGAAAACTTCATGTTTTCAAATGGCACCTACCATTTCTGAGGCCAGAAATCAATGTATAATTAAATTTAAGGCCCACTTTTATTAACATTATGCATGCCTCTCGTTAGTCGTTTTTCAGTTATTGGCATTTTTTAAATAAATATTATAATTTTTTCCTCGAGAGTAGTAGGCTTTGGAAACAATCGATTCGAACCAACTTTTATTCAAAAATTGTATTACAATAACAGAGAGTAACGTTAAAATAACCATAAATTTACAGATTAGCAAAATAATTATTTCAATGCAAATGCTCAATGTGTGCACCGTTATCATTGAGACAGTGTATGTACAATACGCTCCTGAACAGACTGCGTTGCTCTCCGAATTTTGAACGGTTCCAGATGATCAAAACCTCCAACTATCCTTCTTCTCGAGTCTTAGTAATTTAAAATCGGATTTGTGTAGACTGATTCTTCGACCCAACCACCATAAATAACAATCTAAAGTGGTAAGTTACGAAGATTAGGTGGGCCAAATTGACGGGCCCCTATTTCTCCACCAACGACCTTCAAAGAAGACCGCTAATTTGGCATCTAAGGCTCTAGTTAAATGTGCCGGGGCTGCGTCCATTTGACACCAACGGCATACAGAAAACATTCCACCTCAATTACAATACGAAAATTTTCGTCAGCCCAAAAATGCCGATTTTCTCCATTAATAATTATCCCTCGTTAACAAAACTTGGCTTCGTCTGTCTACATAAGTTTTGTAAAAAATTACGATCCTAATGATTTCTTACCAAAAATTATTCGCAAAACTTGATCCTGCGTACGTAGTTTCCGGGGTGTCATTTCTGTAGCCTGATAAATTTATAGGGATGTAACTTATAATGATAAACAATTCTTTGAAACGAGGAATAAGAAATTTCTAAATCAGCAGATGCTGTTCTGATTGAAGCACGTGGATATGCTTGAAAATATCCCAAGGCCTTAATTTCAACCTCTTCATTTCTTGTTGTAGGGTTAGTTCTCACAACAGGTTTAGCTACCGTCCCATGATAAAAATTTTTTTAGGTCTACAAAATTTTCCCTTCGTCATTTGCGGTAGATGTGGATAATTGAAGTTGAACGTGGGGCATTTTAGGTCAACTGTTCCGTTATTTTCCCCATAAAAATTACAAACAAATCAAAGACCATTCGGATAATGTTCCACGATGAAAATTGCACGAATTAATTGAAACAGTAAGATAATAATGACAGAACAGTGACTAGGTTTGACATATGACATTTTCCCCAAAGTCTACTACCCTTAAGGAAAAAATAATATTTCTTTAAAAAATGCCAATAACTCAAAAACGAAATGGTAGGTGCTATTTAAAAAAAATAAGTTTTTGACATTTTTTGATTGTCAAATTTGAAACATCGCGGTAGGCGCATGAAACATAGCAAAGGTGTCAGTAATGATGCTAAATGTTGGCTAAGCCTTTAAAAATTGTATTTAAAAAAGTCATTTATTTATTTCCAATGGTTCAGTGTGTAATGAATTTCTTAATAGACCCCTGCAACCTCGTTTTTTTTGCGAAAAATGTGACATATGTCAAAACTATGACAGATATGTGTTGATTACTTGGACGCTCTGAACTCAGATTTTTATGCAAAATCAAAATATAGAATCAAAAGAGGGTATTTCCATTTCAAAAAAAAAAACAAAGATGGAGTCGATTTCCAGTATAACTGGAAAAGCCGCCATTTTGGAAACAGTTTATTTGGTAAATTTGCAAATTACCTCCCGAACGCTTTTCAAAAAAAAAAATTTTTTCAGAAAAATGCCTAGGGTCCCCCCTGGATGCACAAACCACGTGGAACATTTCTTGTTCACAACCCCAAAGGAAGTTACGGGACTAGGAGTGAATAGAGGTGCTGGACGGGGTAGGTAGTGAAAAGGAAATATGAGCAGAAAATGCGAAGAAAACGGTTTGAAAGCTGTCTTTTTCACATCCTGAAGCCATATCCCCCCCTACCCTCGCACAGCACCCCTATTCGTGCCAGGAACGATTTTAAAACATCGACTGCTGTTTGATATCATACATGCACGGTAACACTATTCTTACCTTTTTTTCTTTTTGCCGAGTTATTGACATTTAAAGTTCCTTACATATTGCACACTTTTTTATATAATTTCCCAGTACGGTGCTGTCCCGTGACACCCCTTCCCCCCTAAACATTACATTTCACATAAAGTTCGCTTTGATTTTGGGAATCCCTTGAACATTCTAGACTCATGGGCCATCGCCATTAACCTACAGTTCATCACTTCGCTTTCAGTACGGCGCTAGTAAGGGTACGGGTTTATACGGTTTCTTGTATATTCGTGTGTTGCGAACGTTCTTTTTGAAATTGTGCGTTGTTTACCTTGTTCTGTTAATGATTATTGGTGTTGTATTGGCTTAAGGTGCATGTGTGGCCTTTTCTTAGTCGGTTATTTGTTTTCTATGTTGTTTTTGCGATGAGGAAATTGCCATGTCGCAGGCTGTTAAATTACAAGGTCACAGGTTCTTTACACCACGGGTCAGACCTACCTCATTTGCCTGAGATGCAAAAAGTAAGTGTTGTGTAAATTTGTTGTTCTTTTTTGTAAATTTCGATCGTTTCACGGTACGTGCTATGGGATGTTCTCTTTTTGCTGTACATTCTTTGCCACTTATATTGTAATATGGGTTTTCCTTCCTCTAGCGTTCCACTTTTTTCGAGGGAGGGGGAGGGGTGGGGTGTGTGTGTGTTTGCTTCGCCGTAGGGATTTTCCTACCCCTCTCGAGTCCGTACAACTACCCTAGTTGCGTAAACCACAAGAAAACTTTCTTGTTCATACCCCTAAGGAAGTTACGGGACCTAGCACGAATAGGGGTGATATACGGAGTAGGCAGTGTTTAGGGGGATATGGCTTCAAGATGTAAAAAAGACAGCTGTCAAGCCGTTTTCTTTGCATTTTCTAATCATATTTCCTTTTCACTACCTGCCCCGCCCAGCACCCATATTCACTCTTGTTCCCGTAACTTCCTTGAGGGTTGTGAACAAGAAAATTTTCACGTGGTTTGTGTATCCAGAGAGGCTCCTAGGCATGTTTCTGAAAAAAAGTCGATGTTTGGAAAATCATTCGGGAGTTAATCTACAAATTCACCTAATTAATTATTATCCTACCCTTGATTATATAGGTCAGGGGCGGAGCATAATGATACACCCTCGTATATCCCTTATTATTGAGGGCTACAAAAATATCCCAGTTTTTTAAAATAGTAATTAACCATTTTATTTCTTTACTTTTTCATAAACTGTATCTTGGCCTCTTCTCATGTATTATTTACAGACTTTTTGTAAAAGCAGGTGTTTCAATGCATATTTATGGGCAACTTCGATAGAGATCGGATACGCCAAGTGACTATACAAAACAATTACCTACCCAGAAGAATATCCACTCAGCGGAAGCAGAGCAAGAAACTCATCAGACCACGGTAGGAAGAAATCTTGAACATTTAGATAATTTAAGATTTAAGAGATCACTCTAAATCATCGCTGCTTTTTATGTAAAACATATGCGTTATGTATATCAATACAAACAATAAAAATCCAATATACAAGCATTGTCAAAATAGGTACCACATTATTTAGTTTATTTACATTCCACAGGTCCACAATATATTGGGGCAAATGATTATCAAAGGTTTTCCAGCACTTAATAATAATTAATAATTAGGTACTAGCTAATGTATTTACCTTATTAGTAACGTGACGAACAAAAACCCGGTTAGACCACCAACAAAACTTCTAAAATTATCAAAACTGTTCACAATAACACTAGTCCAAGAAGTTTTTATATCTAGGAAAGCGTAGAGTACACTAGGTATACAACCAGAAAATAAACGAAATTGTGTATAAATAAAACCATTACTCACTAAAATTAACAAAAAATAACAATACAAATATCTCTAGTACTTATTAAAATTGACTTTGTTTAAAAACGAACGGTAAAAGCACATTCTCACGCACACGATAACAGTAACTGAATTGTCAACAATGTCATGCTCCGAACTGCTACAACAGTAACACTCAACTGTTGCTTTTTTGTTCTCAAATTATTTTCTGTTATAAAGCGACCTCATGCGACCTGATTATTTCTAATTCTTCACCGATATTTCAGCCGGTAAAGAAGCTTTCTTTCTTACTGGTACTATCATTTACTATTTACTGTCCATGTCCCAGGTGTCTAAAATGTATTGGAAGAAGTGCGGTGATGCCATGTTTAGAACACATAGCTGAAACTGCGAAAAACTACATATTTTCAATTTAAGTTGTTAAATACAATCATAATAATAGTTGTTAAATACAATCATAATAATAGTGTTTAGGTGTGTTAAAGCAGACTCGTGATTTCAAGTTGGTGCACAGAAAAAAACAAGCGGTGTTAAGTCAGATAAATGTGCAAGTGATTCATTTCTGTGTGTGTGTGTGTATGTATCCGAGCGATAACTCAAAAAATACCTAACCGATTTGAATGAAACTTGGCACATATTCATTTTTTTAAGACCGCGGACGAGTTCGTAAATCAGCTACAACGTACATTTTTTCCCCAAAAGTATAGACAAATATTTTTAAAAACACTATATTTTTGAAATTATTAGAGTAACTTAAATGAGACTTTACATGTAGCTAGAAATGGTGAAAATAAACCTCTGTTGTAAATTTGAAGTAATTTGGTTTCCAAAATTTGGAGCGTTTTCCAAATTAAAAATAAAATCTGAAAGACATGAACTGAAACTATTTAAGTGATTAAAGTCCAATGCCTGACAAATACGGACTAGTTAGCTGCCATGCGTAGATTGAAGGATACCACTGGACCAAATAATACGGGTAAAATATCCTACCCTAACTAGCGATCGGCAAATCTCTGCCACTAAAAACCCGAACACTCAACACCATGCTACATGCCACTGCCACAGCCGCCGGCATAATAAACACTTGCTTCTTATGCTGTGACCATGCCATTACGCAAAAGTACAGATAACAAGAAATTAATAATGATGTGATTGTAAAAAGTAATGCTTTTTAAGTGAGAGATTCAATACATTTTAAGAATACACAATATTTGTTACTTGATTAACGTCCCCAATTCAAATTTCAGGTTGAAAATGTAGCATGGAAAGATCAAGAATTAAGGGCGGGAATAGTACCGTGTGAACAAACACTGCTTGCGTAACTCTGCTGGCCGAACGGTAATGTGTTCAGCTCATAACTAAACTTGACGGCCGGCGCGTGTTCTATTCCGACACGATCCACCTTAACGTTTTGTTTTATTTCACTAACTTTAATATTTGGTAGAAACAGTACTGTCCAAGTTTCATACATTTGGACCAAGATGTCATTTTTCTTTAAAACTCCTGGATAACATTGTCACCTTTAAGTCTAAGATTATAAATCTCAGCATACATTTTTTATTGTTGATAAAAAATAAAAGAATTGGTTTAAAAAAAACTTTTTTGTTGTTGGAAAAATACCGACCATGTTTATAATTTGGCAGATACTTTCCTTTTCTAAATATGAATTAAGTTTTCTTTTAGAAAGCTTTTGTAGCTTTAATAAGATTTCGGATACAAGTTTCTTTTAAAGAGACCTACATTAGTAAGATACCACATTTTAAATTTTTAGCTTAATAGAAAATTCAGTTTTGGTAATTTATCTCAAAAGGAGCTAGAACACAACATTAAAATGGTTTTTTTATAATAGATAGTTTATTCTAGTAATATGTCGTACTAATAATAGTGGACAATTCTTATGAAAATTCACTATGATAATGCACTTGCTGCGTCGAGAAATTTTATTAATTTCACTGTTTGGATAAATTGCAGCTAGAGATGTAGAAAACTTTAATATCGATCGCCAGTGATTTTTTTAAAGGGCGAAAGACCCTAGGAAACAGCGTTCTATGATTCTAATCGACACATTAATACTTCCACGACTTTGACTGTGAGATTCTTGGGTCCAATGTGGATTATCTTGTGGCCAATATGGTCAATTATATCGATTTACTCTTCCATTTAGGCAAAAGTTGGCTAAGAATTTAGCATCTTGATCACCACGAACTGCTATTTGCTTGCAAAACTGCCAATGGTTAGCTGTGGATCATTCTCATTTCATTCCTGTATCAAGTGAACTTCGTCATGAAGACCTGTTTCTTTTTTCTTAAGTTAAACGACAATTAAATGATCGATATATTATGTTTACAGCTAGCTGGGATATGCAAGTAGGATTATCTTGAACATCAAGCATCACGATTAATTTGATATCAACATTTACTCGACATTGTTGATAACTAGTGATAGCTAACTTAACGCAACCCTTTATTAACATATTGATTTAGCAAAAATAGTTTTTTCCCTTCAATCTTGTCGCTATAATGTGCTGAGTTAAATTAAAATTTTGTCAAAAATACAATTCAACTAGTGCTGCTACATAAAAGAGTGGGCCTATGCTATTTTTCTAATAATATTTGTCCTTGCATTTCCATTCTAATATACTTATTACTCTGGCTGGTTCTATATCTTGCCATGCACACTATATTATTACGCAAATTGCTGATATCTTTAATATGTCGCCTGCGACCCCTAACCAAACTGTCTTAAGCTTGCCACGACCTATCTATTACCCACATACTTACATTCTAATTGTCAATATATTATGATTATTCATGTGTGATATTTGACCAAGTTAGCTCAGGAGACACCGCTCTCATATCTTCTTTCAATAGGTTTTCTCACTGTATACGTGTTCAAAACCCATTCAATCATAACTTTATATTTTTTCCTTTTACATGATTTATCTAACATACTCAGCTTTTACACCCATACAGCACAGTTTGCCTTCTTAACATATTAACTTACCCGTGGTTATTTTGGTCATAGCTCCTAGCACCTCTCTATCTACATCTACTTTACTTTGTATCTGATCAATTTCCCTTTCCCTTTCAAAGAGTCTTCCTGAATATTTTACACTTACTTTTATCAAGATTCTGCATTTACTCATTTTACTGGATACCTGATAACTTTAAACTTCTTTGCATTCATAAATAGATCAATTTGATCCATTACTTTTACTTTTATCAGTGTTTCTAAAATTCTCTCAATTTTTCTCTGGATTCACAAAGTAGTGCTACATCATCACCATACATAAAGACTTTAACATTTTAAGTATTCATTTTCACAGTTTCCGTCTTCAAATCCACTTATTTGTTATCTCAGTTATTAATGAACTTATTTGGCACCCTGTTCAATAGACAATTTGAAGGTTTTTTTATCACATCTAATAGACATCCCACAAAGATGATTTTTAATATTTTTTCGTTTCACATACTACAAAAATAACGATGCAAAATATTTAAAAATGCGAATTTCATAAATGATTTCAAACACCACTATTTTGCCGGCATGATCTGTGACGTCACTAGACGGTAATGTCAACAATGACAATGAGCTTGAGATCCCGATAAACGAATAAAATTCACCATGGTGTTGAGAAACAAGCGACCATACTTATCATACCATAAGGCCAATGTAAACACGTCATTTATTCATTGCAAAGTACGTTACGACCAATAACAGAACGTTCGCGGTCACATGATAATACAATTTTTTGATTTTAAAATTATTTTTTTGCCCACTACATATGTTTTTGGGTATTTTCACGCATGTAATAATGTTCTATGTATGAAAAACTATTGGGTAAATGTTAAATTCATTTAATGGAAAGCCCATGCAAATTGTCTATTGTAAAATTATCACTGGAGTCCCCTGTTAGTCATTATACATTATGTCTATTTACTACCATCGTATAACGATTTCAAATCGGCAAATTACCCACACCATATTTTTAGATACCAAAGAACATTTGTTTGTTCACAGTCTCAGATTCTTTCTAGTGAATTTTCTTTTAAAAAATCACTAATGAGGAGCTCGCGACTCTTGAATTTTGAAAAAATTTCTTTAGATGAGCGCTATTTAGGACCTCTGGAACCCAAATCCGAGGTCAGTTTCAGACTTTATATATTTGTGTCACACCAATAAATAATGGGCCGATTGTGATAAAATTTGGTGAGTACCTTCCTTTCGCACGTCGCTTGGGTAAGTTCGTTAGCCAGGGAAGTTGAACTAGTTTTTATATCTCCGAAAATAACAAAGCTATGACAACCAAATTTGGTACGCCGGTTTATATCATAAAAATAAAACCATGTACCAAAATTTAGATCTCTACGTTGTAAGGAAAAGAAGTTATAAGCATAATAGTTTTTTATCTTAGAACCTCAAAGTCACGATTCGAAACGTCAAAATTGACATGTTCTAGATAAATAACTAATACTAACAAACTAATAAGGTTTGTGTGTAAAGAAATATCGTAAGAAGTGTGTTCTATAAATCCTTAAGTTTCAGCTTAAGCCGACATTGTCCTTCATTTTACTTAATATTTACAGAAAATGAATTTCAAACAAACCCTTTCTCTGATGCTTTGGTAGAAGTTTCAATTATAGGATTATAATACATGAAGAAAAAACTTTGTATCCCTTTTTAAGCATATTGACCAGTATGTGAACTTCTTCGAGGTTATTGAGATGTTTCTTTTGACGCAGGATGCTAATATTTTGATTGTTGGCGACTTCAATATTACGGAATAAGTAACTGTGATGCGGCGTTCGTGAAGATTCGGGAAAATTTTGGTCTTTTATTAACTCTATGAAAACATCTGGTTTATCCTCTTACATTTCTTTCGATGGAGACTTTAAGTCGGATCCGCAGCAGATAGTAAATAAGTTTTCTAATTTTTTCTCAGAATCCTTTTTACCCAGTACTACTTCAACTACATCTTCTGCCATCATGACCCAAAAATCAGGTTGCACTATATATCCCCCGGCATTTGATCCTGACGACATTAGATCTTCCATAGGCAGCATCAAGTCTAACCTGACATCTGGTCCTGATGATGTACCGGGATTCTTGGTGAGGGACTGCGTGGAGGTTTTCGTGAATCCACTATTACATATATTTAATTTAGTACTTAAAACCACTTGTTTTCCAGACAAATGGCGCATACCTAAGGGGATTCCTCTGTTCAAAGCTAGATATAGAGGTAGTGCTCTTAATTATCGAATTATAGCTATAAGTAATAACTTCTGTAAACTATGGAAAGCTTGCCTCTGTAGACATTTGTCCTTTCACCTCTCCTCTGTTCTAATACCTGAGCACCGTGGATTTGTTAGAAACCGTTCCACAGCAACCAATCTTGTGTCTTTTACGCAATATGTTTCTGAAGCTTTGGAGACGTATTCACAGGTAGATGGGGTCTATCTGGATTTCTCCAGGGCTTTTGACCGAGTGGATCACTCCATCTTGGTTTCTAAGTTGGACAATGTTGGTCTTTCTGATAGTCTATTGGCCTTATTTAAATCATATCTGCACAATAGACAACTATTTGTCGATGTTAAGGGTTACCGGTCTCATAGATTTATCACTTCTTCTGGGATTCCCCAGGGTTCTCATTTGGCACCGCTACTATTCAATATATATATATATATATATATATATATATATATATATATATATATATATATATATATATATATATATATATATATATATATATATATATATATATATATATATATATAATGACATAAAAGATCATGTAAATGTCAACTTCTTATTGTATGCCGGTGACATCAAACTATATCGTAAAGTGATCTCATCCAATGATTGCTTATTACTGCAGAATGCCTTAAGCTCCGTACTTGATTGGTCTGTTGTAAATCGTATACCTATAAACATCAACAAGTCTTGTGTCATGTCATATTATAGGATAAAATCTCCCTTGTTCTTCGATTATAATATTAATGGTGAAAATTTGCGTCGTCATATCTCGGTGAAAGATTTGGGCGGTGACTTGATTTACAGCTCACATTTGTTCCACATATTCAAAACATGGTAGATAAGTCGTACAGGCTTGTAGGTTTCATATTCGGAAATAGTAAAAATTTCAAATCCGAGACGATACTAAAGCTTTACTTCTCGTTTGTCAGGTCTCGATTGGACATCTGCAGCGTAAAATACTGAAGTATTTATGTTTTAGAGAGGATGATCACTACGCCCTGCCCACCACCACAAAGGTGAATAAAGGAAATATATAAGGACAGTCTAAGGCCTCAATCTGCCTACTCCTTAGAGTGGTGGACAAAGGTGGGTTGGGTTGTTGTAGCTCGATTACGGGGCCTCAATCTGCCTACTCCCCAAATCTCGCCGGAGATCGTCTGTGAGGTCTCAGTGTGTTCAACCCTAGAGCCTCTCTCTGAGGACTAGGGTTGGGAGTAGGCAGATTGAGGCCCCGTAATCGAGCTACAACAACCCAACCCACCTTTGTCCACCACTCTAAGGAGTAGGCAGATTGAGGCCTTAGACTGTCCTTATATATTTCCTTTATTCACCTTTGTCCACCACTCTAAGGAGTAGGCAGATTGAGGCCTTAGAGGGTCCTTACATATTTCCTTTACCCACCTTTGTCCACCACTCTAAGGAGTAGGCAGATTGAGGCCTTGTGTTATTCAAATATTGAATTTTCTTTCGAAAAAATTTTGTTCTCCAAAAATTACAGTTATTTTAATGAAATTTGGTGCATATCTTGCCTTAGGAAAGACCTTACTACATACCAAAATCAAACTTTCTAAGTTTATAGAAAATAAGGTTATACAAGTTTGAAGCATTTAATAAAAATTCACTACCATAACGCACTTGCTGCGTCCCGAACGTTTTTGTATCATAATGCACTCAGTGTGCAATAAACTTGAAATGAGAGAAATTTGGTCTTAAAGCTGACAACAATGCAACAATATTACTGTTTGATGACTATTATTTAGATTTGACACTGACATGTGACAGTGACATATAAAATCTCTGTTCCCTGCATATAAATCACTAAATCACCATCTTCTCCTGTTACTATTATTATTATTCATTATTAGAAGTTCAGTTTTTAAACTCTGACATTTCACATTTCATTATTTTACTCTTTACTCTATAATTAGACAAAATGGTAGTTTTTTACGTGAAAGTGTACTGATTTACCAAAACTAAACTATATGTTCAAGTAACATTTAAACGAAATGGACACAGATCGAACCAGCCCAGCTAGCAGCTCTGAAGCGGTTTGTATAATAATTGTACACATTTATTTTTTGTTTGTATACATTCGCTGGATATAAAATCAATACATCAACTTATCTATTTTTGCAGGTAAATACATTAGAAACTGAGACTCCGAATTCTCCAGAAAATGTTGAAACTGTACAAGAAACCGCCCCAGGAGTAATATTCATTTCAACAAGCTCTTCAAATGATGAAATACCACCGCCAAAACCAGACTTTTATGCGCCACCCCCATATGAGGTTGCAACCAAAGCAACTAAGTTGCCTACTTATGAAGAGGTTCAAAGGGAGAAACATTTGGAAGGGGAGACAATACCAATCCCAAATACACCTACCCCAAGGGTACCTATACAATTGTTATTTATTTATAGGTTTACTTTTATACTCCTTTTCATTGTGCTCATTAAATTAAAATATTAGTAGCTTCTAAAATCTTAGTTTTCGTCATTTTGCAGTATTAGCACACTGGCAGTAAATAAATGAAAGGACCACTGGTAGATAAAGCTTACCACCTTACCACGCCTTAGGGGCCTTCTCTTTGCACACTTTATAACAACACATTAAAGGTGGGCTCGGTGCTGGGATTTTTTAATTTCCCCAAACTTCTACAAGGGTGCAATGTGATGTGGTTTATCCTTCCCCCAGCTTTTTTATCAGACAAATTGGCAATCTTTGAAGCAGAAACTGATACCGGCGAGTTGAGGAGATGCTTGGGGTTGAGGGATAGTTGGCTGGGGTGAGGGATGGTTGGTTGGAGATGAGTGGTGGTTTTTTTCTTCTTCCTCAGGGCTCGTCTACAGCTTTGCCGCCCCGATAGTACTGCAACCTTTGGCTTATTGTGCATATGAGGGGTGGTTGGTAGGGGGTTTCTCCCTCCCCTAAACTTTTACATGGGTGCAACATGATTAGTTTTTACTTCCCATAGCTTCCTAATTGACGAATTGGGATCTTTTGAGAAACAGTGTGCTGGCTTAAAGAGTCAGTTTAAATGTATAGTTTGTTTAAGGCAGGAGTCGTTGGTGGTAGTTCCTTATTCTGCTGGACTTCTGTAATGTGCTTTTTTCACACTTTGCATTTATGGTTCCTTTTAATATTGTTTACTCTACCAAGCACCCCTATTTGCACCAGTTGTGTAACTTTGTTAGGAAAGCCCCATGATTCCTATGGTTCAAGCATACAGCTTACAGTTTCTGAAACAAATTCCCAGCAAGCAACATTGCAATGCAATTGTTATTCTTAGTTTTTAAGAGTATGTGAACTATTAATCTGAATCGATATGATATGATTGACTATGATTTTATGAAATATCGGATATTTTCAAAAACATACCATAGGTTAATTGTGAGAATGCCAATGATGAATGTTACATGTCAAATAAATTAAAGCTAAAAGTCAATCTGGCTTTTTGGAAGAGACTTTTTTACATTAAAACAGTACCTACTTGGAATGTGACTGCATGAGCATGTCTGGTTATTGGGGTTATAAATAGTAATAGATAAGATGATGGGTCACGCTAATTTGCAGGTTAGCAGGTCATAATGTAAAAACTTTGCAGGTCAGTGCAATTTCCTGCAGGTCAGACCATTTCCTACCTATACCCGATATTTTGATATTATAAAAGTACACCAACCAACCCCTACCCCCGTAATTCACATAATTGGCTGCAGGTTATTTTGGTACAGCTTAAAAACTTTGCAGGCAGTGCAATTTCCTGCAGGCCAGACTATTTCCTACCTACACACGATTGATTGATATTATAAAAGTACACCAACCCCCACCCATGTAATTCACATAATTGGCTGCAGGTTGATATGGTACAGCTTAAAAACTTTGCAGGTCAGTGCAATTTCTTGCACGTCAGACCATTTTCTACCTATGCAAGATATGTTGATATTATAAAAGTACACCAACCCACCCCCACCCCCGTAATGCACGTAATTGGCTGCAGGTTGATATTATACAGCTTAAAAACTTTGCAGATCAGTGCACTTTTTTGCAGGTCAGACCATTTCCTACCTATACACGATATTTTAATATTATAAAAGTACACCAACCAGCCCCCACCCCCGTAATGCACGTAATTGGCTGCAGGTTGATATTATACAGCTTAAAAACTTTGCAGGTCGGTGCAATTTTTTGCAGGTCAGACCATTTCTTACCTATACACGATATGTTGATATTATAAAAGTACACCAATCAACCCCCACCCCCGTAATTAACATAATTAGCTGCAGGTTGACATGGTACAGCTTAAAAACTTTGCAGGTCAGTGCAATTCTTTGCAGGTCAGACCATTTACTACCTACACATGATATGTTTATATTATATAAGTACACCAACCAACCCCCACCCCGTAATTAACGTAATTGGCTGCAGGTTGATATGGTACAGCTGCAGGTCAGACCATTTCCTACCTATTCCCGATAATTTGATATGATAAAAGTACACCAACCAATCCAAAACTCTGTAATTCACGTAAGGTTGATATGGTAAAGGTGGGGGTTGGTTGGTATAGTTTTATAATATCAGCATATCTTGTGTAGGTAGAAAAATGTTTGACCTGCAGGAAATTGCACTGACCTGCAGAGCTTTGAAAGTAAATCATATTAACCTGCAGCCAATTATGTGAAGTATGGGGGTGGGGTTGATTGGTGTACATTTGTAATATCACAATATCGTGTATAGGTAGAAAATGGTCTGCCCTGCAAGAAATTTCACTGACCTGCAGAGTTTTTAAAGTAAAACATATCAACCTGCAGCCACTTAATGTCAAGTACAAGGGTGGGGGTTGGTTGGTGTAGTTGTATAAGATCAGCATATCCTGTATAGGTAGAAATTGGTCTGATTTGCAGGAAATTGCACCGATCTGCACAGTTTTTAAGATAAAACTGATCAACCTGCAGTCACTTATTATGTGAAGTATGGGGGTAGGGGTTGGTTGGTGTAGTTTTATAATATAAGTATGTCATGTATAGATAGAAAATAGTCTGTCCTGCAGAGTTTTTAAAGTAAAACATCAACCTAGTGCCTATTATGTGAAGTATGGGGGTGGGGGTTGGCTGGTATAGTTTTATAATATCAGCATATCATGTGTAGGTAAAAAAAAAGTCTGACTTGCAGGAAATTGCTCTGACCTGCACAGTTTTTAAAGTAAAACCATATCAACCTGCAGCCACTTATGTGAAGTATAGGGTGGGGGTTGATTGGTATAGTTTTATAATATTAGCATATCATGTGTAGATAGAAAATGGTCTGACCTGCAGGAAATTGCACTGACCTGCAGACTGTTTTAAGTAAAACATATCAACCTGCAGCCACTAATGCTAAATATGAGGGTGGCGGTTAATTGGTGTAGTTTTATATTATCAGCATATCGCGTATAGATAGAACATAGTCTACCTTGCAAGAAATTGCACTGACCTGCAAAGTTTTTACATTATAACATGCTGACCTGCAGTTAACCTGCTGACCTGCAAATTAGAAACACCCTAAGATGATCATTGTTTACTTAAATCACAACAAATTTTGAAGTGGTCTTTTAACTTTTTTTGAGCTGATTGCTGTTTAAGGAGTAAGGAAACTGAGTGCTACATTTTTGCAGGCAATTTACCAGTTTTTTGTTTTTAAAATAACTTTTCAACATACATAAATGACCTTTGTTGCAAGGTAACCATTGTTATTTGAATGTTCACAATGCAAATTTTCCAAGAATTAAAATTATTATTGTAATAAAACACTCAGCAAAGTGTCACTGACACCTTGTTAATATTGACAGTAATAAATTGTTACTACAACCTTAAAATATAAGACTTATGCTCTGTTGTTAAAGCAGTTGAGATGGTGACTGTAGTTTACACTTGAGTATAGTTTCAAAAATAATTACTCCAAAACATTAAATGTCAGGTTAAAGGTGTAATTATGAACGAAAATTGGGGTAAAGAATGTCTTTAGTAATTGTAATATGAATTGACAATATTTTTTTCTATGTTGTATTTCAGATATCAGTGAAGTAAATGTAAACAAAGCAGATCACTGATTCTAGAATTCACCATCACAGTCTGCAGTATTCAATTGAAGAGCACATACGTAGAAATATGTTGACTCCTTAATAATAAGAATCAGTACATGAGATTTTTAGAAAGTTAGGTATGAACTTTTCAGTGAAAACATATGTGCAATAAAACGTTTAACAAAATAACTATTTCAGTGCCTAATTCAATGTAAAGGGGACAATTATTGTGTACAGTTTTATTCATTCATTCAAAAACCAGAAGCCAACCTTAATTGCAACACATTAAAGTGTTGGTGTTCGTTTATATTTACTTCACTGATATAATATGAAACAATATATATAAACCGATAAATCTAATAAAACAATAATAACTAATTCTTCAACGCGTTTTATAATATTCTAATATTATTAGAAGGTAAAATTTAAGTTTCTTTTTTTTTGAAATACACAGTAATGGAAACTGGCAAAAAAAGAATGTGATAGGTAATGGCAGTGCTGTTGATATTGATAACAAATTATTTTTAAAACCAGTGGCGGAACAGACACCCCCGCAGCCCCCGCACCGCGGGGAGGCCCAGGCACTTGAGGGGGCCCTGAAGGCAGCTTTTATGAGATTATAATATAATACCTACATACTTAGAAAAAAATTAAAATTATATACTTAAGAGATATATTTAGATCATTTACGTTAAGACGAGCAAACAGATGGTTGGTATGGCAGCAATAGCCATATAATTACAGTTATAGAAAACTGGGCTGGGTGCCTTTCGTTTCGAAGAACGTAAAAATGCTCCATCATATCTTTCGTCCTCAGTTCGTCCTTCCAAGAAACGGTTAAAAATAAAATTTATGAAGGCCTACTTATTAGGTGTAATGCTGTCATTATATTTTGTAATGACACAAATAACTGGTTTGAATTTGAACTAAAAACTGTGTAACCGTCTACTTCCGAAGGGCGGAGTGCGCGGCCAGTGTTTTGATTGGAAAAGGGGATATGCCTCGAGCACCACCACTTTACTTTGAGGTTTGCACAAAGTTGGGGGAAAGTGGAAGCCCCAAAGTGACTAGTGTTCAGATAACGGACCACCCTAAGGGAGTATGGTGCTCAGGTAGACTCTCGTGGAGATATTTTATGTCGAGGGGTCAAACTTTACGGAGACTTAATAGTGAACAAGAATGATTTAAAGCAAATAATGTTTTTATTATGGAACAAATACACACACACATATATATATATATATATATATATATATATATATATATATATATATACAAAGTTGATATTTGCGAATATTTACCATGAGAAGTAAGATATGGTTCTTACCAGGGCTGACTATAATGAGTGAATAAGGCAAAAGAAACGGGATGCTGAATCTTTATTTTAATTTTGACCAGGCAAACGATTCTCCGGAAAATCAGAACGCGGAATTTCTCTTATCTCTAGCTGGCGTGTCTCCCAAATGCTAAGGGAGGTCAAAGAATGACAATAAGGGGGACGACAAATTACACTGCCCTAACCCTTGGGCCACTCCTGTGACACCATTGAGTGCTAACACAGTAGAAATTATGTTTACACGAAGGACGGCAATGAGAAGACGATAATTTACACTGCTCTAACACTCGGGCCACCCCTGGGGCACCATTGAGTGCTAACACAGTGGAAATTATGTATAGCCCTCCAAACTCGCAAGTTATTGTCTTAGGAGGTGGGAGTCACAACGGTACACAATATTATTGACTCGCAAAAACATATATCAAAGCAGCTAGAAATTAGAAGAAATTATAAGGTGGTTACAACCCACAATAAAAAAAACATAGGGAGCCGAAAGCACTCTGTCAATCCTGTTTTAAGTGAAAACGGGGTATTTGGGGCCACCTGTATATTGAAACTCTGTAAAAGTAAATATAGAATTAGTTCTGGGTTTGGGGGTCAGTTATATATAATTTAAAATAATTCAGAAAATATAAATATCAAATTAAACAAATTATAGGTTTCTTACCAAGAAAATGTAATAACGGCGAAAATGAAAGGGACGGGGCTAACGGTTTTCCAACGGACGGTTTGAAGATACTGGGAGGAATACTTGGCATAGTTACTTCACTCTATGCAATACTTCTTGTTGGACGGAGCTCAACTCAACTGCCTTTCTTTGGCAAGTGAGCTTGCATTTATATGGTAAAAATTTGGTGTCCTTGTTTCGTTCTAGAAGTTTTGTTCTCTTTATTTAACTCATAGGGGACGTGAGACGTGGTGGTATTCTGATTCGCCGGTAGTGGCCGTTTGGTAGAAATATCCGGCGGCGTATGGGTTCAGGGCCAAAGAACCGTCGTAGACCTTCCGACACTCAGGGGTCTCGGCTATTCAGGACCAGTGCCCGCAGCACCTCGTCACGAGTCCAGGGGAGGTTCGGCGGTTCATCTTCGTCAGATAGAATTACTATCGTGTCATCCTCTGAGGGGTCTTTGTCCTAAATGACGATGACCTCGGGACTGTTCAATTCTTGCGAGGAAGGTGAGGTCTTGGGGCGCCCTACCCATACCGTATGGACACGGATACGGTCGGTCGGTGGGGGAGTGGGTACTTTCTCCCAAACAAGGGCCAGGTTTCTACTTATATGACGGTCCATGTCCTAGAAAGAAAATAACTTTTAAATTAACAAGTCCCGTTGGTTTAAAATCCTTCACATGGATGTGTTTGATTTGCTTGCCGGAGTTGTCTCTAAGATCCACGATGACGGGGGAGTGATATCTGGTTATTTCGTATGGTCCGGAGAATTTAGGGGCGAGCTTGGCGGCGAAGTGCTTGTCGGCGGAGGAAAGGTTGTGTTCAGCTTTGTACACTAAATCGCCGATTTTTCCTCGCCACTCTCTTCTGCGTAGATCATAGTGATATTTCTGACGACTGCTAGCGGTAGCTAGGTTCCTTCTGGCTATCGCAAAAATGGACTGAAGTCGTGGCAAACGTTTTGAATACTGGTTGCGCTCTTCCCTCGTGGGTACGCTGGCTGAGGTCTGGTGTGGAGTTCTCGGCTAGTATTATGTTAGGACCTTTTAATTCTCTACCGAAGTTTAGGAATGCCGGGGAATATCCAGTGGATGAGTGGCAGAGTTGATGGCGAACATAAATTCAGGCAGGTGTTCGTCCCATTTCCGCTGGTTTTGTTCGGAGAACATTGCTATCATGGCTTTTAAGGTTCGATTGGTCCTTTCTACGGGGTTAGCCTGAGGGGTATAGGGTGGTGTGGTTTGATGTCGGATTCCTGTGTCTTTTTAACAGCCGGATGAAATCTCGTCCCACCAATTGTTTCCCATTATCCCTGATGATGGTTTTTGGACATCCAAAACGTGTAATGACTTCTTCGTATAGTGCACGTCAGACGGTAGCAGCAGTAGCTCTTCTTAGCGGCTTACAAGTCACCCACTTGGAAAACCGGTCGTGGAATACTATTATGATTCGGTTGATGGTGGTAGTGGCCCTATTAGGTCGGTGCTTACAGTGTCCCAGGGTGCTTGGGGTACCGAGAAGTGCATAAATCCTGGTGGTCTTTGTTGAGATGGCTTGAATCGGTTGCATGTGGGGCAGCTTTGTACATATTTGGCGATGTCTCGAAACATATCGGGCCAGTAGTCGGTCTGTAGTATTCTTGCTGTCGTCTTGGCGACTCCAAAATGGCTGGCGGTTGGGAGGTCATGTCCTTCCTGTATTACTTTGACTCGTAAGTTTTTATGGACACAAACCTTCCATGGGTTGGTCATGTCATCGTCTTTGGTTTCAGAGTTGTCCACGAGATGTCGGTATAAGTATCAATTTTGGATGGTATATTCAGGAACGTCGTTGGGCTTCTCCTGTACTTCCTCCATCTTGCGTTGGTGCCATAGACATTCGTCGAAGGGTTTTATTGTGCAGGTTTCTAGGAAAACTTCGGAGGGTATGTCAGAAGTTTGAGTTTCTGCCAGTGGATACCTGGAGAGAGTGTCGACTACCTTATTCAGGGCGTCTCTGCGGTACTGAACTTCGAAGTCGTATTGTTGCAAGAATATGCTCCGGCGGGCCATTCTTCCGGAAGATTTGAGTCATTTCATGGACTGATGGTCGGTTATCACAGTGAAGTGATATCCCTCCAAGTACGGGAGCATCTTCTGTATGGACCATACAATGGCGAGGCATTCTTTCTCGGTGGTGCTATATTTTCGTTCTCGTGGGGGACAATGTTCGACTAGCGTAGGCTACGACTACGACTCTCTCTATTCTGTCGGCAGATTGTGTTAATGCATATCCAACTCCATAATCCGAAGCGTCGGTGCTTAAACAGAAAGGTAGGGTAAAATCAGGGCAGGCTAGGATAAGCGTGTTAGTAAGCTGTTGTTTGAGTCCCTCAAAGGCTTCGGTATGTCTGTCGTTTCACTCCCAGCATTGATTCTTTTTGAGTAGGTTGTTTAGAGGGGCTGCAATCCGGGAAAATTCGGGTACAAATCGTCGGTACCAGGAGACGACCCCTAAAAAGCTGCAGACAGTTCTGACGTTTGTGGGACGGGGAAAATTTAAAATTGACGAGGCTTTGTCGGGATCTGTTGAGATTCCATCGGCGGTTACCAGATGTCCTGGGTATCGCAGGGAGGTCCGACAAAACTTGCATTTGTCTAGGTTGAGCTTCAGTTTACTGATCCTTAATCGGTGGAAGACTTCTCGCAAGTTATGGAGGTGTTCCTCAAAAGTTTCTCCTAAGACGATTATGTCATCCAGATAGGTGTAAGCGGATATCTCTGGAGTGATAATCTGATCGAGTAGTCGCTGAAAGGAGGCTGGCGCTGAGTGCAACCCGAGCGGCATTACTTTGAACTGGTACAACCCCCTTCGGGTACAGTAAAAGCTGTGATTGGTCAACTGTGGGGCTCCAATGATACTTGAAAGTATCCCTGCTTCAAATCCAGTGTTGAAATGTAGTTGGCTTGGCGGAGTTGGTCCAGAATCCCGGAGATGTGTGGTAAGGGGTATGCAAATCTTGTTTTTTGTATGATTCCTGGAAACAAGGTAAAAGAATTGAAAATCTACTTAACACAAAAGAACATTTTAATAAATGGCGAGATATAATCAAAAGAGTGATTGACATTATAAATACGCTATCAGTTTGTAATATGCCATTAAGAGGTCATCGAGAAGATACCGATGCTGAAAAAAGGGTAATTTTTATGTTATTGAATTGCTTGCCAAGTATTGCAGTCTCATTTGAGGACCCAAAACAAACATAAATATCTCAGCCACCAAATTCAAAACGAAATCATTAACAGTATTTCCAGTAAGATTAAGCATACAATTTTGAAAGAAATCAACGATGCCCCATTCATTTCAATTATTTGACACAACACAAGACATATCGAAAATTGACTAGCTGTCTCAAGTCATAAGATATGTAAAAATTGAGAAAGACTCTCAGGGTGTTTCATTATTAATTAAAATAACAGAGTCTTTGCTTCGATTTTTTCAAATTGCTGACCAGTCTGCAAAAGGTCTTGAACGTAAGACACTAGATATTTTGAAAGTAATGGGAATAAATATCTCCAAATGCCGCGGGCAAGGGTACGACGGGGCGGCCAATGTGAGGCTTATCAAAGAGAGAGAGCCGACGGCAGAATATGTTCATTGTGCAGCACATAATTTAAATTTCGTTTTAAATGATGCATGTTCAAATGTGTTAAGAACTTTTTTGATTTATGCCAAAAAATATATAATTTCTTTGGAAATAGTATAAAAAGATGGAGTGATTTGAAGGTAGTAAGAAATAAAGAAATTACATTGACGCTTAAGTCACTCTGCACAACGAGATGGTCATTAAGATGGAACTCCATATCCGCTATACGATATAATTTTGTTTCAATTTTTAAAGTGCTAAATAACATAATATTAATTAGTGAAAAGAGAGAAGAAGTATCTGAAGCCATATCTATACCAAAACACTTAGAAAAATTCGAGTTTATTGTTATGATATTTCAGTGTGAAATTTTGGAAAGTATTGACTTGTGGGTAGCAGTCATCTTTTGTTCCGCCACTGTTTAATGCCATTTTATTTGATTTTCATTTTGTGACTAAGAATTGTATGGTTAAAACTAAAGATTATGTGCTGAAGATGTGCATTACAGGAATTATTTATCTTTAATATTAATTGCAGGTAACACAGTTTAGACCACCTGGGCAGCGTATTTTAACTATAGACAATGAAGCAAATGAGGATGTTGATACAAGTTTGCTTGGGACAGATTTTATGTTCTACATAGCATTCTTTGGTAAGTGATATAAAAAAAGTCTGGAGAAAGCAAGGGCGTTATAGTAGTGAATTTTCATAAAAATGTTTTTAATAGCAAATATGTCTTTTTTTCTTTTTAAAGAAAACAGGCATCAAATTTGGTTACCAGTATAACCTATATGGTAAAAAGAATGAAATAATGTACCATATTTCGTCAAAATAACCTTATTGTTTGAAAAAGTAAGAAAATGTCCCAAAAAAAGTTCCCGAAAAAACTTGTCTCATTTTCCTGGTCAACGAAACTCTTTAAGCTATTTACCCACCTGCCAAGATATAATTATTCACAAAAATTGTTTTTCATTAAGTGCCTAAAACTTTTTTTCCTTTTAACTTTAACTTGAATTTTATGTGTTCTCTTAGCAAATTTTTTGTAGAAAATATTTAGAGATGTCTAAATTTTGGTATGTAGTTTACTGTTTACAATGTAAACCTGCTTACTCCGTAAGACATGTCCTTTAATACCTCACACCTCATGTGTAACCATTTTGCACAAAAATTACAGCCTACATTATTTTCATTATCGTCCTCTGTGTTGCTGATAAGTTCTTTTGAACAAGCACCACATGTTAATTTTTTCGTTATGTTCCCTTCTTCATTTGAATTTTCTGTTTCTTCTTCTTTCTGTTCTTGTTTTTCTTTTTCGTTTTGTCACTTCCTGTCTGTTTTTTCTTATTTTCTCTTTAAAACAGATCGCGCCTTCTCTTTTTTTTTAGATTGTCCTTTTTCATATAATATTCTCTCCAGGCCTTTGAAGAAATTGTACTTGGTAATGTCTTCTTTCATCTTATAATATCGCTTTTTTGATGGACTCTGGATAAATTAAGTGTTAGGAAATGCTGGAGTTAAACTGAATAAAGGTTACAAATCCAATTTTGAACTCTATTTAAAAATAATTTTCTTACTTGAAATTTGCTTAAATAAGAACAAAGGTAAAATTGATACTGAAACATGATCACCATTTTCAGTTAGGTGAGGTGTGCAAGAAATTACATTACAGGTTCAATTTGGGTTTTCTTTCCTGGCCCATTGTTGATTAATTTTCACACAATCATTTGCTGAACTAATGACAAAGCCCTTTTAAAAAAAATTAAAACAAAAAAGTGCCTGGCAAATATTTGATCTGGCTGGTTTTTCACCTTTTTTTCACACGTTCAAGAATTTTATACACTAGAAAGAAGTTATTAATTTAAAGCTTTCAGAAATTGTGTTTATACTTTATTAAAATGGTGAAATTTCAGAAATATTTAAATGGAGTGTACATAAGATTACAAAAGTATATTTATATTGTCTGATGGCATGTGCATTTGTTTAGATCATTACTATGAAATATTGTGTAGTATAATTAGGTATACAAATAGTATTTTATATATTGTTGTTATTTAATTATTTTCAGTTGCGTTCATTTTCAACTGGATAGGATTTCTATTGTTGATGTGTTTCTGCCACACAATTGCTTCACGATATGGAGCCCTTTCAGGTTTTGGTTTATCTTTGGCTAAATGGACCATTATAGTACAACACTCAACAGACTTAGCTTCGAAGGATAATAGTTGGTTGTGGTGGTTGATAATGACCTTTGGTAAGTTTTAAACATCATATAAGCAACAAACTTTGCTTCTACATTTCATGCACAATAACTCTCACAGGCCTGAGGGTTTTATTTAGCATCAAATTTATAAAAAAAATTGACTAATAAACATTAGATTACAAAACTGAAGTTAATGTGTGACTGTTCAATCTTATATTATTTGGTGATACATATATAGCAGGGGGAATTTAAATGTGCATTTTGGAGATTTTGAAAATAGTTGGTGATACAGTCTGTTAACTTGCATAAAAAGCTGCATGATTTTGGGGAGAATTGATAGCCACCTAACAGGCATTGTGGCCTGTATACTTGTAGAGAGAGGTCCAGTGTGATGTTTATAAAGAAAAGTTGACTACCATTGCATAAGCAAATGGTAATAGTTACTTTCTTATAACTGCTTTATAATGCATATAAGTTGATTTAAAGTTAGGGTGAAAGTAGGGGATTCATCAAATGATTATAAGAAATAACTTTCTCTTCCCTAAACATAATGGTTTTTAAGATATAGGGTGTTGAAAGTTGTTAGTAGCTTATCAGAATAAATTAGAAATTGACAGGGTGTTTCTATATAGTAATAATAATAGCTTTATTAAATTTTATATCATACAATATGCAGCAAGCATGGGTGAGTGGGTGCATATGTGTGTGCGTGTGATTATTATTATTATTATTTATTAAAACTGCCATGTAATCAATACAAGTCATAGTAACATTAATAATAAATAACTTATATCTACTTCAAATACATACAAATTCACATGCACAATATTTGCACATAACTATATACAATATAATTGGAAACTGACAATGTTTGAGCAAGAGGAGGAGGTTACACGTCAAATACGGTCAGTTATTGTCTTCTAAATAGTTACACATTTAAATTCTGTGTTTTTCTTCAATCTGACACAGCACTGTTTTGAGAGGTTTCCATTACCAAGATGCCAAGCATACTGTTTAGATTCTTCATTTAAGTCTTGCGAGGTAGGAATATTTGTAGTTGACTGAAATTCGTTCGCCCTTGTGGTACGATATGAAAGAGTTGTAGATTGTACATTTTGCTAATGTAAAAAGGTAATTTGATAAATTGGCATCCAGGCCATTCCGACCATAGCCTCTCTAGATGACTTCAGTTGAAATGTGTTGGTGAGGTAACAGTTTTTTGACCAATTGTCTTACATTGCATGTGAGGATAATGTGCCAGGCATCAACTCTCTCTGGGCACCATGGACATTGATATGTGTCTCTTATACCAACATCTTTGAAATAGACCGGGTCTGCAAGTCGGTTATTTGCAAGACGCCAGTCTATCAAGGCGTCATGTCCCAAGGTTGGTCTAGCAAAATAAGACCTCCACTTTACTCCACCACTCCAGCTGGCTTGTGTTGTATAATTTTCCATTAAAAAAATAACGTCGTGAGAGTTTTCTGAACAAGATTCTTTTTAGTATTTTCCAGCTCGATTGTTGTCATCGAATTTCAACAAAATCGTCATTGGATTGTATTGATTGGAAACCGGAGCAGAATCTTGAAAATTTAAAGTAAAGTATTCCACAATTCTATTATAATGGTTTACTAGTTCTGTCATAGTGGTTGTTGAAAATCGCGAAGTCATTTGTTTTAGCTCAGTACCTGTTAATCACTGGTTGTTTCGAAAAAAATCATCAACGATTCTAAACCCTAGAGAACATCATCTTGAGTTAAATAGAGGTGGAACTGATGTTTTTGGAAGAAGTTTTGTGTCTGAAGTTGGAATAATGCTAAGGTAGTTTTTAGACATTGGAAATGTAGCTGGTTTTAAATCAGTTGTGGTCCAGAAGTTCAGTAAAGAATCCATGAATAATGAATTTATTCCATTCCAAGATCTTAAAAAATAGTAACTGCCATGATACACTGTACCTATTTCCTCTTCTCAGCATATCTCGCACTAATATTACCCACTTGTTATTAGGCTTATTAATTATTTTATGCCCTAGCCACAGTCTACAAAACGATTTTTTGATGACAAGTCAACCAATCCAAGCCCTCCACTGTCTGAAGGAGTACAGAGATGTAGTAGGGATGTCCAGTGTTTTCCATTCCATACATATGCCACCAGTTGTTTTTGTAAATCATCAACCTGATGTTTGTTAAATGGCAAAACTTGCATGTGATACCAGAGCGTTGGTGCGATGAAACGGTTGATTACAATTTTCTTACCAACTGTCACAGTCTTAAAAACCCATTACAATAACTTTTCTTTACTGCCCATTATTATTATTATTATTATTATTATGACAAATATCTCTTCTCTCTCTTATCAATGTCTCTTTCCCTTTTATTAAAATAAATTCATTCCAAAATAATTTAAAATGTGTAAAATTTCCCATTGCTTATCATCTCACTATCACATCCTTATCTGAAAAAGGAATTTAAAAATTATTGGTTATTCTATTAATTGGTAAAATGTGTTGTTAGCAGAAGCAAGTGAAGTATTTTGTTAGCTGTTAATGCTTTTCGTAGTGTACGGATTAAATACTCACTTGCACAGAAAGTCCTGTTATTAGGTAACTTTCTTCCGAAAGGGATAAAACTGCTACAACATTGTTTACAGTGTAGAACCCCTCAAAAATCAAGGGTAAGCAAAACACTTATTAGTTTATATTAGAGGTGAAGGAGATATTTTATCCGATTGCAGGGTTCTTGGAACTTTCTTATACATCCTGCAGCTCTAGGCAGGTGTCCACTGTCAGTCACTTTTACCTGTCTTAAAGGGCATTCTATGATAGGCCCTCATACCAGCAGTCTTCATAATATTCATAGTTATACAGGGGAAACATAGGCTTCGTAGTTTCCACAGTTGTCTCTAACATCTGCAACCGACTGCAGCCTGGCACTAGTTTAGTCAATCTTCAACCAGGAAGGCTTGTAGACACCCCTCAGCCCCGTAGAACATCCTGGCGATGTCACAGTAACCAGATAAGTGGCACATATAACTGTATCTTTATTAAACTGTCTTTTACTATTTGTGTGAAGTGAAATTTGGTAAATACAGCTTAACATCAGTAATTTCTTTGCAACCATATAAATATTGACTACAAACCAACCTGTAATAGTTTTAAACTAATATAGTTTTATGTAGAGAATGTACACTTGCATAACGATCGTTTGTAGGTACACCTTTTATGCTGTTAGTTTAACATTATGCAAATAGTGCATTAAAATTACTTACCTTAATTTTCATTATAGTGTAATATAGACTCAGTTATATACATCAAGTGATTGCTTATCATATATCTTGGTGGTTATCGTTATCTTCTTTATAATTGATTTTCATAATTTATTAAATTCAGGCATACCGCATAACCTCTTTTATTTTCATGTTTATCTGTGTTGACGTTTGACATCAGGCATAACGGTAACGACGTAAGCAATAGAAATAATAATAGAATTGGCTAGACCGCGGCCGGTTAGTTGTCTAGCAACCATAGAATTGCTTGCTTTGTCTATTACGAAACTGTTTTGGTATTTATTTGTTAAATAAGTTCATATATATATTTGAACCCAAGTGTTATTCATTACTTGTCACGAACGACGTGACACAACCAAGGATAAGGTTGGGTGTGAGTTTTTCCATCTTGAAAGTGATCAGTTGGATTTTTCTTTTAAGGCTTTGTAAGCTATTTCAGTATCTCGTTTTATATCATTTGAGAGAATTATCCCAAGAACATGGATGTTTTCTGATGTCCACTTGAAATTAAGCTGCTTATCGGGCCTACCTGACCACCTCCCAGTCCAGAACCCTTGTGACTTATAATAATTTAGTTTTGCACTGGGTTGGTTTGCATATATATTATACACCTGTTTAAATGTGACAAACTCTTCGTCATGTGTGATGAATATGGAGACATCATCAGCGTAAGCCGATACTGTAAGTTTTATGGCTGTGTTGTTATCCATGTCTCTCAAAGGAATGCCTTTTCAGAAGGTTCGACACATGTTAAGAAATGGTTCAATACAGAGAGAGAATAATGGACTAGGCAGGGGACATCCTTGTCGAATTCCTCTTTGGAACTGTATTTCGCTAGTCAGGGTAGAGTTTACCTTTACATCGAAGGATGCCGTGTTGTATAAAGTTTGGATGGAATTTATTATGTAATTTCCAAAATTGAATTTTCTGAGAACATGGAATAAGTACAGGTGATGAATTCGATTAAAGGCTGCGTGCTGGTCAAGGCTTAATATTTCCAGTTGTAATTGTTCTTTGTTGGCATAGTGTATGATGTATCTATGCAGATGAAGGGTGTCATATATTGTGTGACGTGGCACAGAGTAACTTTGGTCACTGGACACTACTTCGCTGATAACATTAGAAATTCTTATAGAGATGGCTTTGGCAATAATTTTGTAGTCAGTTGTAGGAAGACAGATTGGTCGCCAATTATCAATTTTTAGCAGATCTCCTTTCTTTGGGAGGATTTTGGTAAATGTTGGTCTTGGGGCGATTTTTCGATGACTGAGAAAAAGACAGCCTATTATGTCTCAAAACTTGTTAAAACTTCTATAGTTAATCTGTCAATTCCAGGGGATTTGTTTTTGTTGAGCGAACATAATGCTGTTGTTAATTTCTCTAATGTGAGTGGTGTGTCCAGAGTCTGCTTGGAGTTATCAGATATTCTTTTTAGGTTTTCGTATAATTTGTTGTCCTTGTCAATGTTAACTGGACAAGCACTAAACCTGTTTTGGAAGTGCTGTTTTACATAACTGCATAACTCGAGGCTATTAGATATGATCTTGTCATTGTGTTTTAAAATTTTGAGATGTTTTTGTGTGCTGATATCTCGAATTATTGCTGGTTGGTCAGTTATCAGCAATTGTTTGTAGTTTTGATCATTTAGTTTACTAGTCACCTTTTTTCTGTAAGCATTTCTTGCTTTTTTTTTTCATAACTTTACATAACTGCATAACTCGTGATTAGATATGATCTTGTCATTGTGTTCTAAAATTTTGAGATGTTTTTGTGTGCTGATATCTCGAATTATTGCTGGTTGGTCAGCTATCAGCAATTGTTTATAGTTTTGATCATTTAGTTTTTTTTTTTTCTCCCTCAGGGTTCGTCCGCGGCTTTGCCGCCCCGATAGCACTGCAGCCCTTTGTAATGACCCCGGACTTGCCGGGTGAATTATGCAGTGGAACGGATTTACGGGAACGGTCCCGGGCGCCAGATTTTGAAAGGGTTTACTCCCTGCGAGAATGTCTGCGACCTCGTCACAAGGCTCTGGCCACAGTTGTGGTCAGAGTGCCTGGATAGCTCTGTGGAGAGGGTCCGGTAGCCTATGATGTAACAGGCCGTATAGATACCTCCGAGGTTGCGGGCTTTAATTGTTCCCCCGGTATTTCCCTGACCTTCCGAAAGTTTGTATAGGTGTAGCAGATTTATTTGCGGTTATAATATAGGCTGAATATACTTTTCACACTATTTATTGCCTTATAAAACGTTACAGTCCACTGGTATTCTTACAATGTGAATGGTACTTATCACGCTAATTTATCCTAAAACAAGTTATGTTACTGGTGACGAGCCAACAAAATTAATTATTCCCCACGGAGAAGAAATGCGGGAGACACGCGGACGAAAACTCCGAGTGTTGTGGTTTACCACCTGTTGATGCAGCCGTTAACTGGGTCGATTGGAGAGACGCTCCTCAAATAGTTAAAATGGCGCCTATCTGTTGAAGTCGGTACCACTAAATACAATAAGACAAGCCTAAAAGGTTCTTACCTCGACTGCCTTCGGTAGAATTATTAGAATACGAAATTGTCTCACACAACAACGGGACGGACGGTACTGTATTCTAACGTTTTGTTGCAATTTTTACCAACAGACTTTTCATTTACTGAATCAAAATGCAAGTTATAGATTTCAATACGCTACAGCAAACGGTGAATTCTTTCTGCCTTCAATCGTTATTGTTCTCTACAGTCCCCGGCTGAAAAATCTTAATCGGTGGTAGATACTTTATCCTTATCTTCTGCAGTGGAATTTTCACCTGTGTGATTTATATTATATTTATTTTCGAACAGCCGCTTTTAATATCTACAGCTGTTCTGAAAATATCTACTTCGTCACACCTTGGCCTATTGTGCATGCCCTTAGTCTCTTCACTCCACCCATTCCAAAATCACTGTGCCTTGAACCATTCTGCACTGCGATTGTTAGGGTGAGGTTTTATAATGCTCTGTCTCCGGTCTAGATCTAGATCAGTTGTCTTTTGCGGTCCAGAGCTTTACACTCGCACAAGATGTGCTGGGCTGATTACTCCCCCTCGCCGCAGAGTCTGCATGCGAGGTCCCCCTCGAACCGCCCCATTCTATGCAGGTGTTTTTTGACGGCCATGTGTCCCGTCAAGACCGGGTAGAGGCGGCGACAGAGGTCTTATAGTCTTCTCTGAAGAGCATAACGGTGGCGACATCTCGCGGGGGGGTTTCGAAAATCACCTTCAAGAAGGACGTTGTGCGTGACGCCACGCAGACGGTGCAAGCGGCCGTAAATCGGCTCCTCTTGGAGTTGATAAAGGCACACGAGGGGGAGAGGGCAGTGATGGAAGAACTGAGGCAAGCTCGGGAAGTTCAATCCAAAATGGTGGCAACAGCTGCAGCTCGCAAAGCTGCGCAGCCACAAGTTCTGGAGAACACTTGGCGGGAGGCAGCGGCGTCCGCGGCCACTATCAGATCGAAGGTACAAGATACAAGAGGACCCTCACAGAAGGATCTATACAACCTGTGACGGTTTATTTTCAAACACCGTCACAAATTTTCACCTCTGGTTTAAACCTATTAATTCTGAGCAGATGTGTTCCGTAGAACTCACTTATATGCAACCTTAAACACTCCTAGTGGGTATAGCGGGTTTTCTACCTATGCCGATTCAGCCCTTCTCTGAAAATTTGTGGCTTGATTTCAGCTATCTGCCTCTGATGAACAATGGCGTACCCTGTCTACAGGTCTTATTTTGCAATTAAAAGAGCGTGTGATTCACGTCGGTAAATGCAGCCTCTTAATCGGCGCGCCCATGTCGAACTTTATTTTTCATCGACAATTTATTTAAATAAAACTTGAGCGAAATTCTACCTGTTGCTATGCAAATTATCTATTAATGGGCCGTCTCTGAGGAATCGAATCAATATAAAAATTGGGAGAAAGAAAAGGTTTCCTTTTTTTTATTATTATTTGATAGTGGGAAAAATTGAAAATAAGAGGAGAGAAATAAATTAACTCGGAAAGTGGCTGGTCGTCGTGAATACTGTTGTCCTGTTCTGGAATTTTAATAAATTCATCCACGTAGTGGGATATTGGGGAAATGGTATCTGGAATGGTGTTCATTTGGTGATTTGTTATTGGGAACACATTCCATCGATCTTAGTATCGGATTAGAAACGGCGCAAGTTACTTTTGCTGGGTTAATCGAGGAAGCAAGACCTTTCCTTTTTTTTTGACATTGAAGCCGTCCTCCATCTGGTGCTATTTTTCTCTCGGCTCAAATAATCTACTGTATATTTAATGGTTACTCTAGGAGTAGTAATGTATTGATGGTGACTGGCTGCACGCTCCTAGATATAGATATCTCAGTAATCCCGCTGGAAGTCCGCATGACGTCAGACCATTCAAGAGGTGCTGCATAATTCCATTTCAACTGACTGTTTACCTAGGAAGATAACGAGGACTATACCAGGTTAGATCGTTTCAAATTCTTTTTTATCAGTGATTATATCGCTGCAGTTTCTAGGGCATCCCAGTGTGACCTTTTGGACTTTTATCATATCTGATATTTTGGTTATCATATTATATTTATATTATTATCATATCGTGTTTATTTTTACGGGGTAAAAGCTATACTTATCGTGTAATATTGCAGCAATTAAACTATAAGTCTTGTATATCGCTGCTCTCATTTTTTTCTATAGCTAGTAATCTTGTCAAATGTGATAACTTAGTTAATTTCTTTGTCGCTATTTGTATAAAATACAACATTTTGGAATAAGTAATTTTGTGATTTCATAATAATAGCAGTCGCTATAGGAGCATTCGGCTCAGGTTGTTTTGCAACCATATTATCTCTAATCTTTTATTTTAGAACAGCCAGTTATCTTTGTGCGCGTGTGTATGACTATTCATATCAGAAGACTTTAGCATCACAATTGTGTCTCAGTGGGCATATTTTTAATATTTATATTTAGATATCAGTTTTTTTTGTACTATAATTGCATTTAACTTATTGTGAGGAATTGTGTAAAGCTTACGAGATCTCGAATGGCCTTATTGAATGGAATATAATATATATTTATGTTAATATGATTATAATGATATAAAGTTAGTATTGGTTGAGACCTTAAAAAGTATTTTTGATAGCGCCTTGGGGTTTTTTTTTTCCTTCTCTTTTTTTTTATTGATGTAATTATTATTATTAATAAGTAACTAAAGTGCTATATCCCATTGACGCCCACAGCGTTTTCACATGTTGTGATATATTTATTAGCGACCATCTGGTCTGCGATTGATGTACAGATTCTGGTTGTTGTGAATAAAAGTACCAATTGTTGTTTTTAACCAGTATTTGCTTTTGCTCATTTGATTATTGCTTGATGTTTTTTTTTTCTTTTGGACCGCAAGCGTGCTACTTTTAGGTAAAGGTTGTGTCTGCGTGTGTGCCTCCGTACCACCTGGAACCTTCTGGCCAGGGTGCTTTGGTCAGTGGCGCCCCTTCGGAATTATTTGAGATTGGTGGTCGGCCACTAGGCCATTATTATTATTTTATTTTATTTTATTCTTAGACCCACCCCATCTCCACTAGAGCTGCTTGGCATGCAACGCCACACATAGCGGTCGCACGTTGACACCACTCCAAGCGCGCGAACCTATAGGGAATTATATGTATAGAGCCTTGAAGGTTATTTATCTTCCAGCTGGCGTTGCATCATAATTGTTTGTTGCAAAAAAAAAGCGTGGCAAATAATAATTTGGCGCCCAACGTGGGGCCTCGTTTTGTAAGGCCTCGTTTGGTAAGGTTTCGTTGGTTAGGCTTTTAGAAGTTGGCCAATGATTGATTAGGCCTTGTCGCTTTTCAGATTTTCTTTTCCAGCTAGCTTCACTTCTGGTGGGGAATAATTGGCCCCTCAATTTTGTTGGGACGTCTGGTTAGGCCTGAGTTTGCTACGTCGTTTTGGTGTACGCGTTTTATCGCCTCAGTTTCTTGGGCAGTTTTGTTTGCTTGTCCGCTGGCTTGGATTGTAAGAAATAGATATTAACTAGTCATTCGTTTGGGAACTTGTTGTTGTTGTTTCTTTTCCTTTTTTTTGTTTTGTTTTTTTTTTGTTTTTTTTTTTGTTTGTAAATATGGAGGGAAAATTGGACGTGAACCGACTTGACCGTTCAGAATTGGAATACGAATTAAAGTGTAGGGGCTGTGTGGACGATCTTACTGTGCAGGAGATGAGGAGTAGGTTGAGGTCTTTTTTCAGGTTAGAGCGAGCGTCCGATATGAAGTATCCGAAGCATCCTTGTTCCTTTGCCGACGATAGTGACGTTTTGACAGCTAAGATGGAAGAAATCAGGACTATGGTTGGCGCGTTCTCTGACTCTGATACATCACCATCTTATTTAAAAATTTCCACTAAACTTTTGCATTATTTTGGTAGGGCAGGAAGGTCCATAGCAACTACGGACGAGGAACAGAACCAACGTACTAATTTTCAGGCCTCTCTTTTGGAGTTGCGTTCACGGTTGAGGTCTAAGGCCAGGAGGCATTCTAGATCCTTGCGGCCTGAGGGTACTAGCGTTCTTGAGGCGAGTCTACTTGGTGGTGAGGAAAATTCAGTTGCTTCTGCATCTGAGGACTCTTCAGATGAGGACGCAGCAGAACCCCTTTTAGCGAATAACGCTTCTATTCGAGAAACCCCAGTAGCTGTCCAGCCTCGAGGTGTGCCCGTGTCCAAGTGGAACTTTACTAAATTCACTGGTGATACATCCCGAATGTCATTAAATGCTTTTCTAGAGGAGATAGAAGAGCTGCGAATTTCCAGGAATGTATCCAGGGAGCAATTACTTCACTCTGCTTCTGATTTGTTTGTAGGGAAAGCCTTAATTTGGTATCGGTCCATTAGGTCGAAGGTGTCAACTTGGTCAGGCTTAGTGTCCGAACTTCGTCTGCAATTCCAGCCTGCAGATTATAACGATAAACTCTTCGATGAGATCAGAAGAAGGACTCAGGGTCCGAGCGAGAATATGGGTATGTACCTGGCTGTCATGGATAACATGTTCAATAGGTTGACGATATCAGTTGGTGAAAAGACACGCCTCAATATCTTGTTGAAGAATATTTCTCCCTTTTATCAAAGTCAGTTGGGTCTTGTCAGTGTGGAATCGGTCAATCATATGTTAGAGTTGGGTAGGAAGTTGGAGGCTAGAAAGGAGAGTATAGAAACATTTACTCCTCCGACTCGTGGTAGGTTAGGGATGATGGAGCCGGACTTGGCTTACATTAGTAATGACCCAGTTTCGGTTTCCTCGGCTCAGTTGAACATGGTGTGTTGGAATTGTCAGGGCTCAGGCCATAGAGCTGTTGACTGCGATAGACCACGCAGGAAACATTGCTACAGGTGTGGCACCCCCAATCATACTTTGAGATCTTGTCCTAAGTGTACTTGTTCTTCTTCGGGAAACGGGGTAAGGCGTTAGTGGGCGACCGGCTTTCGTCTTCATCGCGGCCGGCCGCATCTGAGTCTAGGCTCAGACATGTTTTAGACTGTCTTGTCTCAGGTCCCCAACGATCAGCGACCTTATGTTGAAGTTTCTGTTTTGGGTACGAATATTTTGGGTCTCTTAGATTCTGGTGCTAGTAATACTATATTGGGTGGTAAGGGTTGGAATCTTCTGCGCAACTTAGGAGTTTCCAACCTGGATTCGTCTGCTAGTAGGAGTGTCATAGTCGCAAACGGAGAGCGTTGTCAGGTGCTTGGTTCACTGCAGGTCCCTATTAGGTTACGTGACCGCGAGAAGGTCATCAGTGTTCTCGTCATTCCAGAGTTGGCTCATACTCTCATATTGGGCATTGATTTTTGGATCAGGATGGGCATTGTCCCAGACTTTCGTGACTGGACTTTTTCCTTGTGTGAACCAGTGCAGCTCGTGGAGGCGTTGAAACCACGTAGTTCTTTGACTCTGGAACAGGAAAAGCTTTTGAACGACTTTGTTGATAAGTCCTTTAATGGGATGGGTTCTGGTCTCGGTTGTACTGGTCTTGTCGAGCATGTCATCGTAACAGATTCACCCCCTATTAAGCAAAGATACTATCCTGTGTCACCAACAGTTCAGGCGTATATCGACGCCGAAATTAAGGAGATGCTGGAGAAAGACATAATTGAACCTTCAGACAGTCCATGGTCTAGTCCTGTTGTCATGGTCAGGAAACGTGATGGTACTTTTAGATTTTGCATTGACTATCGCAAGCTTAATAGAGTCACCCGTCGTGATGCGTACCCTCTTCCCCCGATTAACTCTATTTTGGATAGGTTGCGCGATGCTAGGTTTCTGTCGACTTTGGACGTAAAATCCGCCTTTTTCCAAATCAAGGTTGCTGAGGAATCTAGGCCTCTTACAGCCTTCTCAGTGTTCAAAGGTCATTACATGTTCAAGAGAATGCCCTTTGGTTTGTCAAATTCACCAGCTACGTGGCAGCGCCTGATCGACAGAGTTTTAGGTTGCGATTTGGAACCCCACGTGTTTTGTTATCTTGATGACATAGTTGTGGTAACTCAGACTTTCGAGGAGCATATGCGCATTCTTTCTGAGGTGTTCTCTCGTCTTACTAAGGCTGGAATCACGTTGAGTAGAGACAAGTGTAATTTTTGTAGGCAGGAGCTTAGGTACTTGGGCTATATTGTCAATGAGAGTGGCCTGCATGTCGACCCGGAAAAGATAAACGCCATTCTTCAGATTCCAACGCCGACTAAAGTTCAGGAGGTTCGTAGGATAATCGGTACAGCAAGTTGGTATCGTAGGTTTGTTCCAAGCTTTTCTAGCTTAATAGCTCCTTTAACAGGCCTTCTTAAGAAGAACGCCAAGTTTGTTTGGACGCCTAAGCATGACGAAGCGTTTAACTCAATCAAGGAATGTCTTGTTTCCGCCCCAATTTTGTCCTGCCCCAATTTCGAACTACCTTTCTTTGTCCAGACAGATGCATCAGCTTATGGCTTGGGTGCAGTTTTGTCACAAAAACATCCTGATGGATCTGAGAGGGTTATCGCTTATCTGAGCCGCTCGTTGTCTAGACTTGAGCGCAAATATTCCACCACTGAGCGAGAATGTCTTGCAGTGATTTGGGCGATAGAGAAACTTCGTCCATATATTGAGGGTTCACATTTTACTGTTGTGACTGATCATTGGTCTCTGATTTGGTTGAACAATTTGCAGGAACCTTCGGGCAGATTGGCCCGTTGGGCTTTGAAGTTACAGGAATACGATTTTGACATAGTCCATAGGAAGGGGAGAGAACACGTTGTGCCCGATATCTTGTCTCGTTCTGTACCTGTTGTCGACTCTTTGGCTGCCTTCGACCGCCAACCTGGTGGCACTGGCTCAGGTGATCGGTGGATTGATGGGATGTTGGACAGGATCGCCAAGAGTCCTCGCAGATTTCCACAGTGGCGCGTAGATGGACATAGACTGTTCAAGAGAGTCATTCCCAAGTATCCTGAGTTGGCTTGCGACTCGGACTGTTGGAGGGAAGTTGTTCCTAAACATGCTAGGCGGAAGCTTATTTCCGACACGCATGAGTCTAACTTGCATGTTGGAGTATTTAAGACCTTCAGTAAGTTGGCAGGAAGTTATTATTGGCCTAAGATGCGGTTTGATGTGGCCTCAGTAGTTCGGCGTTGTCCGGTATGTCAGGCCATAAAACCTGTACAGCAGAAACCTGCCGGCTTAATGGCTAGCACTCAGCCTTTTGTGTCTCGTCCCTTCCAACTTATGTGTGCGGACATAATGGGTCCTCTGCCGAGGTCCAGCTCTGGAAACCAGTATATCCTTGTCGTCGCAGATACTTTTAGCAAATTTTCGCTTTTGTTTCCTATGAGATCCGCTACATCTTCCAACATATGTAAGTTGCTTTCTTTTCATGTCTTACCTGTGTTCGGCGCATGTGACGCCATTATTGTGGACAATGGACCGCAGTTTAAATCTTCCGAGTTTGTCTCCCTGATGAAGTCTCACAACATTTCGATCAAATACACCGCCTATTACCACGCACAGGCGAATCCTTGCGAAAGGGTAAATAAGGTCATTAAGACTATGCTTAGGTCCTATGTTTCTGACAATCATAGGACATGGGATAAATATTTGTCGAGAATTGGCTACGTTATTCGTTCGACCAGACATGAGGTCACTGGATTCACTCCAAACTTTATTGTGTTTGGACGCGAAATCCCCGATAAGGGCTCACGCTTTAGAGAGGGTGAAATTAAGTTTGATCGGCGAAATGTTGATGGCAGACAGTCTTCCTTGGTCAGGGTATGTGAGGATGTTAAGAGACGTTTAGTAAAGGCTTATGAAAGGAATAAGAGGGTCTACGATTTAAGACGCGGTGACGTACAGTATGGTAAGGATCAATTAGTTTGGCGTAGGAACTACGTTTTGTCGGATGCTGCCAAGCATTTTTCAGCTAAGTTGGCCCCTCGCTATGTAGGTCCCTTTGTGGTTTCCAAACGCGTGTCACCCTGGACTTATGAGTTGAAAGATCGTAATGGTGAGTTCAGGGGTGTCTGGCACGCAAAGGATCTTAAGGCTCATCCTCCTGAGGACGAGTGTTAGTTTTTTTTTGGCGGAGAGAAAAACCTTTTTTTTTTTCCTTTTTTTAGTGGGGGGAGAGTTGTGACGGTTTATTTTCAAACACCGTCACAAATTTTCACCTCTGGTTTAAACCTATTAATTCTGAGCAGATGTGTTCCGTAGAACTCACTTATATGCAACCTTAAACACTCCTAGTGGGTATAGCGGGTTTTCTACCTATGCCGATTCAGCCCTTCTCTGAAAATTTGTGGCTTGATTTCAGCTATCTGCCTCTGATGAACAATGGCGTACCCTGTCTACAGGTCTTATTTTGCAATTAAAAGAGCGTGTGATTCACGTCGGTAAATGCAGCCTCTTAATCGGCGCGCCCATGTCGAACTTTATTTTTCATCGACAATTTATTTAAATAAAACTTGAGCGAAATTCTACCTGTTGCTATGCAAATTATCTATTAATGGGCCGTCTCTGAGGAATCGAATCAATATAAAAATTGGGAGAAAGAAAAGGTTTCCTTTTTTTTTATTATTATTTGATAGTGGGAAAAATTGAAAATAAGAGGAGAGAAATAAATTAACTCGGAAAGTGGCTGGTCGTCGTGAATACTGTTGTCCTGTTCTGGAATTTTAATAAATTCATCCACGTAGTGGGATATTGGGGAAATGGTATCTGGAATGGTGTTCATTTGGTGATTTGTTATTGGGAACACATTCCATCGATCTTAGTATCGGATTAGAAACGGCGCAAGTTACTTTTGCTGGGTTAATCGAGGAAGCAAGACCTTTCCTTTTTTTTTTGACATTGAAGCCGTCCTCCATCTGGTGCTATTTTTCTCTCGGCTCAAATAATCTACTGTATATTTAATGGTTACTCTAGGAGTAGTAATGTATTGATGGTGACTGGCTGCACGCTCCTAGATATAGATATCTCAGTAATCCCGCTGGAAGTCCGCATGACGTCAGACCATTCAAGAGGTGCTGCATAATTCCATTTCAACTGACTGTTTACCTAGGAAGATAACGAGGACTATACCAGGTTAGATCGTTTCAAATTCTTTTTTATCAGTGATTATATCGCTGCAGTTTCTAGGGCATCCCAGTGTGACCTTTTGGACTTTTATCATATCTGATATTTTGGTTATCATATTATATTTATATTATTATCATATCGTGTTTATTTTTACGGGGTAAAAGCTATACTTATCGTGTAATATTGCAGCAATTAAACTATAAGTCTTGTATATCGCTGCTCTCATTTTTTTCTATAGCTAGTAATCTTGTCAAATGTGATAACTTAGTTAATTTCTTTGTCGCTATTTGTATAAAATACAACATTTTGGAATAAGTAATTTTGTGATTTCATAATAATAGCAGTCGCTATAGGAGCATT
This sequence comes from Tillus elongatus, assembly GCA_964006375.1. NCBI lineage: Eukaryota > Metazoa > Arthropoda > Insecta > Coleoptera > Cleridae > Tillus > Tillus elongatus. The sequence continues at coordinate 93,910,774 of OZ023267.1, forward strand.
CGGCTCAGGTTGTTTTGCAACCATATTATCTCTAATCTTTTATTTTAGAACAGCCAGTTATCTTTGTGCGCGTGTGTATGACTATTCATATCAGAAGACTTTAGCATCACAATTGTGTCTCAGTGGGCATATTTTTAATATTTATATTTAGATATCAGTTTTTTTTGTACTATAATTGCATTTAACTTATTGTGAGGAATTGTGTAAAGCTTACGAGATCTCGAATGGCCTTATTGAATGGAATATAATATATATTTATGTTAATATGATTATAATGATATAAAGTTAGTATTGGTTGAGACCTTAAAAAGTATTTTTGATAGCGCCTTGGGGTTTTTTTTTTCCTTCTCTTTTTTTTTATTGATGTAATTATTATTATTAATAAGTAACTAAAGTGCTATATCCCATTGACGCCCACAGCGTTTTCACATGTTGTGATATATTTATTAGCGACCATCTGGTCTGCGATTGATGTACAGATTCTGGTTGTTGTGAATAAAAGTACCAATTGTTGTTTTTAACCAGTATTTGCTTTTGCTCATTTGATTATTGCTTGATGTTTTTTTTTTTTCTTTTGGACCGCAAGCGTGCTACTTTTAGGTAAAGGTTGTGTCTGCGTGTGTGCCTCCGTACCACCTGGAACCTTCTGGCCAGGGTGCTTTGGTCAGTGGCGCCCCTTCGGAATTATTTGAGATTGGTGGTCGGCCACTAGGCCATTATTATTATTTTATTTTATTTTATTCTTAGACCCACCCCATCTCCACTAGAGCTGCTTGGCATGCAACGCCACACATAGCGGTCGCACGTTGACACCACTCCAAGCGCGCGAACCTATAGGGAATTATATGTATAGAGCCTTGAAGGTTATTTATCTTCCAGCTGGCGTTGCATCATAATTGTTTGTTGCAAAAAAAAAGCGTGGCAAACCTCAGGGAGAGGTTGGCCTGGGGGGTGAAAGCTCCAAAGGCAGCGGAAGCGTCGCTTCAGTGGCAAGAGGTGGGAGCAAGGAAACTGGGAAAGGACAGCGAGAAAGCGGTGAGTACAGGGGCAACGTATGCCCAGAAATTAAAAACTCGTGCAGCGGAGGTGCACGAGACCCTGGTAAAAGTGCCAGGGAAAACAAAGGCCGAAATAAAGATGGCCTTAAACAAGCTGGATATCCAAGCGATTTGAGGCCCACTTGTGAGGATTGCGACGAGGCAGGACGGCATGTTGGTCCTTGTCAGCAAGACGGAAAGGAAGAAAATAGGCGATTTACTTCGAACTCAGGAGGGTGTAGAAGTAGGAGAGGTGAGCAAAATCAATCCTACCATGACGGGATAGAGGCGGAATGGCAACAGGAAGACCTTGTGGAGGATATATACCGAAAGAATGGGTGGATAGCGAAAAAACAGACTCTGGAGGAGTTCAAAAAGAACTGCAGAGTGCTAGCTCGGCGTGTTTGCAAAAACCCGAAGAAGGCCAATGTGGTCTTCGCGGTGGAGCTTTACAAAAAGATAATGCCCAAGGAAAAGGTGGTAGTAGGCTTGGCGGTTTGCCATGTGGAGGAAGAGATAAGAGTGAAGCAATGCTTTAATTGCCAGAAGTTTGGGCACATCGCCAGAGCAAAGAGCCTCAGCAAAGAGACATGTCTGAGGTGCGGAGAAGAGGGGCACCGCAAGGAGGATTGTGAAGCAGTCCAGAAGAGATGCTCGAATTGTGTGAGCGCGAAAAGGGGGAACACCGGGAATTTGGCGACGGACACGAAATGTCCAGAATTCCAGAAACGACTGGAACAGAAAGCCGGCAGGATAGCGCGACCATAAAAATGTCGTTTAAGGTCATTCAGGTGAACCTGGGTCGGGTAAGGGAGGCAACAGATGAACGTCGACAAGTTGCAGAAGATCTAAATATGGACGTTGTTCTTGTGCAGGAACCGTACACGTTTGGGGCAACTTGGCCGGGCTGGATTAGGTTTAGCGGCGGCAAGCAGGACAAAGTAATGATCGCGGTAAGATCGAAATATAACCCGATTGAGTTGGCGCAGTTGAGTGATGGCACGGTCAGAGTGGTTGGTATAGGCATCGGTAAAGTCGAAGTGCTGCTCGTCAACGCATCTGTGCGTCCGGGGCATATACGCGAAGCGTCGGTTACTCTCTCAAAAATAGAGTTTTTTGAGAGGCCAGAGAAAACCGACAATCGTTTGCCGTGATTTTAACGCCAAGCACGAGGCATTTGGTGGTGACATCACTGACGAAAGTGGTTCCCAGCTGATGAACCTTGTTGGAGCGGCTAACTTAGTAATTGAGAATGACAGAGAGTCACCACCCACTTGTCAGACCGTTAACGGAAGGAGTAGGGTAGACATCACACTAAGTCGGGATGCGACGGTAGAGAACTGGTTGGTATGAGAAGACGAGGTACTTAGTGATCACAGGTCCATTACATTCACGATAAACCGTGAAAGACGAGCGCGAGCGCGGGTTGGTGAAAAAAGAAGAGCCGTCCGGTTGGAAAACTGGACAGTGTTCTGAGAAGAAATACAAGCGACTCTATCCGGGACGTCAGGATAGGAAATATCTGCAGAGAACAGGGCTCTCCGGTTTCAGGAAGCCCCAATAAATGCATGCGATGCAAGTATCCCTTGGAAAAGGAAAAAAGGACAAAAAATTGGTGGAACCAGGAGCTCCGTAGAAAGAAACGAGAAACAGGAAGAGCGAGAGCGGACGCGCGTTGGGAGCAGGACCAGGAGCGTCGCTGTGAGCTCTTCGAACGCTCCAAACAGGTCTGGCTTGAATACAAAAAAGCGATAAAGAAGCAAAGCTACAATCGCTGAGGTAAATGCTCTCTGAAGGAAGCGACGACGACCACTGGGGGCTGGCTCACAAAATCGTTTTGTCAACAAAGAAAAGAGCACTGACAGCGTGGACCACGGTGCAAAACGCGGCGCGAAATTGGACGCAGGATAGATGCGAAACAGCGGAGGCACTGATCGATAAATACTCCCCAGCAGACGATGCCGGGAGTGATTCCGAAGAAAATAGAGTAAGGTGTGCGGAAACCGTAATCTGGAGCGGAAACATGGACCTCGAGTTCTCAAAACAAGAACTAGAGAAAACGGTCAGACTAAGACCTAAACGTAAAGCCTCAGCATCGACGGGTTTCCGTCAACGGGTCTGCAGCATTTACTGGAGGTGGCAGGGGAAGAAGTCTTAGAAGTATTAAATGCTGCTTGAGGGAGGTAATTTTTCCGAGGATTTGGAAGCAGGCACAGATTTTGTGGCTACCCAAACCAGTGAGCGAAGGGCAAAGACCGGTGTGCTTGTTATCCGTCATCGGGAAGGTGTATGACAAGCTGTTGGCGACAAAACTGTCATACCACTTGGAGAAAAACGGAAGGCTGTCTGACAGATAGTACGGCTTCCGTAAGGGATGCGGCACAACAGATGCGCTGGCTACGACAGTGACTGGAATAAAAAAGGCGGACCAGGCTGGGCAGCATGTCCTGTTGGTAACGTTAGACATTAAGAATGCCTTCAACTCGGCCTGGTACCCCATGCTCAGGAAACTACTGGCAGAATCTGGATGTCCGGGAAACCTGGCCAGAGCGGTAGCCAATTTCCTGGAGGACAGAAGCGTCACCTCTGAAGGAGTTACGAAAAACACAAGTAAAGGCTGTCCACAAGAGTCATGTTTAGGCCCGATTCTGTGGCTACTTATAATGGAGGACTGGTTTAATGAAATCGATTCCATAGAACCAGGCGAGACGGAAGCAAAGATCGAGGTCCAGGCTTTTGCGGACGACTAGCTCATCACTATTACGGAGCCGTCAAGAAGGAAACTTGAGGCAGCTTGGCAGCGTACCTGTGAGGCTTGCCAGAAGTGGGCGTCGGATCACGAACTGGAATATGCCCCCGAGAAGACGCAGGCTCTCTACAGGGGGCGAGGAAAGGTACCAAAGCGAGCACACCAAGGCACCTGGTGATCAAGATGGGAGACATAACGATAAGACCGGAATCCAAAATAAAGTATCTGGGAGTGATGCTCGACTCAGGTCTACTTTGGGTGGAGCATACCAAATACGTAGTGGGCAATTTAGCGGGGGCGGCGCATAGGGTACGAGTGGTAGCGGGAAAGACGTGGGGAACGGATCCAAAGACCCTTAGGGTCCTATATGAGGGAGCAGTGAAACCAGCTATCCTGTATGGCGCCGAAATCTGGGGTGAACGAGCGAGGAATTCTAGAGTAACTAGAAAACTTCAGTTGGTCCAAAGAGCGTTTCTGTTGGGAATAAAGAAGGGCTACAGAACGACTTCCAACGCAGCACTAGCGGTGCTGGCGGGGTGTCCACCTTTGTGGCTGGAAGCAGAGAAGTGGCATATAAGATGGTAACACACGAAGGCGGCAAATTTTGAGGGAAAACCGGCGTACGGAGAAGGATCGCACCCTGTGGAGCAGAGGAAAACCTGGGCGATAATAGAAGGAGCGGTAAAGACAACAGGGCGGTGGATATACACAGACGCGTCAAGAGCACGCGTCAAGAGCCGCAGTCGCGGTTGGAATAGGTCTGGTGGCCTATGAAAACAACGCAGTGATTGAAATCAAAGGGCTAAAGCTCCAGGACGGGTACCCGGTGCACATGGCGGAATTGTTCGCGGTGGGTACTGCAGTGGAAAAGGCCGCCACTCTACAGGGTGGAACCGTCAACATCGTTTCCGATAGCAGAGTTGCCCTAGACATGCTTGCATACTTATTGCGCTATGATTTAGATCAACATTTTCTACAACTTGTTCTGATGATTTTGTTTCCACTTCGTCACCCTCTGTCACTTGTTCAGATTATGTGTCATCTTCTACTTCCAAATTTAATAATAACCTAGTAGAAGGAACTGGATGAGTCGATTCTGCCGTCGACTGTTTAAAAAAGCTACCAAGTTTAGCCAATTTATTTATTCCCTTTTTCGCTTCTTCTTTTTTATTTCTTTTTGCCGCCCCGCTCTGATGTTTCGGCATATTTATCCTTATAAGTAAAGACTATATTAGACATGTATTAAACATACAAAAATATCTTTTTAAACTTACCTTATGATAAATTAGCACAAATGAAAATTCTAATGTATTTGAAAAACGATTGCATTAAAGCTTCAGGTAAACATTAAACTAAATATTAACAATACAAATTATATAAATAGATAATATTTATATCAATAGGAACCGTTCGCAATCAGGGTAAGAGTTGAAATAAATGAAATCAAGAAAAGACTGTTGTGTACGGACAATTCAGACTTGTTCAGACTTGTGTTGTGACGCGACACAATACGCGACAGCCGCGTATTGTACAGTTAAGCCAACATGTGATGTGTCTATTGCATTTCTTTTTTTACATTAAAAAAAAAAAGAATTAATATAATATATTGAACAGTTTGCGACCTCCTATTTCTAAATCTAGGGAAAAGACAATTAGATCATGGAACCAAGAAATTATAATTATTAGGTACATACATATATATTTTCTGGCAAGTTGTTTCTTTGGGCATTTCACTTTAATTTATTAATTTTGAAAATACAGATTGCATTTTAACAACAAAAAAAAAGATTTTGATTAATTTTGATTATCATAAAAATAAAACAACTTTTATTTGAAACATTTTTTCGAATAAGGCACAGACACAAATTTAAAAAAAATTAAATGACATATAGAACTTAAAATTAGTCAAAAGAATGTTAAAATTTTGAATAATACAAGGAGTAAGGAGGGGCCCCTAAATCCCAGTGGCACACAGGCCCACAAAGGTCTTGCTACGCCACTGTGAACTTTACATCTCTGTACAAAAATTCAGTTTGATCTCGAAAAAAAAAATGATACACTCAAATTAGGATTTTAGTAATCTGCTACTAATTAACGGAGAATGCTGACGAATGTTAGCAAGAACATGTGTATTTGTAGAACAATATGTAGACTTGCGTCCACCTTCCCATGACACTTATGAATCCCCAAATGTGGTAGTGTAGCGATGCAAAGTCCGGAGAGCATGGGGGTCAGACGTATCTCTGTTTGCTATCCATCTGCCAGAAAACATTCGTTCCAGTGCATCACTAACAGCTCTGGTACTGTGTGGTGACGCGCCTTCTTGGTGTCTATTGAACATTCCGTTATTCGTGAATTTCGCCTCATCGACCCAAATGACATTATTAAAAAAAATCTCATCCTCATCTTCCTGCATTATAGGCTGTTCACAAACGTTGACTTTTTTCCAAATCAGTGCTTGCCAGGGCGTGTACTGTGCTGTAGCAGTAAGGTCTCCATTTATATTTTTTCAAAATTCTTTGAATCGCTAAAAATGAGAGTCGCAAGTGACGCATTAATTCTCTTATAGAGGCATTAGGATGTGCAGTCAGAAACGCTAAAACATTCACCTCATTCTCTTGATTATTAACTTCACGTTTTCCTCTGACATTTTTTGCTGTGAATGACCATGTTGTTGTAAGTTTCTCATAACGGTATCAATAGTTTTGTGGGAAGGTGGAGATAAATCTGGATATCGTTCTGCAAATACACGACATGTTCTTGCTGACATCCGTCAGCATTCTCCGAGAATTAGTAGCAGATTGATAAAATCGTGATTTGAGTATTCAGATCTTGCCATTGCTTTTTTGAGATCAAACAGAATTTTTGTGCAAAGAAGCAAAGTTCACTTAGTTGTATTACTCAACTCAAAACATAACTGTCAAACTGAGAATTTGGTTACTGTTCAAGTTTGCTACTTTCCATGGCACTCTACAGCAATCATAATACATACCCATATTGCATATTTCAAAGCTGAATATCTCAAAACCCGTACAGTTTGGGTATAGGGAATCATTAACAAAATTCGAAGAGTAGTAAAAGATCTTGCCAATGGCATTATAATATACAGGTGATCCATTAAAAAAAAGGAGATATTCGCTTATATGCGTTTTTAATCACCCTGTAGACAACAATCAATTTGTCGGAAGATTGTGTGCACCAACTTAAAACATATAATAATGAAAAAAAATTATGCATAACAAAGAACTTCCGATTTAGATCAATTAATAAGATACAGTTGAAAGGGACATATTTTTGTAATAAAAATGGCCATATCTCGTGAAGCACTCAGCATAAAGTAGCAAAACTGTTTATTGGGAAAATCGTCAAGATCAGCTGTGTCCGAATCTGTAATAGTATACAGGGCCATTCTATTCAAAATAAACGAGTATCCACTTCCGGTATAACCGGAAGTCGTAGGATGTTCTAAATATTTTAGATGGATTGGGCATATTGGAAAACCTCATACTTCACATTTTCAGAATCAAAATCAGTCTAGTTTCTCCAAAACGTCTAATAGGAACTCTTAAAGAATCACCCTGTATACATAAATATATACATACTATTAAATAAAGATACATACATACATACACACACACACACACACACACACACATATATATATATATATATATATATATATATATATATATATATATATATATATATATATATATATATATATACATATACATATATATATATATATATATATATATATATATATATATATATATATATATATATATATATATATATATATATATATATATATATATATATATATATATATATATATATATATATATATATATTGATATGGTTTCTATAATGGGAAAGTAAACATACACACAACAACACACTCTCAAAACCACCCATACATAGCATGAAACAAACATATTTTGCTTACTTTTGGTGTATGCAATGCTAATGCAGCATATAAGCAACGTGGCAAGGGAAAAACTAAATTTTACAGGCATATCGTAAGACCTAATATAGAATTTGAAAGCTCTGAATTGATTCCGAAAATAATGACAGATATATGTGTTAAAATAAGGTAAAGGCAAGTCTAAATTATTTAGTAGAAATTGTTTAAATAGTTTAAGATGGTCATGTTTAGTAGAATTAGGAAATTTATGGTGTTAATATTTATTAGGATTAAGTTTGTCAAAATTTCATGTAACCTAAATATAAGTCAGCTGTTAAGTTACCACAAATGTCAAAACTGACAATAAAATTGTAATAGGTTAAGGAATGCTGTCAAAAATAGTGTTTATAATGCATTGAAAGATGTAACAAGGTGTAACAAGGTAACCCAGGAAATGGGGATACAAACAAACAAAAAATTTGTTATGATGAAAATATTTGGAAGAGGGCAGAAAGGGTTTTTACTTAGTTACGCTGATGACAAGGAGAAAAATAATAAACAAAGGAGATTTTTTTATCAAATTTTTTGGAAGCAGCTGAAATTTTAGGAGAAAGTTAAAAAACAAGTAATAAAAAGTAAAACAGCGTGGGAAATGAAGTAAAGGTTCGACCAACATCAATAACAGGTTAATAGGTCAGTTTGCAGCAGCCGAAACCATGTCAGGAAGAAACCACCGGTAACAAAACAGTGAGTTTAAACCATTCAAATATTTACGTTTTTCATGTAGTCCAAGTACTGCCACAGAAAATTATAATTTGAGGCATTAAAAGTGTGACAAAAAGCGAACGTAAGTGCCACCACATATTTGAAAGCAACCATTTTAAAATTATAAGGTGCTTGTCCAGCCATGTGTTAACAGCAGACATCAATACGCACCTCATTTCCAAGATACACCTTCGACTACGCGTGAGAGTATATAATATAAGTTAGTTTTACCATCTGGATCTTTGTAGATAGAATAAGAGTGGTTCTATATAGAACAAACAATTTCATTGACCTAAGAACACAAAGTTCTTTCTTAAAGTCATAAATTAAATTAGATAAATACTGATCAGATTCATTAAAAGGGGGTAATATAAAGATTCAATAGTATTAGGCATTTGTCATTTGTTTCAGTTAAATTTAATAAAGATTCTAGTTTTGTATTAAGTTGAAATCCTTGCTTTATTTTTGATTTATACATATAAATATCTGGGGAAACAAATTATTAAAAAAAAAGGGTAACATCTTCAAACTTTAAAAAGAATAACAAATTTGCAAACATAAAGTAAAAAGCAATATTATTGAAATTTTTAGATAGATATATTTGGAATTATAATAAATTGATAGGACTTGAACCCATTAGCTTAAAGAAGCTCCCTGTTTTAAGAGTAAGTATATCCATGCTATCAATTTGTTTATGTCACATGCAGCAATAAAAGACATTGGATACACCGGGGTGTAAGTCAAAGACACATATATTTAATATACACATTTTTTACGATACATTTCAGAGAGTACTTAACAGATAAGATATAATCAAAAATTGAAAACAATAATAATAATATATATCCTATAATTAAAACTTCAACTTATATATTTCAATTTAAATACCCAATAGTGGGACTAAAACAACACTAGCTTAAATTAACTTTCTATTATCAATTGTCGCCTAACGTGGGAGCTTTCGAGGTCCGCGAGTAAAAAAAAACAAAATATAATAGGAAAGTCGAGAAAATGCCTAGAGGAAGAAAAATGACCACCTCAAAGGACAGACAGGACAGGGGAGACGAAAGAGAACATGAATAGCAGGAAAGTAGGGAAATGGACCAGAAGAGAAGATATGAGCAAGTTGGTGAGAATGTGGAAAAACAAGCAGAAGGAATGGTAGAAACAGGAGAAGAAACGTCAATAGAAGAACAGGCACCTGACGGAGGCAAGGTAGACGACACAAATACGACAAACGAAAAACCTGACAGTAACAATGAAATGTTCATGAAATTAATGCAGAGCATGAATATTATGAATGCAAATGTTAATAATATAAATGAAAGCAATAAAATTATGAATGAGAAAATGAATGAAAGCATGAATGGCCTAAAACAAGACATAAACGAAAGTAAGAAAGAAATGAAAGGGGATATCTATTGCATGAAACTAGATATGAATGACATGAGGCAAGATATAAATGAGAATATGAATGACAGGTTCGAAAGACAAGAGGATAATATAAACAAGATAAAAGAAAGTATGACTGAGAAATTTGTTGAACAAGACCAGAATATGAGGCAGATGATTGAAAGATTGGATTATATAGATATAAAAATGACAGAGAAAGTTGAAAAAAGTGTACAAGAAGTGGAAAAAGATGTAGAAATAGAGATGGAAGAGATAAGTGAGGCAGAGCGAAAGTGGGAAAGTAAAGTAGGAACAAAGATGGATGTAGTATGTAAGATAATAATAGAGAAAATCATGGCGAATGAGGACGAACCGATAGATGAAATAATAGAGAGAGTGAATGAAAGAAATCAGCGAATGAGAGTGGCTAGAAAGATGAGCAAACGCAAAATGGGAAAGTATGAAAACGAAATGGAACAAAAGTTGAGAGAAACTAATGGAACTGTGGAAAATCTGAGAGAAGAGCCAGATTAAATCTGAAGTTGGGGAATAAAAGACTGAGAGAAGAAATAGAAGAAAATTTTGAACCAAAATGGACAAGAACACAGAAACAAAGTATGGAAAATATAACCAATAAGAACAAGCGAGCAAGCCTAGAAGAAATCAGGAATAAGAGCGATAAATTTAAACGGAAACGTAAAGGAATTAAAAGGTACAAAAGTCAAAACAAGGATGGTAACAATTGCTCAAATAAGTATAAATGCCAGACGAACCAGGATACCTCCAGAGACGATTTTGGCATGGAATACGATGCAAGACAGGCGAAAGAGTCTGATAAAAATCATAAGCAGTGGAGAAGACAACATAACGGGTATGGAAGAGATGAAGGAAGAAAAATGGATTATCGTACAAGACAAATGGCAATGAACACTAGGAAAATAAATGACAACGAAAATACAGAGACGCAGACAGTATTAGAAGGTAAAATAAGTTTGGATGATTATGTCAACGGCATACAAAGCCAAGACAGGTCAAGTATGGATCCACGATTACGAAGAAATCAATAAACCATCAGAAAAATCACACGACAGACAAGACTTATACAACCAAACCGACAAATTAATTTAAATAAAGTTTATAGGGGGAAACTATGAAGTAAATTCTAAATTACTTCAAAGTCTGGGAAGTCTTTAAACTCACCAACATTTTCTTGAAACAACGATAACACTTAAAATTCAAAATTACAGACCTGGATTAAGTCTATAAACTGAACCAAAACTAGTTCGACCAAATAACACGTCAAAATTCAAAACAAATGTCAAGCATGAAAGAAGAGTATAGGCAAATTCAAAACCGAGGTAGATAAGGTTAGTAATAAGCCAAGCGTGGGGAAGGATCGTACAACAAACAAGCATAAGAATTGTATGCCAAACAAGAAATGCAAACGGATAAAAACGAAGTAGTGGGGACAAGGTTAAACCCAAGATAAGAGGACCAGAGCTGTCAACGAACGAGGAAAAAGAAACAAAAATATAAAGTAAATAGATATTAAGGTCAATTAAGTGAAATTTGGAGAAAATTATGGAATATTCAGTATGGTGAACAACTGAATAAAGACGTCTGAAACAAGGAGTAATGGGAAAAGTCAAAAATATATATGTACGAACAGTGAAATGAATTTAATAGATGGAGAAGCTAACCAGTGGATATGTACACCCATAGAGGACATATTGAGATAATAAAGAGTAATGTAGATGATTATGTGCACAGTAGTTGCAAGAAAATATAGATGTTAGAGCTGAAAAGAAGCGAAATGCGGTAAACAATTAAAAATAAGCGGAAATATAGGGGGTTGAGATGAAAAGTCCAGTAATAGGAGAATATATCGACTGATAAATAGTAGTTTCAGACTAATAATAAAAAATAAAAATGTTGGGTATCAGAATAATCAAGCGAATGAAAAAGAAAAAGACCTTTTATCTAATGAAACCTATAGTAACTCGAAATGGCAGCTATAATAAAAATAAAAAAGGGTTTAAATATTGGGGTGATTACGAACATGTAATAAAAATTGTTTGAATGTATGCATACGAACACACGATATTGGAAATTAGAATTACTCGGTAATGAATAAAGGCAAGTACGAAACCTTAAATTATAAAAGCAAACAGGGGCGAAAAATAAATATATGTATAACTATGAATCCAAAATTCTGAAAATGACCAAAGAGTTGTCAAAAATTTTTTGAAACTAATTTGTTTGTAACGTAAAGCGAGAATAAAAATTTTTTCTAGCTTCAGAAGGGAAGCTTCTGAAGTATTCTAAATTTGTTATTGGGGAATTTGATATGGTTTCTATAATGGGAAAGTAAACATACACACAACAACACACTCTCAAAACCACCCATACATAGCATGAAACAAACATATTTTGCTTACTTTTGGTGTATGCAATGCTAATGCAGCATATAAGCAGCGTGGCAAGGGAAAAACTAAATTTTACAGGCATATCGTAAGACCTAATATAGAATTTGAAAGCTCAGAATTGTTTCCGAAAATAATGACAGATATATATGTTAAAATAAGGTAAAGGCAAGTCTAAATTATTTAGTAGAAATTGTTTAAATAGTTTAAGATGGTCATGTTTAGTAGAATTAGGAAATTTATGGTGTTAATATTTATTAGGATTAAGTTTGTCAAAATTTCATGTAACCTAAATATAAGTCAGCTGTTAAGTTACCACAAATGTCAAAACTGACAATAAAATTGTAATAGGTTAAGGAATGCTGTCAAAAATAGTGTTTATAATGCATTGAAAGATGTAACAAGGTGTAACAAGGTAACCCAGGAAATGGGGATACAAACAAACAAAAAATTTGTTATGATGAAAATATTTGGAAGAGGGCAGAAAGGGTTTTTACTTAGTTACGCTGATGACAAGGAGAAAAATAATAAACAAAGGAGATTTTTTTATCAAATTTTTTGGAAGCAGCTGAAATTTTAGGAGAAAGTTAAAAAACAAGTAATAAAAAGTAAAACAGCGTGGGAAATGAAGTAAAGGTTCGACCAACATCAATAACGGGGTTAAGGAGTCGCGGGCCAAAGGACTCCAGGGGGCAAGCTGAGGAAGTGGAAATAACAACATAAACTCCCGATGAAGCTTTCCCCAAGACCGTCATGCGCGGTAAAAATCCGCATCCTGCACGAGGTGACCCTGCTAATAACTAAACATGACGGATCTAGACAAGGAGGTCGAACTAAACTCCCCCAATCTACGGTGTCACGTGACCCGTGCCTATGGATGGATGGCACCAGGGCGATGGTGTCGTGAACGAAACCTCTGGATTACCAGGCAACCCTCCAGAGTAACCCGCCTTGCACCACACAGGGGGTTCTGATGGTGTGGACAGTATTTCCCCCATTCTCGTGGGAACAACATGAAGATAATAAACACATACAAAACCAAAACCAATGAGGCTCGAGGAGTGGCTCCGGCTACAGACTTGTGCCTTGAGTCTATCCCGGAAACGGAGACGAGCCAGGGGGGCGGCAGCGGACTCTGGAGGTCCCACGACCGGCGTAGATACGGGGGATCAGGGGGTAGCTTCGGCCAGAGACCTGTCGGTTTATTACCTCTATTCAATATGTCTAAATTAAATTTCATAAAGAATTGTAAAAGTGCCTCACCCCTAGAGTTTGTGTCCGAGCTACCCCACAACTCATGGTGCGCATTCGCACCCAGTTTCTGGGTGACTTTGTTAAAAGCTGGGCTGTGTCTGGGGAAGTGAGTAGCTCAGACCACAGATACATTCGGTTTGAAATCGCCAAAGTCGAAAGAGAAACGGTATGGTACCGGGACCCCCGCAAGGCGGACTGGGAAGCCTACAGGGCAGACCTAGCTGTGGAACTGCGGGGGGTTGAGAGTGCCATAAGGGATTCAATAGACATCGAGATTGCAGCAGTCCAATTGCGAGACGCAATTACCTCGGCCTATAACGCCAACTGCCCCCTGAAAATGAGGGTGTCAACCAGGAACGTCCCATGGTGGAACGAGGACCTCAGGCAAAGGAGGACGCAGGTTCATAAGCTGTTTAACGCGGCCAAAAAGTCGGGAGCATGGGATGAATATAGACAGGCCCTATCGACCTATAACAAAAGACTGAGGGACGCCAAGAAGGAGTCGTGGAGGAGGCACTGCGAAGAAGTGGAAAACACGTCCGAGAGTACTCGACTACACAAGATCCTGTCTAAGGGCCCTCAGACTAACATAGGCTCCCTTAGAACACCCATGGGAGGCTTTACAAGCTCGGGGGAGGAAACTATGGAAATTTTACTCCAGACGCACTTCCCCGGCTGTAACATAATAAACCAATCACCTCCGGACTGGGAACACTCAGAAATAGAGGCGCCTTATAGGCGGGCATCTAGAGTAGACTGGACAGTCGCTAAAGAGGTGGTTACCTGGAGCAAAATCAGATGGGCCATTAACAGCTTTAAGCCATACAAATCGCCGGGATTTGATGGAATAATGCCCATCATGCTCCAACAGGGGATAGATATACTGGCGCCGGTGCTTACCCTCATTATGAGGGCCAGCCTGGCTCTGGGGTACATTCCGAGGGCATGGAGACTGGCCAGGGTTGTATTTATTCCTAAACCTGGGCGTCCAACAGACCAGGCAAAGTCCCTGAGGCCAATAAGTCTCATGTCCTTCTTGCTGAAAACAGTGGAAAAACTGCTCGACCGGCACATTAGGGGCGGTGTACTGGAAGCATATCCTCTACACTGCGGACAATATGCATACAGAGCAGGATTCTCAACAGAAACAGCACTGCACCAACTGGTGCTGAAACTGGAGAATACGCTGGAGAACAAGGAGGTGGCGCTGGGGGCCTTCCTAGACATAGAGGGGGCCTTTAGCAACACCTCGTTCGGATCGGTTCTGGCAGCTGCCCGGGAGCGTGGAATAGAGGAGACCTGCTGCAGGTGGATCGGTTCCATGCTCAGGGACAGGGCGGTGTTCACCTCACTCGCGGGAGGGACTCTGCTGGCGGGGGTCGCGGCGGGGTGTCCGCAGGGGAGCGTTCTGTCTCCCTTGCTGTGGTGTCTAGTCGTGGACGGCCTGCTGGGGAGGCTCTCGGGAGGGGGGTATGAGGTACAGGGCTATGCGGACGACATTGTCATCATAGTCCGAGGAAAGGTCACACAGGCAGTGTGGGAGCGTATGCAGACTGCACTGAAAGTGGTGGAAGGGTGGACGGTTGATCAAGGGCTCGGGGTGAGCCCCGAGAAAGCAACCGTCGTGCCGTTTACGAGGAGGAGGAAGTGTGAAAGCCACAGAACTCTCACTCTATACGGTAGGAGCGTTCCAATGGCCAGGGAGGTAAAATATCTTGGGGTCGTATTGGACTCTAAGCTAACCTGGAATGGTCACATTGGAAAAATACTGCGTAAGGCAGTCATGACCTTAGCCGTCACTAGGCGGCTATATGGAAAAACGTGGGGACTAGGACCTAGTATGGCCCACTGGCTGTACACAAGGGTGGTCAGACCATCGTTAACATATGCGGCACTGGTCTGGTGGCCTAAGGTGACACAATCCAGTGCCAAACAAAAACTAGGCAAGATCCAAAGGATGGCTTGCCTAGGCATCACAGGGGCCATGTCTTCAACCCCAACAGCCGCCATGGAGGTGTTGCTGGATCTACCCCCCCTACACTTCGTTATTATGGGAGAGGTCAGGCTAGGACTATACAGACTAGCCTGCAATGGTAGACTGAAGATCAACCCCGGCTTCAGGGGCCACTGCAAAATTCAGGAGATCGTGAAGGAACCCATGCTTGAAATGAGGTCAGACTTCGCGAGCCCGCGAATGTGCAGGGAAAACAACTTCACAGTGGAAATCGCTGATCGCGGGGCATGGCGGGAGGAGACGCCGGGCATACCACGGGACGCGCTCGTCTGGTTCACGGACGGATCGGGCGGGGAGCGTGGGACGGGGGCAGGTGTTTACTCGGAAGGACCGAGGGTAAGTCACAGTATTTCCCTCGGAGCCCATGCAACGGTGTTTCAGGCCGAGATGTACGCCATCCTGCACTGTGTGCGGGAGAACAAGAGGAGGGGCTACACCAACAAGCGGATCCTCATAGCCACAGACAGCCAGGCAGCCCTTAAGGCGCTAAGTAGCCCACAGGTAAATTCCTGGCTGGTGAGTGAGTGCCGAGACGAGACGAGCGACCTGGCTGGGCAGAATGAGGTGACCCTCATCTGGGTGCCGGGTCACTCGGGGGTCAAAGGCAATGAAGAAGCTGACAGTCTCGCGAAGAGAGGGTCAGCAGAACCATTTATGGGACCAGAACCGGCTCTGGGCGTGTCAAAGAGCACTGCCAGGGGAGCCATTAAGTCCTGGGTCAGAAACCAACACAAGGTGTACTGGGCGGACTGTCCAGGGCTCAGACATGGGAAGTCAATAATTGACGGACCCAGTTCAAAGAGAGCTGTGGAGCTGCTAAACCTTAGCAGAGGACAGCTCAGAAACACAACAGGTCTCTTGACGGGACACATGGCCGTCAAGAAACACCTACATAAAATGGGGCGGTTCGAAGGGGACCTCGCATGCAGACTCTGCGGCGAGGGGGAGGAATCAGCCCAGCACATCTTGTGCGAGTGTATAGCTCTGGACCGGAAAAGACAACTGATCTACGGTCACTCTAGACCGGAGACAGAGCAATATAAAACTTCACCCTACCAATCGCTGTGCAGACTAGTTCAAGGCACAGTGATTTTGGAATGGGTGGAGTAAGACTAGGGGTATGCACAATCAACCAAAGGTTGCGGTGCTATCGGGGCGGCAAGGCCGCGGACGAGCCCTGAGGGAACAAAAAAAAAAAAAAAAAAAACATCAATAACAGGTTAATAGGTCAGTTTGCAGCAGCCGAAACCACGTCAGGAAGAAACCACCGGTAACAAAACAGTGAGTTTAAACCATTCAAATATTTACGTTTTTCATGTAGTCCAAGTACTGCCACAGAAAATTATAATTTGAGGCATTAAAAGTGTGACAAAAAGCGAACGTTATTGCCACCACATTTGAAAGCAACCATTTTAAAATTATAAGGTGCTTGTCCAGCCATGTGTTAACAGCAGACATCAATACGCACCTCATTTCCAAGATACACCATCGACTACGCATGAGAGTATATAATATAAGTTAGTTTTACCATCTGGATCTGTGTAGATAGAATAAGAGTGGTTCTATATAGAACAAACAATTTCATTGACCTAAGAACACAAAGTTCTTTCTTAAAGTCATAAATTAAATTAGATAAATACTGATCAGATTCATTAAAAGGGGGTAATATAAAGATTCAATAGTATTAGGCATTTGTCATTTGTTTCAGTTAAATTTAATAAAGATTCTAGTTTCGTATTAAGTTGAAATCCTTGCTTTATTTTTGATTTATACATATAAATATCTGGGGAAACAAATTATTAAAAAAAAGGGTAACATCTTCAAACTTTAAAAAGAATAACAAATTTGCAAACATAAAGTAAAAAGCAATATTATTGAAATTTTTAGATAGATATATTTGGAATTATAATAAATTGATAGGACTTGAACCCATTAGCTTAAAGAAGCTCCCTGTTTTAAGAGTAAGTATATCCATGCTATCAATTTGTTTATGTCACATGCAGCAATAAAAGACATTGGATACACCGGGGTGTAAGTCAAAGACACATATATTTAATATACACATTTTTTACGATACATTTCAGAGAGTACTTAACAGATAAGATATAATCAAAAATTGAAAACAATAATAATATATATCCTATAATTAAAACTTCAACTTATATATTTCAATTTAAATACCCAATAGTGGGACTAAAACAACACTAGCTTAAATTAACTTTCTATTATCAATATATATATATATATATATATATATATATATATATATATATATATATATATATATATATATATATATATATATATATATATATATATATATATATATATATATATATATATATATATATATATATATATATATACATACATCATACTGAAAGGGCTGAACTTACGAGATATCTTGTATATCCAGATTAAACTGTCTAGCAAGTACAAGCACAAGTGTTATACTTATTTGTATCTACATATTGTACACTAATTTCCAAATAAATAAATAAATATCGTCATGTACATACATACTGTTAACAAACTTTGTTAAACTTGAAAATAAACTTTATTATATCATTTAAATTAATACATTCAACTCTAAACCCTAAAATTAGTTCTCTGACCTCGAATCACACGTTGCTCCACCGTCACTCACTCCCCAGTCCTCCTTTTACTCCCCTCTTGGCGCATAGTTCAAATTAATAGTTAACACTCAGCCAATCCTGATTTTCCAGACTTCCATGGCTGATTTCACTCACAACACTTCCAATAATCCTTGACCCTACTCACTAAACATTTTACGTTACCTGGCACTTAATAACTTCGGTAATCCCTCATATGAACTGGCTGTTTGATCCTTCTCTGCTCTAGAACTTTCTTCTCTTCTCCGGCACCATGTTCTTGTTCTTCTGGAGATGCGCCCTCTTCGTCTGCTAACCCATCACTTCCAGACTCCACGGAATTATCTGTGCTGTACTCATCCCCATCATGATAATCAGAATGTTTATGGTTTTGGTAGATTTTTAACTGCGATACATGAGCTGTTGTCTCATAACTTAGACCTCTATGTGTATCCTTAATACTTGACACACGATATGTATCACTAGGTAAACACTTAATCACTACCTCGATATTTACACTGAGTTTATGTTGGTTGCCCTGTACATTCAGGGGCCCACCTCATTACCACCAAGTCTCCCATGTGATATTTTATTCCTGCGAATCTTTTTCGATCACTTCTGGATTTATATAGTTGTTGAGCCCTTTCAAAATTTTGCACTACTTCGTCGCGTAATATAGCTGGAGGTGTATATTCGTCCTTACTTGCAATGTTTTTCACCACTATATTTTCATATTCAGGAATATAACCATAGAGACACTCAAACGGCGGTTTCTCTGTACTCTGGTTCTCGGCATTATTCATTTGACTCTCGACAAATTTGATGCATTGGTCCCACTGAGATTCTTCCTTCATATTGGCTAATATAACTGGCACAAGACACCTATTCACTCACTTCACTTGTCCATTGGCTTGTGGATGTCGGCTACTGTTCAAAGTATGATGAATTCCACGTTTCGAGCAGTATTCCTGAAATGCTTTGGGCATAAAGGCTGCTCCACGATCACTCACTATTTCGTTCATTATTCTATGCTCCAAAATGAAACTGTCTCTAGCTTTTACAGATTTTGTTTTTCGTGGTTTGTGTCTTTTTCTGAACTTTACATAATGTCTATGATACGGCTTAATTTTCTCACATCCAAATTGTGAAAGCGGCACTTCTAAATAGCCCTGCGCTAGATCCAGTGTTGTAAACATTTTCCGTCACTCAGGCACTCTAGTTGATCGTCGATATTTCTTGTGGGGTACACCTTTTTGACAGTTTGGTGATTGAGACGCCTATAATCCACCACTAGTCGTGATTCTCCATTTCTGTTTGACTCTAGTAACACAGGTGAGACATAAGCTGAAGTCGTCTCTGTAGCTATACCGACTCTTTTGCACGCACGGGGCCACCTGAGTCTTCAATGTTCATTTCGATCAAATCTGTACAACCTAATTCATCAGCACTTAACGCAAAACAGTCTCGGTATGTATTCAGCAAGGTCATCAACCTACCGCGATCAGCTGACAGGATAGCGGATTCGATGTTTACCAAACTCGGTGGATCGGCGTTTTCCGAACATGTGTGCGCTTCAGCATAGTCGTATGCCCAGAATTATTCGATATTCTGGTGATTTTGTCACCGCTCTTCAAGGTTATTTCTGAATCACCACTGTTCACTATGCCAACGACACAGTTATCAGCGGATGTTTTTATCAATGTCACTGTATTCGGTTGTATATTAACATTCTCTGCTACCAAAATTTTCACCGTATTACTACATTCTGCAATGTCTGCGTTCACATTTTTGAATGGGAAGTCATCGTTTCGTGAAAATATCAATTGATTAGTTTTTTTTAATGGATCACCTGTATATTATAATGCCATTGGTAAGATCTTTTACTACTCTTCAAATTTTGTTAATGATTCCCTATACCCAAACTGTACGGATTTTGAGATATTCAGCTTTGAAATATGCAATATGGGTATGTATTATGATTGCTGTAGAGTGCCATGGAAAGTAGCAAACTTGAACAGTAACCAAATTCTCAGTTTGACAGTTATGTTTTGAGTTGAGTAATACAACTAAGTGAACTTTGCTTCTTTGCACAAAAATTCTGTTTGATCTCAAAAAAGCAATGGCAAGATCTAAATACTCAAATAACGATTTTGTCAATCTGCTACTAATTCTCGGAGTATGCCGACGGATGTCAGCAAGAACATGTCGTGTATTTGCAGAACGATATCCAGATTTACCTCCACCTTCCCACAAAACTATTGACACCGTTATGAGAAACTTACTAAAACATGGTCATTTACAGCAAAAAATGTCAGAGGTAAAGGTGAAGTTGATATTTAAGAGAATGAGGTGAATGTTTTAGCGTTTCTGACTGCACATCCTAATGCCTCTATAAGAGAATTAATGTGTCACTTGCGACTCTCATTTTTAACGATTCAAAGAATTTTGAAAAAATATAAATAGAGAACTTACTGCTACAGCACAGTACATGCCCTGGCAAGCACTGATTTGGAAAAAAAAGTCAACGTTTGTGAACAGCCTATAATGCAGGAAGATGAGGATGAGAATTTTTTTAATAATGTCATTTGGGTCGATGTGGCGAAATTCACGAATAACGGAATGTTCAATAGACACCAAGATGGCGTGTCACCACACAGTACCAGAGCTGTTAGTGATGCACTGGAACGAATGTTTTCTGGCAGGTGGATATCAAACAGAGATACGTCTGGCCCCCATGCTCTACGGACTTTGCATCGCTACACTACTTCATTTGGGGATTCATAAAGAATGTAGTGTATGGACATCCGGTTACGACTAAGGAAGATATGATCAGACGAGGTCGAGATGCTTTTGCGTTGCTGACATTTGTGCAGGCCATCACTGAAATAGTTCAGCGAGCAAATAGGTGTTTTCAACAGCAGGGGGATGTCTTCGAGCATTTATTATTATATGTATACATATAATTCTTTCATATTTCAGTTTTCAACTGTTTGAATTTTATTTTTAATTTGTTTCGTTGTTTAGTTCAGTTAGTTTGTTGACTAACTGATTCACAGTGTGGTAAGTTTTTAATAACGTCGTCAATAGTGTCATGGGAAGGTGGACGCAAGTCTACATATTGTTCTACAAATACACATGTTCTTGCTAACATTCGTCAGAATTCTCCGTGAATTAGTAGCAGATTACTAAAATCCTAATTTGAGTATAATTTTTTTTTTTCGAGATCAAATTGTGTTACTCATAGTGGCATAGCAAGACCTTTGTGGGCCTGTGTGCCACTGGAATTTAGGGGCCCCTCCTTACTCCTTGTATTATTCAAAATTTTAATGTTCTTTTGACTCATTTTAAGTTCTATATGTCATTTTAAATTTTTTACTTTGTGTCTGTGCCTTATTAGAAAAAATGTTTCAAATAAAAATTGTTTTATTTTTATGATAATCAAAATTAATCAAAATCTTTTTTTGTTGTTGTTAAAATGCAATCTGTATTTTCAAAATTAATAAATTAAAGTGAAATGCCCAAAGAAACAACTTGCCAGAAAATATATATGTATGTACCTAATAATTATAATTTCTTGGTTCCATGATCTAATTGTCTTTTCCCTAGATTTAGAAATAGGAGGTCGCAAACTGTTCAATATATGATATCAATTCTTT
The DNA here is from genome assembly GCA_964006375.1 of Tillus elongatus. Taxonomy (NCBI): domain Eukaryota; kingdom Metazoa; phylum Arthropoda; class Insecta; order Coleoptera; family Cleridae; genus Tillus; species Tillus elongatus. Next base: position 93,932,583 of record OZ023267.1, read on the forward strand.
TTTTTTAATGTAAAAAAAGAAATGCAATAGACACATCACATGTTGGCTTAACTGTACAATACGCGACTGTCGCGTATTGTGTCACGTTGCGACACAAGTCTGAATTGTCCATAGACAACGGTCTTTTCTTGATTTCATTTACTTCAACTCTTACCCTGATTGAGAACGGTTCCTATTGACATAAATATTATGCATTTATATAATTTGTATTGTTAATATTTAGTTTAATGTTTACCCGAAGCTTGAGTGCAATCGTTTTGCAAATACATTAGAATTTTCATTTGTGCTAATTTATCATAAGGTAGGTTTAAAAAGATATTTTTGTATGTTTAATACATGTCTAATATAGTATATACTTATAAGGATAAATATGCCGAAACATCAGAGCGGGGCGGCAAAAAGAAATAAAAAAGAAGCGAAAAAGGGAATAAATAAATTGCCTAAACTTGATAGCTTTTTTAAACAGTCGACGGCAGAATCGACTCCTCCAGTTCGTTCTACTAGGTTATTATTAAATTTGGAAGCAGAAGATGACACATAATCTGAACAAGTGACAGAGGGTGACGAAGTGGAAACAAAATCATCAGAACAAGTTGTAGAAAATGTTGATCTAAATCATAGCGCAATAAGTATGCAAGGTAATGTCTATTTATCAGACAAATTTAATTTTCCTGATCCATTACCTGAAAATAAGCGGTTTATAATTGAACATGGTCCCTGTCAACCAATGGGTTCTTTTTAAAAAAATGAAGAAGGTCGTTCTTTTAACATTTGTTATTATAAGAAAACTACTAAAACAGGGATGAGCATTTTGAGAAATTGGTTATGTTATTCAATAAAATTAAATGTTGCTTGTTGTGAACCGTGTTGGCTATTTAATAAAAATTTCGAAAGCGAGTCATGGATTACCGGCTTTAGCAATTGGCGTGATCTTTCGCAAAGCATAGTGAGACATTGGTGTCGAAGTTTGGACTTAAGCTGCTCATTTTCAATCGTGTCAAACAATGGTTTGGTGGAAGCGAAATGATTTAATAGATAAAGATTTAAAAGAAACCACACAGAAAGATATAAGTATGTGGGTACAAATTTTAGATAGGATAATTAATGTAATTTTAACTTTGGCAACGAGAATTTAGCATTTAGAAGACATTTTGATTCTTTAAACGCCGAAGTCAGTTCAGGAAATTTCATAAATATTATTAAACTTTTAGCAAAACATGACCCAATTTTAAATAATTTAATTTGTGATAAGAGTCGCAAAATAAAATATCTAAGCCCCCAAATACAAAATGAAATTTTTAATCTATTGTGTAATGAAGTAAAAAAAATTATATAGGACATCAAAAATTCTCCATTTGTTTTCTGTCATAATCGATAGCACTCAAGATATAAGTAAAGTTGACCAGTTAGCTGCCCTAATTCGCTATGTTAAAATAAATGAAAATGCAGGATTCCAAATACATGAAGCATTTATCGAATTCATAAACATAGAATACCAAAAAGCTGAAACTTTGCAAAATGTTTTATTAAAATTTTTGGAGGAAAATGAACTTGATATTTCAAAGTTGCGGGGACAAGCTTATGATGGTGCAGCAAATATGAAAAGTGCTTATAATGGACTTCAGAAAAGAATTCTTAATGTTGCACCAAATGCATTATATATTCACTGTTGCGCTCATAATTTAAATTTAGTGCTTAATGATGCAGCGTCCAATGTTATAGAAGTTAGAAATGTTTTTGATTTTGTAGAAAATGTTTATACATTCTTCGCTAATAGTATTAAAAAGTGGGCTTTATTGATGTCTAAGACAGAAAGTAAAAAATTTACACTGAAAAGATTAAATCCGACTCGCTGGTCTTCCAGAAACGATGCTTTGTTTGCTCTTAAATTTAATTTTTGTGATATAATTCGACACTAACAGAAATAATACTTACTAGCAGTAACGTAAGTGTAAAGAATGATGCAATAGATTTAAAAAAGAAAATTGAACGATTTGAAACGGTAAACATTGTCATGCAAAGCGAATTATTAACATCAATTAATGCTGCTTCTAAATTATTGCAAAGTAAAAATTTTGATTTGCAAAAAGCATTAATTATTTAAAATACAGCATATGACAATGTGATTACTCTCAGAAACAATTTTTTGCAAAACTAATTCTGAGCTTTTAGCAAAAAAATGGAAAATGGAGCCTATATTTGAAAATAGACGTGTTCGAAAAATAAAAACACATTTTGATGAACTTTGTGAAGATTTTCGATTTAACAGTTCAAAAGATAAACATTTTTACCGCTACGTTAGATATTATAATTGCACAATTAAAAGATAGATTTTCACGTTTTACGGAAACAAATAAATTATTTGAAGTAATTTTCCCAGAAAATTTAAAACAATTATCTGATGGTAAAATAATTAATTTATGCCAACCTTTACTAGGCAAATATACTGACGATTTAACCGCAGATTTTAAGACACAGATACTATCTTTTAGGAAAAGCTTTAAAAAACAGTTAGAAAATATTAATTCGGTATTTGAATTAGGAGAATTAATATTTACATAATATTCTATTCTTAGTTCGGCATTTCCGGAACTTTGTACTGCTCTTATTTCGTTCTTAACATTCCCCGTATCAACTTCTAGCGCCGAAAGATCATTTTCAAAATTAAAACTTATTGAAACATATTTAAGAAACTCTATAGGGGAGAAGCGCTTATCAAAATTGGCGATTTTGAGCATTAAAAAATGAAAGAGCTTGTAAATTAAATTTAAGTGAAACAATTAGCATCTTCGCTTCAATGAAAGCAAGAAAAATTTAGTTAAAAGTAAATGAACTATGTTTGTAAACCTAAACTTTATATTTGATTTGTAATGTATGTTTTTGTGTTTGTAAACTTAAAAGAATCTACGAAAATGTATTTAACTTACTATAATAAATTAATTAATTAGTTTATTTATTTGTCTATACAGTGTGTCCCAAACTGGATGGGAATGTATTTTTTTTGCCGCCCCGATAGCACTGCAGCCCTTTGCCTATTGTTTATATGGGAATGTATTGCTATCTCCGTTAATATTAGAGATAGGTAGACAGTTAAATTAGCAATGTTTTGTAGAATTTCATGCTCGTTCCAAATATGACTTGTATTTTGCCCTGCCTCTTTTCGTTTTCGAGTTCTTTTTGGAAAAAACAAAATTTGTCGATTGTTTTTTCTTCAATATCTAAGTAGGCGTTGATCTGACATGTCTAAAACTTGCACATTATCAGGACACTTTTTACAGAGTCATCTTTTTGTGCTATTCTCAACTTTGGATTGTCATTTGTTTTTGAGCTACAGGTATCAACGTTTGTTTTTATTATGGCAGCGATATTAGATTTTTTGCTCATGTGATAGCCTGTGAAAAGAGCTTTCCAATGATGTACAACATGCTTGAGAATCTTGTAATTGCACTGACAATTTTGAGAAAAACCGTTTTGAGGACAGCAGGCTATGAAATCCAATACCAGAAAACAAATGACAAAAGAAAGTGTTCAAAAGGCAGTAGTCCATGGAGTCTAACAATAGACTTCTACTTTTAACATAATTTTCCGTAATTATTCACGATAACGATTTATTTATGTAAATGACGAACTCACCAAATTTAATCAAGATCTTTTTACCAAAATTAGAGAATTCAAGAAGAAACACAGCTATAAGGATGCATATTGTATAAATGGGAATTTTTATTTAAAAAATGGAGATGGTGATAGAGGAATTCGATCTTTTTCTGTTAGATCTGGAAAAACTAAGTAGCTAAAGTTCCATTATAAATTATAAATTGCCAATTATAGACGAATAATACTTTAACTAAATTCATGTTCAAACAGTTGACATTTAATATGCTTTATATAAATATGCGAAGTATAAGAAATAAAATAGATAATATAGAATTAATTGTAAATAATCTTGCTGACAACCCAAACATACTTGTATTTACGGAATCATGGCTTTATAAGAACTTCCGAGTTGCATCAATTAATAAGATGCATGGCCTTGAAAGGGGCATAGTTTTGTAATAAAAATGGCCATATCTCATAAAGCACTAGGTATAAAGTAGCAAAACCATATATTGGGAGAATCGTCAAGATCAGCTGTATCCGAATTAGTAATAATAAACTGGGTGTTCCATTTAAAATAAGTGAGGTAGTGTCCACTTCCGGTATAAGTCGCAGGATGTTCTAAATATTTTAGATGGATTGGGCATATTGGAAAACCTCATACTACAAATTTTCAGAATCCAAATCAGTCTAATTTCTCCAAAACGTCTAATAGGAACTTGTAAAGAATCACCCTGTATTATTTAATATTATGTATACAGCATATCTTTCGATGCAAATAAATGTTTTGACTGTATCTTATGTGCATAATATCCAACGATTATATAACCTCCTTTTACAAGAACGATTTTTTATTGGCAGCAAAATCAATGAAAGTCGACTTCGTAGTGGTAGAGTTGTTTAAAGAATATTATTTGAGGCGAGACTCTGAAAACTTAAGATTATATAATTTGGTAATAGAAAAAATGTTGAGATTTTGAATTTTAATTCTTATAAACGTGATGGGAAATTGTAATATATATGCACGTGGTATTTCTATTAAATAAGGAGACTGGTTAATAGGTCATCTTTGTATGTATTACATTTTTTATCTTTGTATCCTACCCCCATTTACACTTATACTGCGCTGTAGTTTTATTTCACGGGTCAAAGGACTGGAGAAGGTTAATTTCTAGTCAGATATTTCATCACATTCTCTCTTTTATCCTTTACAGCATCAACTGACAAAACTTTTCTCTTTAAGCGCTAACTTAACTTTTGAGAAATTTTCAGTTTTCTTTCAGAAGAAAATTGTATCTCAAAAAATTGAAAAGCTATGGTAACCAAATATGATACGTAAGTTTACGATATTAAAAAGAAACTATATACCAAAATTTATATTTCTGTTAAAAGAAAAAAAAGTTTGACAAAACTATTTGGTGCCAGATCATTTCTATGAAAATTCACTACCATAACGTACTTGCTGCGTCCAGACTTTTATTACATACGCAAACCTTTAACAACATTTTTATCTTGTAGTGGACGCTGGTGCAGCCCAACTCAAGCATAAGGAATTTATTGGGAAACACATTAGTAATATTTCAAAAGTCCATATCTTCTAAATGAATAGACCGAATTTCAAAAATAAAAAAGCAGTGTATAGGAAATCAAAAGCTCTTTTCAACGAGCTATCACATAACCCCCATTCCCATTTCAAAAAATGCGAGAAATCTCACAGGTTCCAGGGCACGTCGCACAACAAACACAGAACACACAACAGGACACCCTTTAAAACTCGTAGTTACATGGTGAGACCTATAAAACCATTGTTAAAACTCAAAAAAAACTATATGAAATAGGTGCAACACGTGGATATTGGAATTCCTGTTGCTTGACCACCAATATCCACATGTTGCATCTATTTCATGGCCCAATCAACAAAATTTCATTGTTCAGTAAATTTCTTTCGGTGGATGTTTTATCAATATCAAAGTAGAATTTGAGGTTAGCTAGTGTGCAATGTTGGGAAGTTTGTCTGTTATAAATACATGGAAAATAGCTGTAAATTTTGTAAAAAAAAGTAGTAGACTTGTAGTAAAAGTAGTAGAAGTGAGCAAACTAAATGCAACTGAAATTCAACAAATAATCAAAAAGGAACTTGAAGTGCTACAAAGTTGCTATACCAAACAAATGCAAGACCTACAAGTCAGCATGAAATACATGTCTGACCACTTTGAAGAGCAATGTCAGCATTATGCGGAACTGGTAAAAAAAGAATAAGGAACTAGTGAAGAGGAATGACGAACTGCAAGAAAGAGTGGAAGCATTGGAGAACAGAATAAATTAGATGGAACAGAGTGAAAAAGTAAATAATATTGTGATATCGGGGAAACCACCACAAACAGGAACGATAAGGGAAACAGTTGGGCAGCTATTTACTGCAATAAGTTTGGACATAAAAGATAGTGAAATGACAAGCTGCTATAGGATAAAAACAGATAAATCAAGTGAACCAATTGTTAAGTGTGTATCACAAGAAACAAAGCAAAAAATCTTGGCTCAGAAAAAGAAAATCAAAAGCATCCGAACCAACGATTGTGGATTTGATGGGGAACATAGATTTATTTATGTAAATGACGAACTCACCAAATTTAATCAAGATCTTTTTACCAAAATTAGAGAATTCAAGAAAGATCACAGCTATAAGGATGCATATTGTATAAATGGAAATTTTTATTTAAAAAAGGGAGATGGTGATAGAGGAATTCGAATTTTTTCTGTTAGATCTGGAAAAACTAGGTAGCTAAAGTTTCATTATAAATTATAAATTGCCAATTATAGACGAATAATAGTTTAACTAAATTCATGTTCAAACAGTTGACATTTAATATGCTTTATACAAATATGCGAAGTATAAGAAATAAAATAGATAATATAGAATTAATTGTAAATTATCTTGCTGACAAGCCAAACATACTTGTATTTACGGAATCATGGCTTTATGCAAATGAAACAAAATACTACAATTTTGAAGTACACAGCTAAACACTCCTGCAGAGATACTCGCGGAGGTGCCATATCTGTTTATGTTGATGAAAAGTTTTCATATACAGTTCATCTAAATAAAGTACTAAATAAGTGCAACTGGTTAATTTTAAAATTTCATGATGACAACATGAAATTAATCGCTGTTTATAAACCATCAAATGTGAATTTTAATATTTTTATAAATGACCTAGAAAATACTATACGACATGTAAAAAAATGAGGTTGTATTCATAATTGGGGACGTAAAAATAAATTTATTAAATAATAATATTTTAAACTCCTTAAGAGTTCTCATGGGGTTTCTGCTTGACTGTGTGGCCTCCTGTTACGTTTTGCTCTGTCCATTAACTCCACAGCTTTTCAATGTTTAATTTCCCAATTGACTTTTACACTTTGTCATTAGCTTGTTTTGTTTTAGTTTATTTGACTGTATTGTAGCTTTTAGCTTGTTTAATTGTAGCCTTTGGTTTTTACTGTAGCTTTCTTGGCTTTTACTGTAACCTTTAGCCCATTTACTGTCGGACTGTAGATTTTAACCATGACGATTTCTGTATTGTTTGTCTTGAGATCATTGTGCTTTAACCAGCACAATTGCCTACCAGAAAACAACTTTTTCTGACAGACCTTTTTATTGTATTTTAGATTTACCCCTGAAGATGGCCACTAGTTAGCCAAAACACGTAGATTTTAATAAAATTTATAGTCAGGATCAGAAGCCTTTAATTGGCTATTTAATTATATCTATCCCAGACTGTGTGACGTTTAGAAGCGAAACAATTTTGTATTTGTTGTATGTACAGAATCTGTCATTAGCAAAATTAAAGGCTACATACATAACTTTCGTAGATGACACACTGCTGTTGTATTCGTGACCACCAGAATTCACTGGAAAAAATAGTCAATGATGACTTGGATACATATTACAGGTGGTTATTAAGTAATAACTTGAAAATAAACTTAGATAAAACAGTGTACATAATCTTTGCACAAAAAAGTAAATACATAAAAGATGTGAATGTTAAAATAAACAATCAAAAAATTAAACATGTAAATAACTATAAGTACCTTGGATTAACAATAGACAATAAGCTGAATTTTGGCGAACACCTACATAATGTAAGAAAAAAAATCTAGTCCGACAGGAGCCTTTAGAAGGTGTAAATATTATTTAACAGAGAGATTGAAGAGACTAATATGTAATTCATTAATAGAACCACATATGAGATATATGATGGTTGTTCGGGCTTCGGCGCCAAAGGTGAAACTACAACAATTGCAGAGAACACAAAACCGGGTACTATAAGTATTATATGGACTAAACTGGTTTCATCCCACTAAATGTTTGTATGAAACATTAAACTTCTTACAACTTCATTACCTTATAAAGCTGGAAGAAGGTAAATTAATGTATAAAATATGGAATAATAAATTAAAAACGAACATTAAGGTGGCAAGGAGTGGTGAAGTGCATATGTATTCAACAAGGCAATGGGCAGACCCGCATGTAGTAGCATAAAGAACAAATATAAACCTCAACAGTGTGATTACGAGAAGCATAATATCATTCATTTAAGACTGTTGCAGAAGAACTGAGAAACATAGATCAGATGTAAAGATGCACAATGAACCTAAAAAGATATTTATTAAATGGACAAAATAGTTTCCAGTTATAAAGTACATAGTTTCTAAAGTACCTATTTGACATTGATATAATTTAAGATTAGTTAACCTCAAAATCATATGTAATTTTATGTTATTAATTGTAGAACTTGTTACCAGTGCAAATGTACTGTTTTGGGTTTGTAAATAAACAATATTGAATATATATATATATATATATATATATATATATATATATATATATATATATATATATATATATATATATATATATATTCTAGATGTCTATCGATTTTAATTAACACTCTTGATAATAGTAGTAGTAGCAGTGGTAGGGAGGCCAATGCCAAGCAAGTAGGCCACAATGGGCCCTTTTTGCCAACCCCAGCAACCATGCTCTACTCTTCCTCGGTTCCGTCGCCAAACCGCCTCGACCTCGAGATGAAGGCCGTGACGGTCTTCAATTGGACGGTACTTACCTGATTCCTCTGCAGAGTCCTCGATCCGAACAATTCTGCCCGAAGACTCCCAAAAGCCTCGCATTCACACAGGTTGTGGTAGGACGTTTCTTCATCCTCGCCGCATTCCTGGCAAATGGGATCCCTCTCTACGCCTATCAATGTGAGGTGTCTTCTAAGGGCGCAGTGGCCTGTCAGCACCCCAAGGATGCGGCGAAGCGTAGGTCGACTCCTTCCGAGTAGCCAGACAGCTTTATCTCTGTCCGGCCCCTGCACGAAGTCCCTCGCTTGCCTGCAGCCACCAACCGACCCCCAGTGCCTCTCCATTGCTTCCTCGGTCCATCTGTCTAAGGCGACAGTGACTGTCTTCCTACTTATGCCTATCGCAGGCTCCAGGCCACAGAACGGTCACCGGGAACCGAGTCTTGCGAGATTATTCGCCACCTCATTCCCCGCTACGCCACAGTGTCCCGGAACCCACACCAGTTGCACCTCCTTTGTCCTGGCTAGTCCTCTGAGGGCGTCAGCGCACTCCTGAACCAGTGGTGACCTGATTCTGGCCCCGGAGACTGCCCGGAGGACCGCCTGGCTATCCGAGCAGATGTACACACATTTCTCGGGACTCATCTTCACATCCTGTCTATTGGCCACAGACAGGATAGCGTACGCTCTGTTTCGAATGCCGTGGTGTATGCGCCAAGAGCATAGCTCTCGCACACCCCCAGGCCCTCGATGTATATTCCTGCCCCGGAGGATTGTTGTTCCTCCAGCCGCAATCCGTCGGTGAAACAGACCAGGCTTGCGGGCTGGAATGCAACCTCATTTTCCCTCCACTGATCCCTACTGGGGATCCTGAGGGTGTATGGCCTAGTCAACCTAATATCGTCCTCGGCATCCCTCACCTTTATGGCGGAAATCGGAATTTCCTTTTCTACCTCCTTGGCGACTCTTGCATGCCCTATTACTGCTCCCTCTCCGCACCAGTTACCTGAGTCCCGGATTCTAAGATGCGACGCCATAGCCTCCCTTCTGATCCAGATGGGAAGCGGTGGCAGCATCAACAGGACCTCTAGCGCGGCTGAGGGTGTCGTCCTCATAGCGACTGTGATACCCAGGATTGCCAGCCTTTGGAGTTTGGCCAGCTTCCTGCTGGTAGTTTGGTTCACACCACACCACCAGACCAACGCCCCATAGAGGATTCTCGGCCTGACGATCGCAGTGTAGATCCAATGAAGGATCCGAGGATTAAGTCCCCAGGTCCTCCCTATCACTCGATGCAGCTGCCAGAGGGTCGCTACTCCCTTCCTCACTACTCGTTCTATTTGCGACCCTTATGTTAGTTTGGAGTCCAGGATCACCCCCAGGTATTTAACCTCCCGCACTAAAGCTAAAGGTTTTCCAAACATCACGGGCGCCCTGAACCTCTCTACCTTCCTCTTCTTGGTGAATAGGATCATCTCCGTCTTCGCCGGGTTTACGGAGAGTCCCCGCTCACCACACCACCTTTCGATTATGCTACAGGCAGCCTGCATACACTCACAGACGACGCCGAGGAATTTGCCGGTGACTAAGACCAGCCCATCATCAGCGTACGCCTGGGCGTAAAAGCCATTCTCAGAGAGCCGCTCCAAGAGGCCGTCCATGACCAGACACCATAGATGAGGCGAGAGGCAGCTGCCCTGAGGACAGCCGTCCGATAATAACATTAGTATTATTTTTATTTGTAGATTGCAACGTTACAATATATGTTATTCTAACTTTATAAAATATGAGCCACTTGCTCAAAATAAGAAAATAGAGAAAGAACATGGTCCACATGTTTTATTGCAAATACGAGAATAAAACATGGAACAAAAAAATATGGAATGGTCTTAGCAGTGGTGTATAATATCGCAAAATCTTCCCCAAAAACAGTTCCTCATTTACTAAAACAATGGACCTAAAAAAACAAAACTAACCCGGATTAGTCCAGCTTGAAGGACCAAACGGGTTTGGATCAGATTAATCTGGCTGAATCAAATTGGTTTCGATCAGATTAACCTGGTTCGAATAATCAAAATCGTTTGTTTACGTGACCTCTGAAGGAGCCGAGGGATTGTGTTTTGGAGTACGGAATGATAAAAAATACTTGTGACTTTAAAACAAATTTAATAGAGAATTGGGCTGAATTATTTATTTATTTATTTAAATAAAGCCCAACAGTATACAACCAGTAACAAGGCCAATATTAGTATGAAAGCGATAATCCTACAGAGGATGTAGTTGCAGTAACCAGTACATAAAGGTTGTCACTTCACTAGTACCTAGTGCCTCGTCCAAGTAAGCCAATGTTATTTACATGTCCAGGTGGCGAAGGTGGCTTTTAATCCCTGATGCTGCTTGCACGCCATCCAAGTGATAGGCATAGGCTAGAAGTGAACTGAAGTTGACTACTAGTCGATTACCAAAAATTGATTCTTGCTAGAACAATCATGCTTAGTGTCCACTGGATGACAAGGAAGTGAATCGAGTTAATGTTGCCAACAGGTCACAGACAGTTGGTGGCCGAACATTGGATCTTGCTAGAATGATGCTTACTGGTAGCTGAATGACGAACAAGTAAATTAAGCTAATTATTTAATGTTGACTACAGGTCACTTGGCCAGTCGATCGTCGAAGATGGGTTCTTGCTAGAACGATGCTCACTGGCTGCTGGATGACAAAGAAGTGAAGTAATATTGGATCTAGTTCTAATTGATTTGGTGTTGTTGAGGGTTGCACTCACTTGTCCCATGGCACATGGGCCTCCTGGCGGCTGCTGTAAGGCATTGAAGAAAGTTTGCTAGGAAAGCATAGGCAGAGTTGGTTTGAGGTATATTAGGAGGAAGGATTAAAAATATCAGAACACAACAGTAAGTCATTCTTCAATTCAGTAATTGACCATTCTCTAAACTGTGGTCTGACTTTTGTGTCGTTAGTCCAGCATTTTGTCAGTCTGCTGCATTCTTGTAATTTACCATTTCTCTGCTGAAAACATTGTCATTCATTTATAATCTTTCCGTTAAACTTTTTATCCTACGTTTTCTCGATTTTTTTTTTTTTTTACTAATAAAACGAACCTTTTTAGTACTAAAACATCTGTATTACATTGCTTTTAAATTATAAATGTTATATTGTTATCTTTAGTTCCTTAAGTTTTCAACTGATCTCAGTAAACATTTCTTAACCAATCTGTATCAACTATGGGCTCGACCTACTTCAGATTTTCACAATGTCATTACAGGGTTATAAAAGTTCTTTAGATAAAACATCCTGTCAATTTTGGAATTATATAAATAAGCCTTTTTTAAATATTAAAAATGATATATTTTAAACATACACCATATGTTATAAAAACCAAGCAGTAGGATATATGTAAGAATCACACTTTGAAATATTTTACATTACCTTCAAGATACCTTGTATAATTTAAGATTTGGCACTATAATGTGGAGCACTTAACATAAAAAATGTAAAGTTCCCCATAAGTAATCTAAGTGAATCGAAATTAGTTAAATAATTTTTAACAAAAACTTATTTTCTGTTTATGCATTGTTAGATGTATCTGTATTATGCTTTTTGTAATATTAATTTTGTTACAGGGTTGATAATTTGCATCCGTGCTATTCTGCAGTACTTAAGTATCAAAAGAGGCTGGCATATGCTTTCAGCAAGTCATCAGGAAAGATTACTGTTTTTCTACTGATTGTTGTATGTTATAGTAGTAATGATATATTTTGTAAATTACTTGTGCGCATTACCTGCGGAAGAAAGCATGATTTCAGTATTTTTATCACCATTCCTATTTTAAATATAATCGAGGAATTACATTTTCATTAATATGTAATTTCAGATTATTTAATTACTATAACAAAAAATTCGAATTTTTTCACGATGGTGGGTTATGACTACAAAACTAAAAAATTTAGAATTATATGCAAGGTAGAGAGTACATTAGATTTAACATTCCAACTCTTGCACAGTTTCCTCTTTTAAGGTTACATCTAAGTGTGTTGTTATGATCAAGTGATATTATTAACTTTTCACGTTTTAAAATACATGAAACTGAACCATCTTTAAATATCTTAAATTCTCACTGTTTTAATGTTTCAAGTTTGATCATATCAACCAACATCATTTTAAACACTATTTTGCATGTCATCGTCCAAAGGTTGGAGGTTTTTCCATCACTAAAAGATTGAGAAGTTATCGAAATCCATTATTCTAAATGATATTCGACAATTTGAATTTTTAGAAAAATTATAAAGAATAGGTACTGAAAACTTTAGTAAAAGATACCTTTACATTAAACCTGGGAACTAAAATGTAATAAAATAAAGGTGAATGAAATGAATAAGAAACTTAAATGTTCACTTTCAATATAACCAAGAGTGTTGTGTAGCTATTGAATAGAAAGACCACCCTGAATTCAAACTTCATTATTTCAACCTTTCAAAAAATATTTCATATCTCCTAAAGTAATCCTAGTTGTTTTATTTCACTTTGGTATATGTGTTACCCTTACAGTGTCTATACCAGGTACTAAAATTAAAATTCCTATCTTAATAAACAATTGAGTTATTAGCATTTGAACATTTTTACAAAAAATTGCTGCCAAAAGCACTTACTGCATCAGTATTTTCCCTAGAAATGGCCAGTATGCCATAGACTTTAAACTAGCCTAAATAGTAATTGTAGTAATATAAAAATAAAGTATAATCAGGTGGAAAAAATCTTGCCTAGAAAAATGGCACTATTATTGATACCTGCGGGAATCTCTCATGGAGTCTGTTGGTTATAATCTCTGTAGGAATAAGCCAATGACTAGCTGTGTTATAACATACCAGATATTTTATTAATAGACAAAGAAAACAAAGAAGCTCATATAATTGGCATCGGTGTTCCTCCAACCTTACAAAGAATTATGCTGAAACAATAGGAAACCATGAAGATTTATCAATAGAGCTTATACACACATGAGACTTAAATAGTCTGGACATTTTCTCTCTCATATCTGTATGTGGTGCTGGTAAGACATTTGCGACAGAAAATTGATCATGTAAGACTTTTAATAACACATATCAGTTAAGGAAATAAGTGTGATCTTTCCTATGCTCGGAAATGGCCACACCACGTTGAATACATTGGTGCAATAACTTAAGTTAAGCAATATTAGACACAGTCAGTAGATATTTGGATGGGTGACCACCTAGCAACTCTGTGGTGCTATTTAATGCCATCTGAATGCAATGATGATCCACTGACTATATTTGCCAATCAAGTTTCCTTTGGGAATTAGTGACACTTCGGTTAAGTTGAGAGTGTTTAGTTTTTTTACGTTTCGATGTGTCATATCTGAAAGCATTAAATTTATAATAGAATCAACTACATTTTTTGTTTTTGTTAAATTTGAAAAAATCCATGGTAATGTTAAGAAAACAAAAAAGAATAATACTTTTTTTTGTGCTGTGGTAGTTCATTTAAGATACTTGCTGACATTACTTAATTAAACTTAAGCAGTGTGGCTGGTATCTTCATGGGTGTTAATTTTGAAATCAAGGATGGGTCTGGTGTAACTTCTAATGTAGAAGTTTCTTGAATAATCATAGAATTTAATGGGGAGAATCAGGAAATAATAATAAAAAAGACAAGCTTGTTAAAAATGCTACTGGTTCTCAGCCATATTTTTTTTTGTGGTTCACAGATTTTGTAGTATTTACAATAAGCCATCATTGTGCAAGAGTACATATTTTGTTTGAATTAATTGTTTTTAGAAATTCTAGCTTACAAAATCTGCGATATGTTATGTTCATACACACTAGCTCCTTTTGAGTTAAATTATTATAAATTTTATAAGTATTTGTAGCTCAAACTGTAACAAGATATGTACTTATTATGCAGATCAAAAGACACATTTTATGTATGTGAAATGATGTTGCTTACGTTTCACACCTTAATTTTGCAAAAAAAAAGTGGCTAAAAAGTCTGCATAAACGATATACAGCAAGTCCCCGCTTAACGTTCTAGTTATGGACCTAACAATCGCGACGTTAAGTTAAACGACGTAAAACGAATAATTGGGAATTAATATAATGTACATACACATATACATATTTGTGACTGCAAATGGATTAAGAAAAAAGCCTGGACGCAGCAAGTGCGTTATGGTAGTGAATTTTCATAGAAATGATCTGGCACAAAATATTTTATAACTTTTTTTTCTTGTAACATAGAAATCTAAATTTTGGTATATAGTTTGCTTTTTATATCGTAAACCTACCTACCAAATTTGGTTATCATAGATTTTTTATTTTTTAAGATAAAAATTTTTTTCAAATGAAAACTCAAAATTTTCCCGAAAAACCTCGTCCGATTTTTTTGATTAACGAAGTTGTCAAAGCCTTTTACAAAAGGAAGGTACGTGCCAAATTTCATCAAAATCGGCGTATTATTCTTTGAGATAAAATTTTTTTTCGAATGAAAACTCAAAATTTTCCCGGAAAACCTCGTCCGATTTCTTGACTAACAAACTTGTCAAAGCTATTTACAAAAGAAAGGTACATGCCAAATTTTATTAAAATCGGCTAATTGCTTTTTGAGATAATAATTTTTTTCGAATGAAAACTCAAAATTTTCCCGGAAAACCTCGTCCGATTTTCCTGACTAACGAACTAATGAACTTATCCATGACCTGACCTGACCTGACCTGACCCCGGATATGGGTTCTAGGGGTCCTAGATCGCGCTCATTTGAAGAAATTTTTTCAAAATTCAAAAGTCGAGATCTCATTAGTGAATTTTTTCTAAGAAAATTCACTAAAAAGAACAGTATTCATTTACATATGTATTATGTATCGTCTACATTATATTATGTACTGCTTTTTTACCTACTGTTTCAGACTTTAGAATAATAACATCATACCGAATCATTTTTAACGTTAAACAATATATTTGTCTACAACAAACTGCGACACTATAAGGAAACCACGTTAAGTGCAATGGCGTTATGCGAGGACTTACTGTATGCCATAATGACAAATAAACTTTCTTGGCACTCAACTTCAAATCTGCACTTTTACAGGTTATATTTCAACTTTGTTGTTTTGTTTTTTGCTTATAAGTGGACTGCTGTGGTTATTAGAAAATGGGTTTTTACTTTACAAATTTTACCAGACTGTGGAATTTTATAAAGTTTTCATCATTTTTCTCTTATTAATTTCCCATTTCATTAATAAAATTGATAAACATATATTTCAGGACTTTGTGAGTTACCAGTTCAATTTTTGAAAAGACCATTTTTTGCTTCTAAATTTTGCTTCTGTTTTATTTGGCATACTAAATAACGTTTTCTTAAATTTTGTAAAATAAGCATCCATCAACATGTACAGCTAATATATATTTTTATGCTGGCATATCATCTTAGTAACTAAAAAAAATATGACTCAGCACCTTGTGGTGTAGGCTGCTAATGTTTCAGCCTTGAAATGACTGCTTCTATTCGCAGGTAAAGAAGAAGATATTGGCTCTGTCTGCTAAAAATGTTCAAAACCAAAACTCTCCTTCTAATTACAAAAAATGTTGATGAGTAGCTCAACAAATAGAAATGAAAAACCGTGTAATTTGATGTATATGTCAGTGTATTCTCACATGCACGTAATTTGATTCATTGACAACTAAAAAAAATACTGTTTTATATTTTTATTATCTTCTATATTCAGATATTTCCCTATTAAATAGGCATTGATATAAAATTAGTTTTATATAAATGCATAAAGAAAAATCCATAACCTCATTAGATTTTATGAAATTAAAAATGTACTAAATTTCATATAAGTTTTTATAAATTTGACAAGGGGTTCTTAACATTTACATTAAATACACTTGAATTTAAATTGGTAATTGTAGAAAGTGTTTAGGAAATATCTAGGGTTATATTTGGATACACCACTTACCTGGATGTGTCAGATTAGTAGTAAGTTAAACCAAGTATATGGTAGACTACTGCAGCTTTTTCCACTTATTAACAGAAAAAGTCCACGTCACAGAGAAAACACTTTTTTTTTACACAATCATAATTATTGATTACTTATGCATGTCCTGTTTGGGGTTCAGCTTCAAAAACAATACTAGACAAACTTTAAATGCTTCGAAACAAGGTTATTCAGATTGCCATCCATGGTTTGTTCGAAATCAACAGCTACCCCATAAACTCTGTAGCCCCACAATAAGGGAGTTTATTGTAAAATAAATCCCATAGAAATCTACTACTGTGTCAGAAAGTTTCACAACAAAATCCTGGTTGAAAAAAACAATCAAAACTACCTTAAGACATATGTTGTACAAATGAGGAAAACTTACATACCTCATACATATGTGTATGTATGTAACATGTGAATCACTGCTTTTCTGTTAGGACCTTATTTTATTTTGTTAATTTACAGTTATGTTTATATACTTACTCATTAAAATTTTATTTGTTTTGTACTATTCTTAATCAGCAGACATGTATAACATACTTCGGATGTTGATTTAAATTGCTTGTAATTAAAAAGAAAGTGTATACCTTACCTATGATTTTGAAAGTGATACAAGAGATTTTAAGAAAGTATAAGTTACCCAAAACATCAAGAGATTTAGACCTGGCAAAAGTAGTTGTCTAATTGTTGTGAGCACCGTTTTGTTGATTTGAGAGTTTAGAAAATAGGGACACTGCTGTAGGTAGGGCTCGTGATCTAAGGCTAAGCAAGTTTTCAAGAAATTTGTTTTTATAAATCTTTTTTGTTTGTTTAAGCATATAAATATGTAAGTCATTGTTACCAAAAATTGACAACCTTAGAAAATAAGAATTATGGTTTCCATTATTTGATCAGAACCAATTGAGGGTTATCAACTTTCTATATGGTTTTTGAAATCAAATGATTAAAAAATTATAAATTTTTAATAATCCTTCTTTGAAAACTGTTAAAGTATAAAAATTTATTAATAAGTAGTGGTAAATGTTTCACCCAACTGAAAGTGTTTTCAAATTCTTTTTGCCACATAGAAATGTATGTTAAGATATCAGCTATGAGCAGTTTATAATTACATATCGGTCTTAACCTTTTGGTTTAAAAAACTCAGTCCAAGTATGCTAAAGCTGTTTGTCTCAAGGTGACATAACTATTTTATTAAGGAAGTTGTTTTTTAAAGAATAACACCTAACAAAGTGGTTGTTCTTGTTTTTTTTAAACAATTACTTTTTAGACAATCGCCAAAATTGCATTTAATATTGAAAGACTGAAAAGTCTGTTACCTGAATTATTCTAACAAGGACTACTTATTTTGTTTGCTTAGGCGTGGAATATATTTATTTTTACCTTTGCAGATAGCATCAAAATTAAATGAATCTAATTTTAGTCGAGGCTTTTTGTCATATCATGTGATACATATGAATGCACCTTCAAGAATTTTTTATAAGTAGTGTTGCCTAGTGAATATATATGAAAATCAACAAACATAAACAGTACAAATTGACAGTTGAACGTTTTCAGGATTTTTATTTAAATGTGTGTCATTTAAAACATTGCAATGAAAATGAAGTTGTTTACCAAAGATACATTTCATTCGTCAGATAATTTCTTAGCTATTACCTAACAATTATGTAAAAAGTTTTTATGCAGACAGTGAGTGTCTGAATAACAATAAAAATGTCATGTGAAAGTCAGAGTAGCCATCAGTAGTTTGTTTAAAAACAATATCGACAAAGGGTCATTTTAAGCTAACTAAAGTAAATAACAATGAAACAATATGAACAGCAATTTGTTTCAATAAAATACTTAATTAATTAGATTTATATTGTAAACAGTTTAACTGCTAAAATGGTTAACAAGTTATTGAATTTTGAGTAAAATATTAATCTATTTTTATTTATTTTGGCATCGTTATTATTAACAACACAAAGTAATTGCAAGTAAATATGCCAAGGCTTTCTTATTTGGTGTATTGTTTTAATGTTTTATTATCAGAATAATTACTATTAGGAATAGGTATATTCCAGTGTAAAGTTACAAATTTCAATGATAATTCTGCTAAGTAGAAAAAAGTCTTTGATGTTAATTTTATTCCAAATGTGTGTATTGTTGTATTTTAGGCTGCAGTCATCAGACCACTCTCACATTTTCTATTCCAAACGTTATTGACATTAACTAAAGTTACCCCAAAACACTAAACAGATAAATGTTTGGGTAGACTTACATACAGTTATTCCTCATTATGCATGGGAGTTTTGTTCTTGGAGTACTATGTATATTAAGAAACCACATATAAAAACACTTCCTATTCTTTCATTAATACCAAACTCCCCATCTGAGGAAACACCACTAAGCATGCAAGCTCATCTCGCACTTTTAACTTCGGTTATAAAGTCATAATTTGACGCTTTTTTCACAGAACCAGAGGTGTACGCCATGATTATGTATCACAGATACACCAGTTGACTGACATGATGCGAGGGCTGATACATAGTTATGAGTATGAAACACGCTTTTGGTTCAACTACATATGAATTCAAAAGCTAAACCGGTATCAGTTTTTTAATTATGTATATGTACGCAGGCGAGATTTACCTTGTATCACATACATTCAAGGATATGGCCCACATATTTAGAGAACTATCAGCAGCAGTAGAAGGAGTTGGGGTTGAGATTGATATTTCACTTTAAAGAACCACATTGACCCATTCTGTTATTTGGGTATAGCATGAATACAAAAGAGTATAGTGTAGATGTTGACCATTATATCAAGGAAGCAAAGCAAGATATTGGTATGTTGAACATTGTGTGGAGCACCAGAATATATTCTACAAAAGCTAAAATACTTTTTCATTGGTTAATCATCAAATCCAATTTGCTCTCTGGATGACCAACATGATTGGTTACTAAGTAAACTGCAAATAAATTGTAGTTGTTTATCAGTCTATATTTGAAAAGATTTACGAGTCCAACATAGACACAGGTTGACTTGTGGCATCTGACATACCAGTTATCAAATGTGTGTGCGTGTGCGTGCGTGCGTGCGTGCGTGTGTGTGTGTGTGTGTGTGTGTGTGTGTGTGTGTGTGTGTGTGAGAGAGAGAGAGAGAGAGAAATGACAAGTAGCGTATTGGCCCCAAGAATAATCCTAGCCAAGTACTAGACTTGAACCCTCAAGGTTCCCACAGATGTGGCTATCCTGTGAGAACAACAGGAAGATAAATCATGAACTGTTGCAAAACATGAAATAAATTTAATACAGTTTGCACAGATTGATCAGATAGTGAATATTCCTGGATTTTCTGTGCTTTTTACTTCCACACGTATTGACGATGTATGGTATCAGTGACAGAAATTTCAACAACTTTCAAACGAATTGAGATATCATCTTTAAATTTGTTATACAGTTAGCACCTGACAAAGGAATGCTTCGAATTGTTTTTGGGTAACATCGCTTCAGGGGGCGTGACCATTCAAAGTCATCTGCATGTCAAACGTTCATGTACAAAAAACTGCCACAATTACTCTGAAAGTTCGAGTTACAGATAAAAAATGTTAAGCACAAAGCTCCTGGCTATTTGAAGGTTACCTTGTATCCGACTTTCACGGTGACATTTAAAGTTAGATCAAGGCAAACATAATATTTTTGAATGGGAGCCTATAATTTTCATCACAAAAATCAAAAGGCTACAAATTTCACCTTTAGACATGACCTCAATGAGTGACCTTTTCAAATCATCTAAAGGTAAACGCTCCTGTATAAAATCTGCCACAATAACTCGGAAATGTCGCTGAGAAACACTTTAAAATTGTCATAACATGTCGGAGTATGGTAACGATGACTCAATTTTTAAAATAAAAATTCTGCTCAAACTGTGTAAATAAGAAACATGTTTGTTGGTCTGTAGATACGATAACTTTTGAGAAGATTGTGCTGTCGTATTCACATTTCATACACAGCCAGAACGGTTTGGATTGCTTTTAGGTGAGACTTCTGCTAATGAACTCCAACTACGAACTGCCTCATTGTAGGAACATGTTGTCCATGGTTCGTACAGGTCAGGTCCATGTTCTCCATGGTTGGCCCCTGTATATTAGTTGGGGTGATGACCTGAATTTAGCACTTGTGTGGTGTCACACAGAATATCAGTTCAAGTCACAGAGAACAAAGTCCCATACACGGATTTTTTCCTGGCTGTCTGATGGTGACCTCGGATTTGATCTTGACGATGACTTTCAAGGTCAAGCAAGGTCAACTTTATATTTTCCATGAAATTCCAGGGTTGATCATGTAGAGGTAAAATATTAAATTGTTTTGTAATTAAGCAATCGATGTCAAATTTGGTGCACTGGTAGCTGTTCACAACCTGATAAGTCTGGATTATTTCTGAGTAAGATCACTTTAGAAAAAAGTGAAGAAATAGTGGGTTGATTGCGGAAACTGACACTTTACTATTTAAAATTGAGTAATATATCGTTTCAGAAGTTTATGGGTACAGGAATACGAATATTTTCTTTGTGGTCATGTCATAATGGACCCTAAATTCATTTTACGAAAATGTCTTTCTGTGAGAGTAAGTTATCACAGCTATGTGGAAGTTATGATTCAATTTGCAGGACTATGTTTTAGAAGTTTCAGGTTGTATATACACGAAGAAAAGAACAGCATATATTTAAACCCACATAAAGTGAATTCACATATAATAAGGCTGTGTATATTTGCAAAACTTGATTGTACTAATCATGTGAAGTTACATAAAATATCATTGTAAACTATTATAGTTTGCAATACTTTAATAGTTGCAATGTCACAATTAGGATGAGTGTTTTAGAAAATGTATTTTTATGTTAATTTTTCAAACCACAGAGCTCAGTATGTATGTGTGGTAAAAGTTTTAAAGACATCTTTTGGTGCATTTTTTATTTTACATGTGTTCTACTCTAAATTTGAAAAAAAAAGTAAAATATAAACATGGAAACATGTGAAGCAGTTTGATATTGGTGTTTGTATCACTTGTAATGATAAAACAATTGAAAGATTATTATGGCACAGGAGATTTTATTTAAATTATTGCATAATTTGTAACTCAAATTAAATGTCAGGCCTTATTTACTATCTGTTTCATTGTTTAAATATTCGTCAGCATGAATGTGTATTGACTGTATTGGCATACAAATTTTATTGTGGTTGGTTGCAATTAACGATAGGTTCTGCTGCAATATTAAACTAGGTGGTCCCTTAGTTCTAAACTACTTTAAAATTTACGTCATTTTTCTATATGAATGAACAAGTAATTGTAAAAAAAAGTTGCACATAAAACACATGGAATTACTGCTAAACAGAAACTCCTTTTTTATAGTCTAATTTGGTGTTTTATTTAATACATAATTAAAAATATATCTATTGACACAATGGCATATTTTAAAATCTGCCTAAAAATTATTATAGGCATAAAACAAATTTTACAGCTTTATACTGTCTCACCTGCAGGTTTTAGTTGACTTACTTTTGTACTTTATATATTTATGTAAATGGGGCTATGATTTTTTTGTTGTATTTATTTATATGTACTTATAAAATATAATTATATATATATATATATATATATATATATATATATATATATATATAAATATATATATATAAATATATATATATATATATATATATATATATATATATATATATATATATATAGAATATTTGTAATATTTTAGAGCATTGTTTGATTAGAAATAAAATATTTTAAAATGAGATAGTTTGTTTACTTTTAATTGTCAAGAAAAAAATGCCCACATGCCTAACCATTGTTCTTATGAACAATAATTGCCAATATTTTTATTAATATTTTACATTTTTTTTAACGACTGGTTATCAGTGTGACAGATTTTGGAATCATGTTCATTATCATCATCGTAGTCTAGAGGTCCTAGAGATTTTATCACGTCTGTTGGAAAATTTAAGACTTCCAAATTTTTTCAGTGGAGGGAGGAGATAGCCTGACATGGTCAGGTCATCAAAACAAATTTGAATGTCTTTCCTTACCTTTTTAGCGAATTTTCATTATGAATAATTTGCTAATAGAGAGGTCACGATAAAAAGCTTTTGGAAAAATTTCTTCAGGTGAGCGCGAATTTGGGTCGCTAGAACCCAAAACCAAGGTCTGTTAAAATTTTTATTTATATGTTTATATATATATATATATATATATATATATATATATATATATATATATATATATATATATATATATATATATATATATATATATATATATATATGTATGTATGTATGTATGTATGTATGTATCTGAGCGATAACTCAAAAAATACTAAACTGATTTCAATCAAACTTGGCAAAAATTTTTTTGGGGCGAAAACTGAGGTCAAGTTTGTTAATCAGCCTTTATGCTAAAGTTTTTCCGGTGGGAAATAGGGAAAAACTTTTCAAAAACACTATATTTTTTTAAATATTTAAATGAGTGGAATGAAATTTTCCACATGTGTAGAGAATTGAGAGACCTTTTCACATACGAATTTTGCAGAATTTCCCTCAACACGAAATTGAGTTATCCCGAATTAAAGAAATATCAAGTACATGACATGCTCCTAAAACTAGATTAACGTGTCATCTGTAATGTAGCACAAGACAAGATGAGGTAACTGATTTCTTAGCTTGTCT
Source organism: Tillus elongatus (assembly GCA_964006375.1). NCBI lineage: Eukaryota > Metazoa > Arthropoda > Insecta > Coleoptera > Cleridae > Tillus > Tillus elongatus. The sequence continues at coordinate 93,955,989 of OZ023267.1, forward strand.
TTGGGTGTTGGAAAGCTTTAAAATCTCTGTAAATGGATATAGCCAGCATTGTCAGCTTCCAAAATTTATTACACAAACTTGGGCACTTCTTCCTGTTTGGGGGAAATTAACGGTAATATTTATTTGTAGAATTGATTTCTTGTTCAGAAAAGCTATATTGTAAAATCGGCAGCTAAAGATTTTAAGCTTCATTTTAACTTGTGATCCGAACAATAACTAAATAAAAACCCCATTACTTGAATAAGTTTCAAAAAATATTATAATATTTGTCAATTTTAGTCTGGGTATATTTCTCTACTACATTGGCAAGTTGAGAGCAAAACCGTAAACACTAATGCGTCACGGGTCACTTAATTAATTTCCTATTGGTTAGTGTTGCAAGAGCCATCGGTGCTCGTATGTTTATGTGTTTATAGTTTGTTAATGTTGGTTTCTTGGTTTGTTAGCAAAATGATGCCTTTTATGTAACATGTAGCATCATATCATTTATATCAGAAAATAGGCTAAGTTGCTTTTCGGTTAGTCATGAAAAGCATGAAACTGACAACAACTTATTGCGATTTCCGCCAAAGTGTTTTTCCATGTGCCACCATTTTAAGTGCTTTTTATGATTCATAGCAGTTTTCTGGACTCTCCATTATAGCTGGTGTGAATACTTGAAGTTTTTTTATAACGTATAAAGTATTGATTTCTGAAAGGTTAGTTATAGTTTTGTTTTAATATTTATATTAATTATAATAGATTACATAACCTATATTTTTGTTGTTTTTTATATTTGAAATTAGACAAATTTTGCTTATACATGCCACAGTACACTTGAATCAATTCGTTTATTAGGAATATAACTTGTGCTGAGCAATAGTGACTTTTGGGCATCACAATATCCTAAGAGTGAAATTTTTTTCAGAAAAGTTCTGGCCGAGTTGATTTCACCTCTAAGCTATACATTCAGTTGATTTGTCATTACCTATTATATTAAGAGGATTCTTTCACCAATACCATAATTGTTCATATTTGTTTTTAGGAACAACCAGGGCGAAAGTGTAGAACGAATACTGTTGACTGAGGTCCAAGTTTTATCAAAGAACTTCAGCCAGGTCTTTTCGATGTACCTGATACCAAAATAATAGGAATCATTCGTTTGACGGATCCACAGTCCCTTATATCATTTGCCGAGTTGTTAACCTCAGAAAGTCAGAGGAACCCACAGGTAAATACTTTAGTTGTTTTATTTATTGAAGAGGAAAAGCTGATAAAACATAGTAATGATTTTAAAAGAATGATACATATTCTCTATGTATTTTATACAGAATAAACTTTTTAAAAAAACAATCTAAGTTCATTTTTATGCAAATTTGATGTTTTAAAATGACTTGCTCTTGATTTCAATTTAGAATGAGACCTGTCATATAAAAGTAGTGTAAACATAATAAATTTGTACACAAGCAGCCCCTGTGGGTCCGGGGACTAACTTAAAGAATAGGCCGAAGGCAACTCCTGCCTGTCGTAAGAGGCGACTAATCGAACTCAAACACCAGCGGGTGTCGTGTGTCCAGCTGACCTATAGAGGGTTGAGATCTCTCATGAGTGGTATACACCCAGAGTTTGAGGCCCCCACTACGTGCTTCGAAATGGATGGCCTCACTTAGGTGATGTTCGGTAGCAGGACTTTATGGGATGTCGCCTTGAGTCTAGCACTGGTGGGTGTCTGGTTTAGACGAACCCGGCGGTGAGCTGAGCTTTATAGGCATGGATTACAACTGGAGATTGGATGCTGCTCGAGAGCGGGACTTCATGGTACCACCTCGAGTCAAACACTGACTGATGTTGGGTCCAGACGAACTCAGGGAGATGTTATCACTCTTTGTGCTTCGAAACGGGCAAGCGACTTCTCTCAGATGGCAGTACACCTACCAAACAATTTTTCACCCTCAAGAAAGTATCGACTCTCGCAGGGAGCTGGAATTGATGGGTGAAATTTAAGTAATTAGACGTGCGCCACAATAGATCTCATGTTGCGGTGGATGGACTGGAATAGACCACTAACAATGATCTAATCTAATCTATACAAGTACAAGCTCTGCTTTTTTGTATGGCATGTTGTACAATTAATATAACCCGATAAATAAAAATAACTAAAGCATAGAAATTAAATAACAAGTAGGGTAGTAGACATGTGCACTGCAATTTTTAAATTATTGTATACCTGAAACTACCAGTGATCTTCTCATTGAGTAGTACAAAACAAAAGCTCATTGTCTTATATGAACACTACTTTGAGAATATTACTTTTAGATAGCTTGAGTATCTGTTTATGGGATTAAGATTGCATGATTTGTATTAATTCTGAAAAATTTAACAAAATGAAATCAGCATAATGATGATTGATGGTGAAATTTACTGTCAAAAGATATGACTTATTTGTATTATATGTAGGAGTAACTGTTTTGGACATACCTATAATTTGATTTACAGAGTGGGTACTTTTACGTTTCTCCTGAAATGTGCATACCTTTTCACACCAGCTTAGAGGTAGAGTGCAAGGTATATTTTTTAACATAGGCCTGATCTACAGTTGTTTTGTTTGAAAAATGTATGTTTTTAATAATATATACCAAACTAATATATACCAAACTGTTCTCATGAATATGTCATTATCGTTTTTGCAGGGAATTTCCTCAGTTACAACTTGATAATCAATATGTTTCTGTAAAAATGACCGTTAACATAGGTTTTCGGCGATTGTTGACTTTGCATACAATTTTTAGAGACACTCTATTCGATGAGGACTTTTACATTTTATATATTTATTTATTTATTATTTATTAGAACTGCTCCATAGATCTCTACAAGATATCGGAAGTAGTCAAAACACAAAAAAAAAACAGCTTATCAACGCTAAAATTAAAAATTAAAATATTAGTCCACAGAATAAAAAGAATGCTCTTTAAAAAACGATTTTAAAGCAAGCTTAAATTGCCTGAGGCTGCTCAAATTTTTGACGCTGTCAGGTAAATGATTATATAAACATATTGCAGTGTTGCAAGGTGCCCGATTAATCTGTTCGATCCTATAAGGGGAACATACAAATATTTAGCCTGTCTTGTTTCATACACTGTAATATTACCGCAGGTACTAAAAATTGCAATATTTTCAAGCATATATAGGCATGTCACTGTTAAAATGCCATACCGTATAAATAATGGTCTACAAGATGCGGAAGACGGCAGGCCAAACATGGTGCGGACAATTCTCTTCTGCATCAACAGAACCCTCCCCAGATGCACACAGCCGCCCCAACACAGCAACCCATATGCCAGGAGACAGTTGACACTACCATACTAGCATGTCAACAACGCCTGAGTACTCAAGGAATCTCTCAGCTACAGCAACGCGTAATTCCTAGATGCAAGAAAGGCCACCACATGGTCAAGATGGACGTCCCATGATAAGTTAGAATCCAAGTGGATCCCCAAAAACTTTACCGACGTGCCCTGTCTTATTCAACCGTTATCAGATCTCACATATAGGCTCAGATTCGGATGCACACCCACCGGAGAAAAAAGAAGCATTTCAGTCTTACGCGTGTTAAGAACCAGACCATTTCGCGAACACCAGGCTGACACCTGAGACATACACACATTAGCTGCAGCACCAAGCCCTTCAAAACTTTCCGCTGAGATTGCAGCAGTGGTGTCATCTGCATACAAAGTTAAGTGGTATTGCTGGAGATCATAAACGATATCATTAAGAAAAATTGTAAACAAAACAGGGCCCAATATGCTGCCCTGAGGCACGCCGCTCGACACGGCTGTAAATCCAGACATATAGTTCTTACCTGCCTGTCTTATCCTGACAGCCTAACTTCTCCCAGACAGGTAGCTTTTTAGCCATAAATATGCATTTCCTCTTATGCCATAATGCTCCAATTTTTGCAATAAAAGGGAATGGTTGACCGGATCAAACGCTTTCGAAATGTCGAAGAACAGCCCGGCGGACTTGGACCCACTATTTATGTAATCCAAGACTGTCGGGTAAATGTTAAGCACGCCATCCTGAGTTGACAGCTGCCCACGAAATCCAAATTTGCACAGAGACAGCAAATTGTATCTCTCCAAAAAGGACTTGAGTCTTAGCAGAAATGCCTTTTCAAAGATCTTGGAAAAAACCGAAAGCAGCGCAATCGCTCTGTAGTTGTCCAAAATACGTGGATCTCCCTTCTTAAAGAGAGAGACGACAATGGCCGTCTTCAGACGCTCAGGAAAACAACCGATCTCAAACGACACATTTATAAGGTAAGTTAGTGGAGCCACCACAAGAAGACTACATGGTATTTCATCTATTCCTGATGAATTTTTAACTGAAACTAATTTTATGATTTCTAATATATCGTCCTCTGAGACAGGATATAAAAACATAGATTTTGTCAGATACTTAACAGAGTCGACAAAGTGTGCATTGAAACTGTCAGCAATCATATTAGGATCTGTCATAAAGACTCCGTCACCAGACAGAATACTCAGATTTGCCGCCTTGCTGTTCATCTTCCCCACGTTGACATTTTCTCTAATTGCTTCCCACATAGCTTTATTTCAGGTTCAAGCCTTAGAGATTAAATTTTCATAGTATTTTTTCTTGGCGTCTTTTAACCTAGCACCGTGCTGTTTCTTTAGACTATTATAAAACTCATTACACCACGGATCTGTAACCGTATCCAGTAGAAGTGGAAAATCACGAAGCAAACAGCCTTCTCTTACAAGTTCCACTGATATCCATGGTTTAGGAACAATCTTGCCGGGCATGGATCTTTTTCTGGCAACCGGAAACACAATCTGAAACAAGGCATCAAACTCAGAGAAAAACACATCGAATTTTTTTGCCGCCACTGGCTCCCTATAGACCAGGTCCCAGGATGCACTATTCAAAAGATACACAAAATGGGATATATTCTTCTGACTGAATGACCTTTTATACACATATTCAACAGGAGTCTGATCAATACCCGGGATACTATACGATAATAACTGAGTGTTATGATCTCCTATTGTATTTGTCAATGTTTCAGTCTCAATGTCAGCCCAGTGTACATTGCAAAATATGTTATCAATACAAGATGCCGAGGCACCCTGCAATACTATAATTGTCAACTTTCAGAACGCTAACCTCTTCCTTGGTCAACCAGGTTTCCGTCATACAAACCACCTCAGGATACTTCAACGAACACAAATAGAGATCCAGAAGGTCGATTTTTTTACGGACACTTTGAGAGTTTATGTTTAGTATCCTAAGCGGCTTATCCACGCTGAGAGTCTCACAGTGATATTCAGTGTCGTTCCCTGTCTCAGCAGCAGAAAACCACACCCGCATTGTGTCCCCTTCATTGTTTTTTTGATCTAAAAAAGCGCAACTGTTTCACCACTACACCACTGGGCCATGTCTGTGGTTTGTTTAAAACTTCCATTAGCGCTAGATCTGCACCCACCTTAAATGATATACCGTTGGCTTCCTCCCTTTTTGACAGCATTTCCACTGAAAACTTATTATTTGGAAATTTTTCTTGTAAATAATTTTTTATATTTTCTGATGTGGCACTTGGGTCCACCCTGCCCACATACAACCAAGCTCTGCGTGCTACACTGCTAAAGGAGGCATTTTTTGGAAACGCCGAAATGTCACACTCGCCTGTAATAATCTCCTGCCTCTTCTGCTGGATGATATTATCGGTTGTGTCCGAGTCAATGCTAACCCTGTTAAAGGGCTTCACCAAATTCTCAGTCACACTAAATTTTAAATTTGTTTCTCCGTCAACTTTTTCACATTGGCAACGCCGTGTTTTGAGTTGTCTACGTCACTTTTGAAACTATCCTCATTTAACAACTTAATAATTAAATTTAAATTAAATTAAAATAAAATTTAAAATTAAATAAGCTGTATAAAATTTATTTTTTTTCCGAGGTATTATTGGAGGACAGAAATTGTACAAGGCTGAGCACACAGTCTATCTCTGTTCCACACTGACATATTATACTTCTTCCTTCTTAACTCATTCTGTGGTAATCCTGAAGGTATTATTTAGTTATAATTGATTGCATATAACTTTAGTAATGTATATTCATAAACAGTATAATTGATAGTATATTTTATTTTACAGGCTTATGTTGTATTTTTTCCATCGTTTATAATTATTGTATATATACTATATACCTATGTAGTAGGTAATTTTTTTTAAGGCACAGTTTTACTGAATGATAAAATTCACTCCACTTATCACACACAATTATTGCATTACAGAAATTTTAAATTGAATTCTGAACAACAAACCATAATTTTGAAGAGCCAGAATAAATCGTAGACAATTGAAGATATTGAATTAAAATGGGATTTTTCAGTTCTAATTTGTATTCAATATAAGTGTAAATTTAGGGTAAGTTGAAATAACTGTTAGTTAATCCTGTAGGAGATGAAAGCCTCAGAAAAAGTGATGGTTTATATTTTTAAAAAACTCCGTTATTTTAAAAGATTATCTTAAGACTTCTAAAACATATACATTTTACTGGCTAAAAATATTATAAGTAAATAATTAATTGCATTTGTTAATGCAATACATAAAATTAAGAAAAAGTTACCTAAGGGGAGCATAGAATATATCTTAATCCATCCAACCTTAAGTGATGAGAAATATTATCTTCTTTAAGGCCTAACCTCACCAAATTCCAGAAGAAAAATAAAGCTAAAGACTATTCTCTACTAATGCTGGGAAAGTTCATTAATCAGAACGCCTTATCTTTTTTGAGATGTACAACAGGGTCGGTATCTCAGTGCGGAACCAGGTAGTATGTTATCACGGCAGCTCTAGTTAACACAAAATGTTATGGATAGAGCCTGTGTACAACCAACTAACAATTCTGTAAATTGTCAGCCCTGGTCCATTTCTTCCCTAATACAGGGACAATGTATGTAAGGCTAGATGAATTCTCACCGTAATTAGAAATGCTGACCTATTTCGCTCTAATTAGAGCTCATCAGTGCGCTATACTAATCACAGCAAGAACATACCTATAAAGTAATACGGCTGTGGTAGCCAGCCTCCTAGCACATTGTGACATATACGAAAGGGTCGCCATCCCGGTGCGGAACCAGATAGTACGTTGTCAAGGCAGCTCTAGTTAACACAAAATGTTATGTATAGAGACTGTGTACACCCAGTTACCAATTTTGTAAATTGTCGGTCCTGGCCCATTTCTTCCCTATAACAGAGACAATGTATGTAATGCTAGATGTATTCTCACCGTAATTAGAAACACAGGCCGGTTTCGCTTTAATTAGAGCTCCTCAGTGCGCTATACTAATCACAGCGAGAACATACCTATAAAGTAATATGGCTGTGGTAGCCAGCCTCCTAGGACATTATGACTTATACGACACGGTCGTCATCACGGTGCGGAACCAGATAGTATGTTGTCAAGGCAGCTCTAGTTACCACAAAATGTTATAGATAGAGACTGTGTACAACCAATTACCAATTTTGTAAATTGTCGGCCCTGACCCATTTCTCCTCTCTAATACAGAGACAATGTATGTAAGACTACATGTATTCTCACCGTAATTAGAAACGCAGACCTTAAAAAATAATGTAAGACAGCTTTTTTGAAAATATTTGGCAATAACAGAAGAAAATAGAAAGTTTATGAAAATCTGGTTTTTCTTTAAATCAAATTGTTTTAATGAAAAAATTGAATAAAACATATAATTCGATTTGTTTACGACAATAACAGAACTACCTGTCATTCTCCATAGTTTCTTTGAGTGTGGACATTGTAATACAGGCTTACAACTATTTATATCTTCTTCAAAAACAACGATTTATCCATAAGTATATTTATTTATATCTTAACTCAACCATTTTTTTTACACAAATAACTATAAAGGCATGACCACATATTCAATCTCCAATGATTTTTTCTTCATTGCCTATATACATTTATAAAAAAAGAAGTACTTAACCTTCTGCCCTCGCCACCATAAATTTTCAAACAATTGTGCAGCTATGCATTATAAAATGTGAAAAAGTAAATGCCATCAAAGATAACTTTCTTGAAAATAAATGCTTAATAACATGTGGCTTCGCTTTAAATCACATTTTTGTAATTAAAATATGGAATAAAATCTTATATCGATCGATTTTTTGTTTTATTAGAAACTGACCTTTTCATTAAGGTGAGTCAGGATTGAGTTTCATACATATTTACATATATAACAATCAATTACCCATAAGTATGTTTATTTGTATCTAATAACTCAACATATTTTTTTACACAAATAACTGCATTATGTAAGCCATCTTAAACATATAAAGAGTATTGCCCCCCGTGCATATAAATTGGCATTTTTATTTCAATTTTGCTTATATGTCACGTTTTGCAACTAAATATGAAGCAGATATCAATATTAGACCCAGTCGGCCAGACAAATACTGAAAAAAGCGGTATTCTTACTCAAATCGGCGCTCTGTTGTAGTGTCGACTTTACAATGTGTCGGCCCAACGATCGCGACGATTGTGTTTTACTTATTTATCATAAAACGGAAACAAATAATTTTTCCCTGACGCTGACAAAAATTCCTTGACTCTTGGTCAATTTTCACAAATTTTCCCTGACAAAATTTGTCCTTCATCAAATGCCCTGGATTTTCCAGACGAGTGGGCATCCTGCTTCTGTAAATTTCAGCCTTAGGATTTCCTTTCCCAAGTGACTGGAATCTCAACCTCGTTAGCTTTTAGCCTTGGCAATTGTGCCATGTATTGACATGGAGTGAGGTTTCATCTTATAAGCTGTGCAGTACTTCGTCAACCAGATTCATTTGTCAGTAAATAGAACTAATGTTTGTTTAAAACTACATTGAAACCCATAATTTGTGACAGAAGTGTCGGTGAGATGCTGTCTTCACAAGAAATGGGATCAGGAATAAAATTCCTATCTGCGATGTTTGAAGATGAATTTCTGGACAGTTGCATAGTTTGGAAAAACTTTATACATATACAAGCAATAGCTGCCTTGTTTCATGTGCTGTAAAGTTGTAAGCGATAAATTATTATTATTTGATGTGTTTATTGAGTCTGCATTGTCCTGTTAATAGACATGCTATTAGATTGGCATTTCTGCTCCTTAGTACGTCTTTTGTAAATTTAGGCCAAGATGATTCTTTTATAAACTCTTTGCCACGAGAGTTTTCCTACCATTCTCATGTTTTGCCTCAGCTCCACTTATTAATGAATATTTTATGCCCAGCCTGAAAAGATTCGGGACCCATTAGAAGCTTGGACGCAGCTTTTTTTGGTGTCCAAATTGGCACATCATATGATATAGTCATTGCCTGAGGTATTTATTTTAGCCCAATATATCGCCATGAACTACCTTAATATTTTTGGGGACAGACACAGAATTCAGTCTCCTTAGTCACTTTTCATTTTTGAATGACAAATTCACCTCTCTTGCAAGATGCAATCCAATTTTTTATGGTCGCTTCTAAATGACATATTTCCAAGTGTATTAAAGAACATCGGTGGTTCAGGGGTAAGAATGTGCGTCTCTGAACCGAAGGGTACTGGGTTCGATCCCAGGGTACTCCTTTCACTTTTTCAGTACAAACTGTAAAATTAACATCAACCGAGGTTCTGGAATTGTATTTGAGCAAGTTGAATGTCTGCACGTTCCGCCCTTCGGAGGGGGCGTAAAGCCGTCGGTCCCGTGTCCATGCGATGTTGGGCACGTTAAAGATCCCTACCCTCCTTACAGAAAGGCAGGGGTTCGGCAAAATTTCTAGGTTAGTGACGTGAAACTGCTCCCTGGCGTCGGTGATTGGCCATAGTCGCGGAAATAGGCCGACGTTAAAGAAACAAAACACACACACACAAGTGTATTATGTCCATCTTCCTAATATAGATAGTTGGTGATTTTTTAAAAATTTTAAATTTTTTTGATTTAATGTCCACCATTTTCGAATTAATCGTATTTAAATTATCTTATATACTTATATACAGCATAGTTCGATTTATTGTATTATGGAGTATGGTACAATTTTAGACAATAAATGTAATATATATATATATATATATATATATATATATATATATATATATATATATATATATATATATATATATATATATATATATATATATATATATATTGCAGATTGGAGGATTGCTTTATTAATTCTCAATAATCAGTCACCAAATGTTGACAACTTTAAACAACGCTAAAATTATTCCTACTCAAGTGTCCAAATTATCGGGTCTATAAATGTTTCACTTGCAATCTCTATCAGAGAAAGATCATAATGTCATTAGTATATTTTCGGACATTTATGTTTTAGAACTTCCATACAATTCTATAATCCTATATAATTTAAACTACAGAAAATCATGAGTCATTTTTTGCGAACACACACGACGTCGACGCGATTCCAAATAAAACACTTTTTTTATACTCTCATTGAGTGTTTTATTTTTTCTAAAGATGGAATTGAGTCGACATCTGGTCATTGGCAGTATGAGATGATAATGATTTTCAACTCTCGAGTTTTTTCCTATATCGACAGAGGTAGGGTAGAGCCTGTTAACGTGCTTCAGGTAGACAAAAATGACTAATATAAAAATTCACCTTTCAATTTAATTTGCTTTTTTCAGAAAAACATTTGTACATGGCATTTTTTAGATACAAACTAAATACGTCTCTAAAGAAAGATATTGTATATACCTTTTTTACTTTACCTACTTAACTTTGTCAAAGTAGATAATGGTAATAAGGAATGTTTTTCTCGTCGTATCAAAAATGTGCATGAGCGTGGGCGGGTGCGTGGATAAGTATGCGTGCGTGACGTCTTTCTCAAAATAGATTATTGTAATAGGAATGTTTTTCCCAAGTTATATCAACATTTTTTGCACAGGAATTTTTTTAGAAAATTATTCTGAACCCAAAAATTCGCCAGCCTACAGGGGAGGTCAAAATAATACTAGTAATTCATATAATCATTTTTCCTAATGTCCCTTCTAAAAAAAGATATCGGGCGCTGAAGATTTACATTTTCAATGCTAACTTTTAAGCAACCTGTATATATAAATGAAATTTTGTACCGTTGTACAGCTCATATGAACTGGGAAACTCATACTAGAATCATTCTTGTACATTGCCTGGGAAGCTTGAAACGAACTTAGCCCTGCACTTTTAGCTTAAGAGGAACAGAAAAATATAATATAATATAATACTAGTAATTCATATAATCATTTTTCCTAATGTCGCTTCTAAAAAAAGATATCGGGCCCTGAAGATTTACATTTTCAATGCTAACTTTTAAGCAACCTGTATATATAAATGAAATTTTGTACCGTTGTACAGCTCATATGAACTGGGAAACTCATACTAGAATCATTCTTGTACATTGCCTGGGAAGCTTGAAACGAACTTAGCCCTGTACTTTTAGCTTAAGAGGAACAGAAAAATAAAAAAATGTGAAGCCTAAAATAAGTTTAGTTCTAATTGCTTATTTCATCAAATGTTCAAAATGAGCACCTTGAACTTCAATACACTTTTTTATCCTACGAATTTGTGTCGCTGTACTTAGAAAAAGATTACAGAGTCGTTTCATATTTGAGCTCAGTAAACAAGTTCTTTTAGATGATCCCAAAAAAATAAATCCGAGAAATTCAGGTCTGAAGAGCTAGGTGGCCACAGAATAGGTCTGCTGCGACCTATCCAAAAGTATCAGACAAATACCGACGCACTACGTTGCTATAAGTGGCGGCGCACTATTATGCATAAACCACATGCGTTTTCTAGCTTGCAAGGGTACATTTTCCAATAAATTATTTAACCCTTTCACTGTTTTTGTACCTCGGGAGGGACATCACTTTATATGATATTATATATACTAACTGTAAAGTTAAAGTCGACTTAGTGTATTTGTACCGACTCAGGGACATCCCAATGAATGCTTAGGAAGGTGGCGGGCTCTACGGAGAGAAGTTGTAACTAAATATTTGCAGATAGAAGCCGTCGTGTTTTCCAACCTAAGTTGATTGTGTGTTGATGCTGTTGTGAAAATTATTGGTTAGTTTTTAGGAAAATAGAAGTTTTTCACAATCGGTGGTAAGTAACCATTCTAGTTTATGATACCTATAGTTTATTTTATGTATGTCGCAATTCTTTAGATGTTTACATTGTCCTTGAAAAGTTATGTCCCCCCATAGGGACAAATACAGTTGGTGGATAAATCTTCCGATTTTATTTGATTCTACGAAACAGTGTTTTTGAGATATAAGGTTGATTACAAGCTTTAATTTCCTTTACAGAAAATGTCTGACATTGGAAAATGAAAAAACATCTTACCCATGAAAAGCTTCTTCAGATATTGGAAAGTGATAACGATTCAGATATTGCCGATTTATCAGATGAAGCTGACTATGGTTGGGATCAGGATTCGGACAAACAAGAGGAAGAAATAAATGAATTATTGGAGTTTATGGAGAGGAGTGTGGGGTCGGATGAACACAACGAGCCTGAAGATGATATCGAGGAACCTGAAATTAGAGGAAAAAGTGAAGATACTGCAAACGCTGAATCTGAATATAACGAAGAAAATAACATGCTTGCAATTGAGAATGTCAAGACAAAAACAAAAAAAAAGCAGAGAGAAGAAGCAAAGAAAAATAAAGAAGAAAAAGCCAAAGTCACGAAGAAGTTTGATGAGAAACACAGTGTTACGAAAAAAGAAGACATCCAATGGCTAAATAATGTCCAGTACGAAACCAGAAATATTGACTGGCACCGGCAACAACATATACCAGTTGTTGACTTGCCATTGCCTGCAGATTTTTTTAGAAGGTACATTTCTGATGAGATATTCGAAAAAATGGCAAACATGACAAACTTGTATGCCGTTCAAAAAGATGTCAATCGGTTTCTACGTAGATTTTACAAGCTTAGACAAACTGTTCATTTAGTGGACATAACTAGTCGGGAAGAAAGTAATTCCGATCGATTGTTGAAGGTTTGCTGTTTGTATGATTCAATCAGAAACAGGTGTCATAAGCTGCCTTTGGAGCGAAACTTATGTGTAGACGAACAGATTGTCATTCAAAGGCAAAATCAACATAAAGCAATACGTTAAAAATAAGCCCAAAAAGTGGGGAACAAAAATTTATGTATTGGCTGGACAAAGTGGTCTAATTTACGATTGTTTTATATACCAGCGGTCAATTGCAGAAACTAAGCCTTTGTAAACACATTGTGGTACCGCAGCAAGCATAGTAATGCAACTATCTGAAAGGATAACTGAACATAACCATGGGCTGTATTTCGACAATTTTTTCAGCACATATCAATTCTTCCAATTTTTTGCCGCTAAGTCTATCTTTAGTGTATGTTAGACTAGATCGTTTTGCTCATACCAAACTGCCAAGTGATAAAGGCATGAAGAGGGAAGGTCGGGGATCTGCAGCTGTTTGTCTAAGTAAAGATGGAATAGTTCTAACAAAATGGTATGATAACAAGAGTGTTGTAACAGCATCTAATTTTGTTGGTATTGGCCGGCCAGATTATTGCCAAAGATATGACAAAACAAAAAAGGAGTATGTACAAGTTCAAATACCAGAGGCAATATAGTTGTATAACAATAATATAGGTGGAGTAGACAAACACGATTTTTTGCTAAGTATATATAGATTACATGTAAGATCCAAGAAGTGGACTATATGAATGATAACACACGCTGCTTAGTGAACTCTTGGATAGAGTATAAAAACCAAGCTGATAAATTGGGTATTCAGAAAAACAAACTTGATCTGCTTGCATTTCGGCAGTCCGTAGCGGAAAATATTATACTTTCAAGAAATCCACCTAAACGAGGAAGGACTTACAATAGTGCAGATCCTCCCCAACCTCCCAAAAAAATCTAATGAGACTAGACCAGTCAATCAATCACAATACAATGGCTTTAATCATCTTCCAGAGTTTGACAACAACAAAGGCAACTTGCGGTGCAAAATGGAAGGTTGTAAGCTAAAATCTCATGTGTTTTGTACTAAATGTCAGGTTCACCTGTGTTTCCAAAAAGGTAGAAATTGTTTTTCTAAGTTTCATTACGATAAGTATTTTGTATGTAACTTTTTCTTGTAAGTTTATTAGATATTCATGAATAAAGTTTACTTTTGAAAGTAACGTTTCAATTTTTGCTAGTGTTCCACTGACTGTTTGTCCCCCTCGAGGGACATGCTCCAAAACATGAGAGGGAGGGGGAAATAATTTTTTTTTAGCAAAAATTACCAATTTGTATTCACTAGACTCTAAAAAGACAAGAAAAATAATTTACATTTTGTGTTTTGCCTCTGGTACAGTGAAAGGGTTACATTACGTTGCAAGAATTGCAAATACAAAGCACCTTTCTTCTAAAACGAAGGGCCCAATCAAATGATTCCCAATGATACCTCCCCCCCCCCATATTAATCATAAATGCGGATTTTCTTTATTCCAGATATTTAGATTATGACAATTTATTACACCATCTCTCGTAACGGCAGCTTCGTCCATGAACAAAATAGTTGCGGTAAAATGTGTATTTTCTCTAGTGTTGTAAAAACCAGTTTGCTCTTGCAGGATAATCATCTGGGGATATTGCGTGTACCTTTTGAATATGGAAGGGATGAATCGAGTTTCATGAACAACCTATTTTGTCGTGTCTAGTTGAGCCGCGAGTTTCCTTACACTGATAGAAGGATTATTTATTAGCAATGTCATTCAGAACCTGTTCTTCTAACTCTGAGTTTCCTGCTGCTCTTGAAGGACCTTCTCACCACGATGCGGTAAAAATCTTTCTAAAATGAATTTTTAAATCATTGGTTTCCCTGTTTTTCTTAGACTATGATCAATCCTTACAACACTAAGTGAGTGGTAAGACACGAAGCAACGTGCCGCCACCTAGTTGCGGAACCAAGTAGTATGTTGTCACGCCAGCTCCAAATAACACAGTGTTAAAAAAATTGAGACTGTATACAACCAACTAACAATGTGAATTGAAAATGCTTTAATCAACTTGATAACGCAAATTTGAAACAATCCTTAGACAAAGCAACATCTATACCATCCCTTAACTATGACTATACCCTTTTACCCTAGTGCTCAAATATGTACCTGTTTAATTAGCCAGAAGATACATAATTTAGGGCTATAGATTGAGTTCTAAATGTATCACTCTTACACCTACTCTACCACCAAGGCTTTAAAAAGAGAGAATATTTGGAATAACAAAATCAAAGTAGTAGTATTTTAAATTATGTTTCAAACTGAGCATAACCTGGATCCAGTGTACCAAGCCAAAATTGACCAAGCGATCGCATGTGACTTGACAGCTGGTTCACCTTAGCCGGCACTGCTGAATTTTAGCAGTAGCAAGCTAAGCGCTTTATTCTTTTTGCTTGTTGTGTAGCTTTGTTTCCACATCACAACTTACTTTTAACTAACTAAAAAATAATAAAAAAATTTTTGGAAATACAAATTTGGTCGAGAAAAAACTTTTTTCTGAAAAACCATTTGATTGGGTTGGCTAACAAACTCATCCAAGCAATTAATGAAGGGACATTTATAAATTGGGCAAGTACCTTCCATTGTTACATAAGTTTGTTAGCTAAGCCTGATCGAACCGGTTTTTCTGGGAGAATTTTACACTTTTCTGAAAAAGTTTTGTGACTTCGAAAATAAAGTTATTTAAGTAAAATTATGAGCACAACTTGCCTTTATAGAGACTGGTACATACCATATTTTAAGTCTCTAGGTTTAAGATAAACCTGGATAAGTGTGGACATACAAATTAAAGTCGGCATCTGTGGTTTAGTGTACCACAGGAGCAAAATTTACCACCACAAAATAGTTGTGTTTGATCATCTATAGATGCGACATAACGTCTTGAAAAACCCCCCATGTTGTGTTGCTCTTGGTGAATATGGCGGATTTTCTTTAAAAATTAAGAATTTCTCAGTTATAAGGGTCAAGAATTTGGATGTGTCGATTTAATATTAATATACTAAAGTTGAACACTTCATATATATTTTTGACTTAATAAAATAATTCAAAAATGCAATGTTCACACTTGCCCCTTAATATTTATCATTTGGGGTTAGTGTGAACATTTCATTCGGAGAAGTGTGAATGTGCAATGGAAAAGTGAGTGCTTTTTATAGTTGCATTTTTTCTTCCAGAATATGACGAGAACTTTCACAAAAAAGACTCAAAGAGGCTCTAGCTATACAAGGGCAAACCTACAGAAAGCTCTAAGTGAAAGAGAGGAGTTTGTTCATCCACCAGGCTCACACATTGTATAATATTCTGAAAACCACTTTGTTTTATCACCTAAAAGACACCCTAGGGATTGTTATTGCTTATGCTCCTCCCATTACATATATATATATATATATATATATATATATATATATATATATATATATATATATATATATATAAAACTACATTTATAGCGAAAATAAATCGTATGTAATTAACTCAATATTTACCTCTTTGATTAATACTTAATTACTACAAGATATTACATATAACCCAAATTGAAATAAAAATTCCAATTTATATCTATTAGGCGACTTACCTAATTGCATTTGAGGTTTGGTTTTAAATTGTTTGAGTTATGAGATACAAACATGGTGAGTAAACAATAAAAATAAGGGGAACCAATGTTCAGGTACTGTTAGTGCCTAATGTGAGGATGACCAAGTTGCACATATTTTCGAGTGAATATGCGAAAGACTGAAATGTGAAAAGTGCATAGAATGATTTCGAAAGAGCTCTGTTCTTCAAAAGAAGTATGCAGTGAAAAGAAAATGAAGTGTTTCAATAGAAGTGCATGGAAAAATGAAAAAGTAAAGAAGGCTGAATATGACCAGAAGTAAAAGGTTAATGCCAAACATTGGAGAGAAACAAAGAACATCTGGTAGAGTACAGGAAATTTCGAAGTGGGTGCAAAATAGTAGTTAGTGACAGTAATCGAGAACTATAAGCGAAAGAGGCTAAGAAAATGCTGAATGATTTTGAAGGGAAGAGAAATGGTTCTGGAAGGACAAAACAAACTGGTAGCAACAATGTGATTGACACAAGAAAGGTGAAAAACTGATGTTGGACACAGAAAGCAGAATCAACCAAAAAAACAATAACAAAGTTGTGTGGTAGATACATTAGCGACAGCTACTGATTAAGACAACTTCATTGTCAAAATATGTATCTGCTGTGTAACTCTTTTATGATTTTTGGGGTGATTCTACTTTCTGTTGCAAGGAAGGTGTGAACGAATATTGGAATATATTATTTTGAGGACATATATGAAAGCGATGGGAGTCATCAGACTCCTTTGTCCAATGCGAGTCAGATTTAATGTACCTCTGTTGATGTAAACGCAGTTCAAGGAGCGATCAAGAAATCGTGGATTCTGAAAGTAAGTGTATATAAAATTCATAGAGAATGTTAAAGTATGGCCGCTTGAACATGGCCCTGTGGTTAAGTGAGCTGTTTAATAATGCATAAAAGTAGGTACGGCAAGAGAGGGGTGGAATAATGCTATAATGGTGGACGTGCATAAAGCTAGAGACCAAAAATTAAGACAAAGATTACCGCATATAAGTTTGTTGACTGTTGTAAGTAAGCTATTTGGAAGAGTACTGAGTGAGATGGCTAGCAGAGGGAAAGATGTGCAGTGTGAACTAATGAAGGAGAGTGCACTGACCAAATACTTGAGTGCGTATTGTTCGACTGACAGCTCCTAGAGAGTGTTACAGACCCCTACTGTCAGTAATTCGCAGCTATGAATAGTTAGCATTAGACTGTTGAGTCAAGCAATAACCTTCTTAATATGTACAATCGAAGTTTTTTAGTGCCTACCAAGATCGTGTCCAATATTAATGTTAAGAGTTAAAATTCAATTGTGTACTATTTATGAATAAGTGGCATACAGTGTTTAAAAGGTAGGTAGTGGCATTTGTCAATTTTATTTAGAGTTATGTTGTCAATATTTGGCCATAACCAAAAATGACTATACCGTGTATATTGGGATATAATAGGGTGTTTTATACTGGGACAAAGTTGTTGTCCCAGTATATAACACATGGCTTTGTCCCACTATGTAACACTCCATTTATTTTCCATATGAAATCTATCAAATAAATGAAAAAATGCAGTAGGTAAAGGTTACAGTGTTCCATTTTAATTACAGAATATGGAGAACAGAAAAAGGCCGCCGATAAAAATGCCAAACTTTATAAAGATAGTAAACAAGATCACAAAAAAAATGCAGAGAGCAGTATTAGCTGTTATTAATGATGGACTTAAAGTCAGAGAAGCTTCTCATCAATTTGAGGTTAGCAAATCGGCTTTGTATAGATACGTTATGAAATATCGAAATACCGAAGAGGAATGCAGAGAAAACTTTAGCTTTGAATGACAACATGTGTTTTCTCAAATCTTTTCAGATGACGAAGAACAGTTGCTAACAGAGTACTTAATTACTGCATCACGTATGTGTTATGGTATATCTGCAAAAGAAAAATGATTATTCGCCTACAGATTTGCAATCTCAAATGAAACGGTGATTCCCCAGTCATGGAATGAAAACAAATGTGCAGGAGAAGAGTGGTTAACATTGTTTAAAACTAGACACAACATGAGTCTACATACTTCAGAGGCCACAAGCTTAAGCCACGCCACCAGTTTCAACAAACACAATCTTGGAATATTTTTTGACAACTTGCACCAAGTAACTGAAAAACATGGTTTTAATGCAAACCAAATATTTAACTGTGATGGAACTGCAATCACAACTGTACACAGACCTTCTAAAATAATAGCTCTATGTGGCCAAAGACAAGTTGGTAAAGCAATAAGCAGCAAAAGAGGAATTTTAGCGACAATGTGTGCAACTATCTGTGCAAACGATACATTCATATCGCCGTTTTTTATTTTTCCCCGAAAAAATTTTAAGCAGCACATGCTTGATGGCACACCACCCGACTCAAAAGGCGAAGCACATGCTACTGGTTGGATGACCGGGACAATTTTGTTTGTTTTTAAAGCATGTTGCAGATGCAGTACATAGTAGTGAAGATAACAAAATATGAATGATTTTCGATAACCACGAAAGCCATACCGATGTGAGAGTTTGCAGTATTGTGAGCTAAATGGTATTGTGTTGCTTACATTACCTCCACATTGCAGTCACAAACTCCAGCCGCTTGATGTTACTTATTTTGGGCCTTTTAAGTGTTACTACAACAAAGCTATGGACGAGTGGATGTTAAATCATCCCGTTGTTCCAGTTACATTATGCACATGCCTCTGTCCCGCTATAGAACCGGGGGTTGGTGTATAGTGGGACAAGCTTTTTGTAAGCCGCATGAGAATATTTTGACCAATTTCAATTTTCGTTAAGTAATGCTCTTGTTTCCAATGCATTGCATTAATATCAAAGAAAAAATTTCAAACTAGTTTTTTATGGTTAGTTGAAAAATACTGTCCCAGTATACAACAGCTTCCCCTACATTATTTAAAAGAGATACATACGTAACCTTTCACCCTCAATAATAAATTTTGAAAAATATATTTGCAGCAAATAAGCATCAAGAAATAACATAAAAGACAGATTTTTCCTTGTTTATTTTGCTCATTATTTAAAAAAAAGACAATAAATTTTGAAAAATAAATGTTCCGCCAATAAAGGCATTAAAAAATAATGTAAAAGACAGCTTTTTTAAAAATATTTGGCAATAAAAGATATAAAGTATATTAAAATCTGGTTTTGTTTTAATCAAATTTTTTTAATGAAAAAGTTGAAGTAAACATACAGATCATTTGAATTTTTACAACAATAACAGAACTGCCTGGCATTCTCCATACTTTGAGTGTGGATATTGTAATTCAGGCTTACGACTATTTATATCTTCTTCAAAAACAACGATTTATCCATAAGTATATTTATTTATATCTAACTCGACATATTTTTTTTACACAAATAGTTTTGATGGCATGACCACATTCAATTTCCAATTATCTTTTCTTCATTGCCTATATGCATTTATAAAAAAAGGAGTACTTAACCTTCTGCCCTCAACCATAAATTTTCAAACAATTGTGCAACTATGCATTATAAAACGTGAAAAGGTACATGCCATCAAAGATAACTTTCTTGAAAATAAGAAAATAAATAGTTAATAATAGGTGGTTTCACTTTAAATCACATTTTTGTAATTAAAATATGGAATAAATCAATCGATTTTTTTTATTTATTAGAAAATGACCTTTTCATTAAGGTGAGTCAGGACTGAGTTTCATACATATTTACATATATAATAATTAATTACTCAAAAGTATGTTTATTTATATAATAACATCTTTTTTTACAATATGTTATATTAAAGCAAAACAAAACTCAAAATCAAACTAAACATCAAAATATTGCTATGCAATTAGGTAACCCATTTTAAACATATAAAGAGTGCGTATTGCCTCACATATAAATTGGCATTCTTATTTCAATTTCGTTTATGTGATGTTTTGCAACTAAATATGAAGCAGAGATCAATATTACGTTTTATACAATGAAAACGGCGTTTCACCCAGTCAGCCAGACAAATACTGAAAAAAGCGGTAATCTCGCTCGAGTTACCGCTCTATTGTAGTGCTGACTAAACGATCTGTCAGTCGAAAGAACTGTCAGCCCAACGATATGCCACGAAATACTTTCACAAATGCTTGAATGTTGAAAAGTAAGTATACTGTACAACTCGTCAGATTTATTTTCAAGGAATTTTATTCATCTTTGTGATTCCTCCTTATTATAAAGATATCAAGATTAATTGATCAAAGAAGCATTTAACTGCTTTCAACAGTCACCCTTTTAGATTCTATTGAAGCATTTTTTTTTTACAATACTCTGACCTTTTTGGCCACAAGAGATTCGTAAAACTCATTTTGCGTCAATAAAATTGTCAAAAGTCTTATTTCACATGTAAAATTGTTCCCCCAAGTTTTTCCATTTGTGCTTTACAGTATGTAACCATTGAAAAATGTTCAAAGCACTCTGGTAAAGTCCCCTCGGACCCTGGGGAATATAAATAAATTTTTTGACAAAATTTTGACACATATTAGGTATTGGCCGGCCAATAATTTCAAAACAAGCAAATTTTTTGACAAAATTTTGAAACACATTAGGTATTGGCCGGCCAATAATTTCAAAACAAGCAGTGATATTTCACACAAAATTAAACTATTTTCAGATTATAAATCTTGCGCGAATTTATAAGAAATTGAAATGGTCCTCAAATTTTCCACCATCATATTATTTTAAATAACCCAAGAGTACCTAATAGGTTTCACAATTCAAGTTTACATGAAACTTGCTTTAACCAATCTTTCCATGAAAATTCACTGAAAAAGAACTGTAATATCACTAAACTTACATGTAAAATAGTTTACCAATTAAATTCATAATCAAAATATGTCAAAGAAGTCAAGGTTTGTGAAAACATTTATTTTTAAAACATAACAAAATCTTACTTTACTTTAACAAACTGCGACTCGAAATCATATATGCCAACTGATTCTTTTAATTTTTCATCATATTCCACCCACTCTTTTTCTGATAGATCCACATCTGTAAAGACTTTATTACTTTCTTCTACTTTGGCAATCCAATCACCGCCGGGTGAAAATTCAACAGGTTCAATTCCACGACAATCAAATGTCACAATGCTTTTAAATTTTCCTTGGTCTTGTGATGTATACTTATCTAAAATTAAACATATGTTAAATTATTCATATAATTAGGGGCAAACTTAAGAGACTAAAAGAACAAACATTATTTATTACTTGACTGAGAACGGGTACAATACATGTTTTTCTTCTAAATTAATTAAATCAGGCTTTAAGAATAAAAAACGTTAATTGGTAAGTTGAAAATAGTGGACGAGGGCAAAAAATATACAATAGATAATATTTTTACAAAGAAATAGTTTTATTGAAGCCTGCAGATTCAAAAAATAAATATATGTACTAGCATGTACTGTAGATTAAAGAGATTAATAATACATATAATCTGGATTAAAATAAAAAACTCTGGACGCAGCAAGTGCGTTATGGTAGTGAATTTTCATAAAACTATTTTTTAATAGCAATAATGTGTTTTTTTAAGAAAACAGGCATCAAATTTGGTTACCAGTATAATCTATATAGTAAAAACAATGTGCCATGTTTCATCAAAATAACTTTATTGTTTGAAAATGTACAAAAATTTCCGAAAGTTAACTTAAAGTGTTCCCGAAAAAACTCGTTTCTAGGTCAACCTTATAGGTTAATAGCAAATTGAGCTAGTCAAATATTAAGCATTTGATCAAAATTCGCTACCATAACGCACTTACTGCGTCCAGAATTTTTTTCCTTACAAACATGCATTATATTTCGATGAAAAATGCAATAACATAAGGCGTGTTTGATTTAAAAAAAAGAAATTTTGTATCACCAACGACTTATGGGCCAGCCTGTGATTGTAGAAATAATTTTTTTAAGATGTAGCTCAAGACACCCTATAATTAATATATACAATTTTTTTTCATATCTTGTATAATAACATATATTGAGCTTTATTGATTTTTTTACGAAAATTCTACAAAAATTATATACCATTAAACGATCAACTCTATAGCTAAGAATACTGCCAAGCATCAGAGAAAGGGTCTATTTGAAATGAATTTTCTGGAAATATTTTATTAAAATGAAGGACAATGACGGTTGAAACTAAGACTTCAGGATTTGTAAAACATTCTTCTTGAGACATCTTATTTCCATAGCCCGTATTAGATTCAAGTTCTTTTCCTAAATGTTGCAAATTTTGACGTTTAAATCGCAACTTTGACGTTTTCTGGAAAACCCCAATTTATTTTTCTTTAAATGCCTATAACTTTTTTGTCTTTTGACGTACAGAGCTAAATTTGGGCATGTAGCTTACCTATAAGGATGTAAACCCGCGTACCAAATTTGGTTGCCCTTACTTTGTTAATTCCGGAGATATAATTTTTTTTCGAAAGAAAACACAAAATTTTCCGGGAAAACCTGGACCGATTTTCTTGGATAACAAACTTATCCAAGCCATTTGCAAAAGGAAGGTATTCATCAAATTTAATCAAAATCGGCCCATTATTTTTTGAGTTATCGGTGTGATACATATATATATATATATATATATATATATATATATATATATATATATATATATATATATATATATATATATATATATAAACATATAAAAATTTTATCTGACCCCGGATATGTGTTCTGGGGGGCCTAATTAATTAGCGCTCATTTGAAGAAATTTTTTCAAAATTCAAAAGTCGGGATCTCCTCATTAGTGAATTTTTTTTAAGAAAATTCACTAAAAGCAGAAAATTAGTTAAAAAAAAAGGAAAAATCATTTAAATATGTATATGAAATTCAAAAGAAAATATCCAATTCAATAAAATGCTATGATGAAATGAAATATCAAGCCATTGACATTCACCTGCCACTACATTATAAAGGCAAATCACATAACATCTAACGCTTTCCTTCAAAAGGTTGTAATAATAATACTAACTATACAGAAACGTCTATAGCAAAAATCTACACATGTGACAATAATTTCTAATCAAACTAAATGAGAAGGGAAGGAGGAAATGTCAAAATATTAAGCAACATACTTTAAACTGTCAACTGGTGTAATATACAACATATGCCATTAGTGTGACAATGTAAAAAATAAGCTTTGTTGTATTATAATAAACTATTAGGAGCATATGGTAAAGTTTGTCGCAGTTATATAGGCATTCCATAAAACAGTGACAATCCAATGCTGTATATATATATATATATATATATATATATATATATATATATATATATATATATATATATATATATATATATATGCTAGGTTTGGTGTGTGTGTGTGGGTGTGTATGTATCTGAGCGATAACTAAAAAAAAATACGCACGGTAAAGATAACTTCGCAGTCGATTTCACGCGCTTAAAAAGAACAAGGAACAGAACCAACCACCATGGAATGAAATTTTATAACAAACTCCCTCATAATATAAGAAATTTACATTACAGCAAATTCAAGTCTTGCCATTAAGAACATTTTGATAAGCAATGTTTTTTATTCATTTGATGAATATTTTGCTTATCGCATAAAATAAACGCTCCCACGCCATGCATGGATATTGTTGTATCACAGGACTTTTGTTGACTTGTTCTGTTTTGCGCGGTTTTTTTTCGTTTTGTTTTTTTGTTTGGATGTTAATCCACATGTTTATGTTTCTGTATATTTCTGCAGGTTTTAATTGTGTGTTTTGACATGTGCTGCTGATTTGTATGTATATTTTGAATAAGATGTTATCACTTTTGTGATTTCGTTTGTACGCATAAGTACATGACCTGTGTAATGCACCACTGTGCAAAGACACTAATAAACAATTATTATTATTATTATCATATTAAAAGTTATAAAAAATGACTTTATTTAATTAGGAACAGTAATAAGATTAAGGACAAACAAAAACATATGTTGTGGTAATTCGTCTTTATGCTGTGGAATGTTGTCGTTGCCAAGTTACTGATATTATTGGTTGGTCGCTGGTCACATACAGTAAGTTTAAACGAACAGGTTTTTTTTTGGAAAATGGATGTTTTTTCTGCTTTCTTCGGTTTTCTCAGTTAGGTCAGGTCAGGTCCAAGTTTAAGATGAATTATTTGTCTATAACTTTTGATGCAGGATGTAACTAAATCGTGAAGATTACCTTTGTTATTGCAGAGTTATTGACATTATTGGTCCGTCACTGGTCACATACAGTAAGTTTAAACTAACATTGTTTTCTTTTGTAAAATGAATGTTTTTGTACTTTTTTGTGGTTGTCTCCCACGTTTTTTGGCCAGGTCAGGTCCTTCAGGCCTGCTTAGTGGTGTTTTGTGCATAAACGACGTGTGCTGTTGACTCCACAACATTTTCCTTGATGCTTATGCATACAAGGCTGGTTTTAAGTATGTTTCTGAACATAATTTTTAAAAATCACGTGTTCAGTACCTTTAGAATTACTAAAAGCGCAACTATGTGAGGAATATTAATGTTTGTATTTGATTTTCGTACCTGTCAATATCTCTGTACCTTATATTCAATGTTTACCAGCTTGTCATTTAAATGTCAATGTATGCAAATGTTTCACTTCCTTCCTTTCCATTATTTTTTACTTTATTGCTGAAAAGATCTTATAAAACTCATTATAATTAATATATAATTAATAAAATTAACATATAATTATTACCTTCATTACTTTCAACAATTTGGCAGACTTGGGAGTTTTAGGTAACTACCTTTTTTAATTTACACTAAGCTAGAACATGTTATAATTTCTTGATTTAGAATTAGAATTATCTGATTTTACTTCCCACAACACTTTACTCCTAAAAGTAAATGTTCAGTGAATTTGCAGACAACCTCCCGAACAGTTTTAGATAAAACGAGTACTGGTAGATCAAGTTTGGTATCGTACACACATGCTGAAACTATTCCTACCTTTTGTCGTATTGCTTTTGCAGAGTTATTTACATTCAAAGTTTTTTTTTAAATTCCACATTTTTCCTTTATTACCTTAGTACGGCTCAGTCTTACTTGGCAGTTAACTGTTAAGTTATTGGGCCCTTTGTTTGATTTGTTGTGCCTCTGAATATCTGCCAGCTTGGTTGATCTAGTTTTCGTTCGCCCTTTGTTTGCTCAGTTACCCCTTACCTTTTATAAAGTTTGGTGTGTTTGGAATTTTTGCAACTATTCTCTTTTTCTCTACTACGGTATTGGCTGGACAAACTGTAAACTGTGTTTTGCTGACAGTGAAACAATACGGCTATAACGTGTGTGCTTTCTGTGCAATGAAGAATGTTCACTTTTCTGAACATTTAACCCTTGTTGCTGGAGACAAGACAGCATGTGCCCAGGGCTGTGCTGAGTCGAATCTGGCCTGGTTCAGTAAGTAAAAAAAAAATTTCTCTACATTTTCTATCTTTTTTTGTTTGCCTTGTTACATGCTGCTTCCCCTGTATACTTGTTCCTCCCAGTTACCTATCATTATCCATTTCTCTGATTTCTCTGTGCCGTGTTTTTAAAATGGGGGTGAGGTCCCCGTCACGGGGTTATCCTTTCCCTATCGCATGTCTACAACCATCCTAGTTGCATAATCCACAAGACTAACTTCCTGTGTGCAACCCTCAAGAATGTTACGGGGACTGGCGCAAATAGGGGTGCTGTGCGGGGTAGGCAGGGTTTAAGGGGGTATGGTTCGAAATGTGAAAAAGGCAGCTTTTCAAAGTCAGATTAAGCTGTTTTGTTCGCATTTTCTGCTCACATTTCCTCTTCACTACCTATCCCGCCCAACACCCCTATTCACTCCTGGTCCCGTAACTATCTTGGGAAAGTAAACAAGAAATTTTTCGTGTGATTTGTGCATCCAGGGAGGGGGGGGGGGGGGTTCCTAAGCATATTTCTGAAAAAAGATTCAAAAAAGCGTTTGAGAGGTTATCTGACCAATGTTCTTTCACAAAAGTTTTAAATGGGACAAAAAATGTAACCCCTTCCAAGTTTTTTTTTAATAAGTGATGGTATGAGTTCATTTTTATTTATATGGGTTTCGAATTTTATAAACTTAGGTTCTCACTACAAAATTTGAGCAGGTGGCCCATTACCAAGTTGACTGATGACAATAATAAGGCATTTAAACAAAGGTCCTCTAGGTATACCGGTCCTCAATTTGAAAGAGGCGAAATAAGGAAACCTCCTTGCGGTCTGGTTCTGGTATACACTAACACCTTCAAATCTTACCATTGGTACTGGCAATAATATCCAAACTGTTTTCTCGCCCACACAATTTACATTTTTCCAGGTAGTTGGTTTCAGTCTTGCCCATTTTCGTTGGAAATGTCTGTGATTCAATTATATCATGCCATTTATCGGATACCTCACCACAATTCAAACATTTTAATTTTAAAAGAAATGTATAGTCAGGGCAATTTGTTGATACTTCTTCAATATGCTCTAAAGTCGCTTTAATTTGCAAACTTATTTTAACCATTATCGTTATTGCGTTTACAAGATATGTAGATGCAAAAATATGAACAAACCATACGCGTAAGTAAAAACTGAAACAGTTCCAGTTTAAGTAAGAGTAAGACTCACTACTCACTAAGCGGCGCTAAGCCCATGACAAGAGGCAACACTTTAACCTTTCACTTAATCGATTTCATGTTCAGTGTTGCCAACCCTCTCACCCCAAAATATGCCAAACGGTTGCCAGAAAAATGCCAAAGAAGCAATTGAATTTATTTCTAGTTACAAGACCATCATTATTTATTGTTTATATTATAAATTATAGGATTGACATAGTAGAGAGGAGACAAGTAACGTGCATTTATATAATGGGCAGAAAAGTGTTACGCGAAATCGAACGTCAGCCATTTTTTGGACTCTAAACTGTTTTGAATAATTTGTATTTTTTGACTAATAAGAGAATGAAACATTCCAATATTTAAATCAAACTAAAATTGTTGTCTGTGCGGCTTATGGTTATAAGAATCGAAGTGACAGGAAAGAACCGAGAATTGCACTTCACAGGTAAGTTCATTCGTTGCCTCTTGGGACCCGTTGAATTATTTACTGCATATTTCTCGATTTAGGTAATTAATGACTCTGTGTTTTCAGTATTTAGTTGCAATAAGTATATATCGAGGAATTTGACCATTTCACACAAATTTCCACGATATTTTCATTCATGATTACCACTTTTTAAATCAGCATGTGTTCAACATGGCATTGTTTTACCAAAAGCGTGCATCACACATTTCTTTGGGGCTGTACAAGTTTCATGAGAATTTCCATGCACCGGCATTTTGAGGCGTGAATTACGAACATGAGCAAAGACATTCATTTGAACAAAATGTATGTACACATCAGAGAACTTATTCTTTTAGGTTATTCATCAACATTTTCATTATCTGAGCTCCAAAGTACATCTTCGCCAGTGGCGGCTTATGATTTCGGGAGTGGGTAAAGCAGAATGCACGCAGCTCCAGGGTGGTGGGGCTAAGCACTTAAATTTATTAAAATTTTCACGCGTTCTCCTGGCACTTCAAAATTTAAATGAAAAATCCATTTGTACAAAAACATAGACTTTCTCAAGGCATAATTTTTTGAATAATGAAATAATGAACACGAATACTTGATGAGAGGACATAAATAAATTTATTTCATTATCTTTTTCACACCGTACGCGCACTCTACGGTAATATTATAAAGATCTGTTTCTAGTGGAACGCGCTACAAGCATTTTTTTTCAAATTCAAGGCTTTTTTAGTGAATTTTCTTAAAAAAAATTCACTAATGAGGAGATCCCGACTTTTGAATTTTGAAAAAATTTCTTCAAATGAGCGCTAATTAGGCCCCCCAGAACACATATCCGGGGTCAGTTAAAATTTTCATATATATATATATATATATATATATATATATATATATATATATATATATATATATATATATATATATATATATATATATATATATATATATATATATATATATATATATATATATATATATATATATATATATATATATATATATATATATATATATATATATATATATATGTATCACACCGATAACTCAAAAAATAATGGGCCGATTTTGATTAAATTTGGTGAATAAATTCCTTTTGCAAATGGCTTAGATAAGTTTGTTATCCAGGAAAATCGGTTTAGGTTTTCCCGAAAAATTTTGTGTTTTCTTTCGAAAAAAAATTATATCTCCGGAATTAATAAAGTAAGGGCAACCAAATTTGGTAGGCGGGTTTACATCCTTATTTATTTATTTATTGAATACATGCCCAACAGGATAATCCCATTAATAGGGCACCATAAAAAAAGAACAATATGTAATAATATTAACAAAAAATACTTCCAAAAAAAAACTAAAAACTAAATTAAACTAAACTACAAAACTAAAATACTGTGCAAAACATCACAAGGCAGAAATTCTACAAAACAGTACATATAATGGTTCTAATAACCGACAAAGTAAGATATAGCCACCCTACGAATAACCGCAGCATTATCCGAATAGAAGTCGCACAAGTTTGCAATGTTATTAAAGTCAGAGCTCATTTTATAAACAGGTGATTTCATATACAAGTTAGTCCTTGGTATTGGAGGCTTAAACACTCTCACCACTCTTGATGCAGCCCGTGGAACTGAGAAATTTAATTGCATCAATAAGTCTGGGCAATCAACTTTACCATGAAACAAGTTATGCAGGAACATCACAGATGCAACTTTTCTACGAGAATACAAACTGGGTATGCCAGCTTGCATCAGCAATTGGCCATGATCACATCCTCTCTGTGGGTAGGTACCAGATGCCCTATATACAAGGTGTTTTAAAAACTTACGCTGAACATCTTCCAGAGCACCAATCTGAACACTATAAAAGGGATCAAAAACCAAGCTACAATATTCAAGTCTCGATCGAATATAGGCAAAATAGAGAATTTTCAAGCTATCCAAATTGGAAAATGATGTGCTATTCCTCACAATGAAACCCATCAACTTCAAACAGGATGCTGTAATTGTTTGAATATGTCCAGTGAAACTTAAATGTTGATCATATACAATGCCTAGATCCCTGTGCGTTTCAGTCCTAGCCAATGGTACACCACCCACTTTGTAGGGAAAAGCTATACGGCTGGTTTTTCTAGTGTATGTCATCACTTTGCACTTCGAGACATTTAATTCAAGTCTGTTCTCAACACACCACAGCTGCAAGTTGTCAAGGTCTACCTGGAGTCTTGAACAGTCACCAATATCGTGAACACTGGAGTATAACTTGAGATCATCAGCAAATAATAGATGATTACCAGAAATTACAGAGCTTATGTCGTTGATAAATAACAAAAAGAGGAGTGGGCCAAGATTGGAACCCTGTGGAACGCCGGAGCTAGCAGTGAAGGGTTCAGACTTAAATCCATTATAAAAAACATATTGCACACGGTTAGTCAAGTAGGATCCAAAGAATGCTATCAGCCGTCCATCAAGCCCCGCCAAATGCAGCTTGTACAGAAGTGTTGAGTGGTCAACTCGATCGAACGCTTTGGAAAAGTCTGTATAAATAACATCCACCTGACCCCGTCCATCCAAAGCTTCACTTACATACTGTGTGAACAGGGATAAATTCGTCAGTGTTGAGCGCCCCTCCATAAACCCATGCTGGTATTGTGACAAGCGACACTTCACGGCAGGATAAATACGAGCATACACAACTGCCTCAAAAATTTTAGCAAAATTACATAGGATAGCTATAGGCCTGTAGTTGCTGACCCTCGAACGGTCCCCAGACTTAAAAACAGGACAGATCCGAGCAACCTTCCAAACCGCAGGGAAGCAATGTGTGCGCAGCGACAAGTTAAACAGGGTTCTAAGGGGTCTGAGAAGAGCATGCGCACAGTCCTTAATCAACAAGGATGGCACCAAATCTGGTCCAGCAGTAAACTTGTTCTTGAGCTTCTTGATGGCTTTAAGAATTTCCTTATCACCAATCACTGTCACACTGACTGCCATATGCGATGGTCCAGAGGTATCTACCGGTTCAGTGATGTATTGAAGACGGTACACACTTTTAAAATAGTTTCCAAAACAGTTAACAATTGTTTGGGGTTCATTATAAACCATGCCATTTTCGTCAGACACAGTACTTGGAATGTTACTTGCTCGCCTCCTTTCCTGCATGTGAGACCAAAATCTAGAGGGATCAATCTTAAGAGACTCTTCAGTTCCACGAACATACTCAGCATATGCCTCTCGTAGCTTGTTTTTAACTATAGATCTAAGAAGACTATACTCTGCATGATCACTATCACGTTTATGCCTCCTATATCTTGCATAGCACCTCTCCTTATTCTTTATATCATTTATTATTTCATTGGTAAACCAGGGAGGAAATTTTCTAGATGACCTCTTGCACTGAGGAACATGTTGTTCAAAGATACTGTAAAGTCTGCCATAAAAGTAACTACAAGCCTCATCAGCGGTAGTAAAGGACTCCAGTTGAGACCAATCTTCATGAAGTATTGCAGCATACAATGCAGGGTAATTGGCCTTTCGAAAGTTGTAAGAGACCTGATTGTTGCATGGAAAGTATTCAGGACCATTGTAATTTTTCCTGAATTCAGGAAATATGCCTAAAGCAGGGTGATATCCATCTTCGGGCACTAGTGGATCCATATCATGGAGAACCGAGCAATTACAACTGGCAAAGACAAGGTCAAGCAGCCTATTGTTTCTATTGGAAATATTATTAAACTGTGACAGGTTTAAAAAATTTGAAAAATCATGGATAGCTTTGGTTTTAGGATCAGTGATTTGTCCATAAATAATATTTTCATTCATGATTACCACTTTTTAAATCAGCATGTGTTCAACATGGCATTGTTTTACCAAAAGCGTGCATCACACATTTCTTTGGGGCTGTACAAGTTTCATGAGAATTTCCATGCACCGGCATTTTGAGGCGTGAATTACGAACATGAGCAAAGACATTCATTTGAACAAAATGTATGTACACATCAGAGAACTTATTCTTTTAGGTTATTCATCAACATTTTCATTATCTGAGCTCCAAAGTACATCTTCGCCAGTGGCGGCTCATGATTTCGGGAGTGGGTAAAGCAGAATGCACGCAGCTCCAGGGTAGTGGGGCTAAGCACTTAAATTTATTAAAATTTTCACGCGTTCTCCTGGCACTTCAAAATTTAAATGAAAAATCCATTTGTACAAAAACATAGACTTTCTCAAGGCATAATTTTTTGAATAATGAAATAATGAACACGAATACTTGATGAGAGGACATAAATAAATTTATTTCATTATCTTTTTCACACCGTACGCGCACTCTACGGTAATATTATAAAGATCTGTTTCTAGTGGAACGCGCTACAAGCATTTTTTTTCAAATTCAAGGCTTTTTTAGTGAATTTTCTTAAAAAAAATTCACTAATGAGGAGATCCCGACTTTTGAATTTTGAAAAAATTTCTTCAAATGAGCGCTAATTAGGCCCCCCAGAACACATATCCGGGGTCAGTTAAAATTTTCATATATATATATATATATATATATATATATATATATATATATATATATATATATATATATATATATATATATATATATATATATATATATATATATATATATATATATATATATATATATATATATATATATATATATATATATATATATATATATATATATATATATATATATATGTATCACACCGATAACTCAAAAAATAATGGGCCGATTTTGATTAAATTTGGTGAATAAATTCCTTTTGCAAATGGCTTAGATAAGTTTGTTATCCAGGAAAATCGGTTTAGGTTTTCCCGAAAAATTTTGTGTTTTCTTTCGAAAAAAAATTATATCTCCGGAATTAATAAAGTAAGGGCAACCAAATTTGGTAGGCGGGTTTACATCCTTATTTATTTATTTATTGAATACATGCCCAACAGGATAATCCCATTAATAGGGCACCATAAAAAAAGAACAATATGTAATAATATGAACAAAAAATACTTCCAAAAAAAAACTAAAAACTAAATTAAACTAAACTACAAAACTAAAATACTGTGCAAAACATCACAAGGCAGAAATTCTACAAAACAGTACATATAATGGTTCTAATAACCGACAAAGTAAGATATAGCCACCCTACGAATAACCGCAGCATTATCCGAATAGAAGTCGCACAAGTTTGCAATGTTATTAAAGTCAGAGCTCATTTTATAAACAGGTGATTTCATATACAAGTTAGTCCTTGGTATTGGAGGCTTAAACACTCTCACCACTCTTGATGCAGCCCGTGGAACTGAGAAATTTAATTGCATCAATAAGTCTGGGCAATCAACTTTACCATGAAACAAGTTATGCAGGAACATCACAGATGCAACTTTTCTACGAGAATACAAACTGGGTATGCCAGCTTGCATCAGCAATTGGCCATGATCACATCCTCTCTGTGGGTAGGTACCAGATGCCCTATATACAAGGTGTTTTAAAAACTTACGCTGAACATCTTCCAGAGCACCAATCTGAACACTATAAAAGGGATCAAAAACCAAGCTACAATATTCAAGTCTCGATCGAATATAGGCAAAATAGAGAATTTTCAAGCTATCCAAATTGGAAAATGATCTGCTATTCCTCACAATGAAACCCATCAACTTCAAACAGGATGCTGTAATTGTTTGAATATGTCCAGTGAAACTTAAATGTTGATCATATACAATGCCTAGATCCCTGTGCGTTTCAGTCCTAGCCAATGGTACACCACCCACTTTGTAGGGAAAAGCTATACGGCTGGTTTTTCTAGTGTATGTCATCACTTTGCACTTCGAGACATTTAATTCAAGTCTGTTCTCAACACACCACAGCTGCAAGTTGTCAAGGTCTACCTGGAGTCTTGAACAGTCACCAATATCGTGAACACTGGAGTATAACTTGAGATCATCAGCAAATAATAGATGATTACCAGAAATTACAGAGCTTATGTCGTTGATAAATAACAAAAAGAGGAGTGGGCCAAGATTGGAACCCTGTGGAACGCCGGAGCTAGCAGTGAAGGGTTCAGACTTAAATCCATTATAAAAAACATATTGCACACGGTTAGTCAAGTAGGATCCAAAGAATGCTATCAGCCGTCCATCAAGCCCCGCCAAATGCAGCTTGTACAGAAGTGTTGAGTGGTCAACTCGATCGAACGCTTTGGAAAAGTCTGTATAAATAACATCCACCTGACCCCGTCCATCCAAAGCTTCACTTACATACTGTGTGAACAGGGATAAATTCGTCAGTGTTGAGCGCCCCTCCATAAACCCATGCTGGTATTGTGACAAGCGACACTTCACGGCAGGATAAATACGAGCATACACAACTGCCTCAAAAATTTTAGCAAAATTACATAGGATAGCTATAGGCCTGTAGTTGCTGACCCTCGAACGGTCCCCAGACTTAAAAACAGGACAGATCCGAGCAACCTTCCAAACCGCAGGGAAGCAATGTGTGCGCAGCGACAAGTTAAACAGGGTTCTAAGGGGTCTGAGAAGAGCATGCGCACAGTCCTTAATCAACAAGGATAGCACCAAATCTGGTCCAGCAGTAAACTTGTTCTTGAGCTTCTTGATGGCTTTAAGAATTTCCTTATCACCAATCACTGTCACACTGACTGCCATATGCGATGGTCCAGAGGTATCTACCGGTTCAGTGATGTATTGAAGACGGTACACACTTTTAAAATAGTTTCCAAAACAGTTAACAATTGTTTGGGGTTCATTATAAACCATGCCATTTTCGTCAGACACAGTACTTGGAATGTTACTTGCTCGCCTCCTTTCCTGCATGTGAGACCAAAATCTAGAGGGATCAATCTTAAGAGACTCTTCAGTTCCACGAACATACTCAGCATATGCCTCTCGTAGCTTGTTTTTAACTATAGATCTAAGAAGACTATACTCTGCATGATCACTATCACGTTTATGCCTCCTATATCTTGCATAGCACCTCTCCTTATTCTTTATATCATTTATTATTTCATTGGTAAACCAGGGAGGAAATTTTCTAGATGACCTCTTGCACTGAGGAACATGTTGTTCAAAGATACTGTAAAGTCTGCCATAAAAGTAACTACAAGCCTCATCAGCGGTAGTAAAGGACTCCAGTTGAGACCAATCTTCATGAAGTATTGCAGCATACAATGCAGGGTAATTGGCCTTTCGAAAGTTGTAAGAGACCTGATTGTTGCATGGAAAGTATTCAGGACCATTGTAATTTTTCCTGAATTCAGGAAATATGCCTAAAGCAGGGTGATATCCATCTTCGGGCACTAGTGGATCCATATCATGGAGAACCGAGCAATTACAACTGGCAAAGACAAGGTCAAGCAGCCTATTGTTTCTATTGGAAATATTATTAAACTGTGACAGGTTTAAAAAATTTGAAAAATCATGGATAGCTTTGGTTTTAGGATCAGTGATTTGTCCATAAATAAACTGAGGTGCATTAAAATCACCTATAATAACCAAATTTTCCAACAGCGGAATGACAGATTGTTCCAGCACATTAAGGAAAAGTTCAAGCTGCGCTGCTGACACATATGGTGGTATGTATATACAAACCACATGAAACACAATCTGATCCAAAGTGCACCTGCACGCAACAATATCAATAACTGGTACTGCCTCTAAAATCGTAGATAAATTCAATTGAGCCACCTGAACATCACAATGAACTGCCAAAAGTACTCCTCCACCAGATCTCTTAGTAGTAACATCCAGTCTTCTATCTGCCCTAAATACACTGTATGAACGCGGAAACAGCTCAGAATCACCAATGTCAGACTGTAAATTAGTTTCACTAAGAGCAATTATTTTGAATTCAGACAACCGACACAAGCCTAGGTAGAGATCTTCTGTTTTAGTACGTAAACCACGAGAATTCTGGTAATAAATTGGTATCTTAACACTGTTGGGCTGATCTAGTTTAAAGAAGCAATAGTCGGAACACCGCTAACATACTTAATCTTGAGGTTTACTTCACCATCATCCACCCTCCGCCTCAATTCACTGACCACAGACTTGGAGTATGCACTTTGCCTAGGGGTTCTGTCCTGCCTAACTCTGACATTACGATACAAATGATCATCCTTGAGTCTTCCAGTCCTGCGCAGAATACTAAGTACCTGATGTTCATCAGAGAAAGTAACCTTCAGAGGTCTAGGAACAGATGCACTGCTGGAATGCCTACCCAGGCGAAATAGCCTAATCTGGGAGTAATCACCCTCAGGACACAACTTGTGGAGGATATTCTTCACTTCCAGTCTGTCAACATCACTCTCACCACGGCTAGCAGTAGACCCAGACTCAGATTCGGGGAGTCCGAAAATAATAATATTTGACTTCCTCTTGTCTCGCTCACGAATCTCCTGTATTATATCCTCTATATAGGAGTCACTACCAGTTGGAACCTGTACAGTATTGGGCAACTCTGCTGTTACCTTCAATTTCTCAAGCTGTTTCTCGACATCACTAATTCTAGCAATCAGGTTTGGCAACTGTTTGAGATCATCCTCACAATCAGAACACAGAAACAACAGCTTCCTCTTCTTCAACTCCATGCATCTAATCTCAGAGGCACTAAGTCTGAACACTGCTCACAGAACAAGAGCTTACAGGTGTCACAACTAAAGGTCTTACCAGTAACACCACATTTTGAGCAGTCACTCATGATTTATGGACAGCTGTAGATAAACAGTATAAAAT
Organism: Tillus elongatus; assembly: GCA_964006375.1. Classification (NCBI taxonomy): domain Eukaryota; kingdom Metazoa; phylum Arthropoda; class Insecta; order Coleoptera; family Cleridae; genus Tillus; species Tillus elongatus. The sequence goes on from OZ023267.1 coordinate 93,992,472, forward strand.
GAAATATAAATAAACTGATAAAGTTAAAAGCTTTTTCCATCAACACAATACCAGGAGATAAGATAACCACAGTGCAAAAAAATAACTGTTCAATTGCAGAATACACTCCAACAAAGAAAATTCAAATGTAACTTCCACTACAATGTTCAAAATCCGTAACCAACACTACCACCAGTGCACACAAACAAATGCTGCAGCTTGTCATAAACCTTAACAAATTTGGATGTAAAAAACTTGTGATAAGAACCATAAAAGTACAAGCAGATTTTTCTGATGTTTACACTTTGCAGGCTAATCAAGGTATTATAGGTAAGCTACATACCAAAATTTAGCTTTGTAGGTCAAAAGACAAAAAAGTTATAGGCATTTAAAGAAAACTAAATTGGGGTTTTTCCCAAAACGTCAAAGTTGCGATTTAAACGTCAAAATGGGCAACATTTAGGAAAAGAACTTGAATCTAATACGGGCTATGGAAATAAAATGTCTCAAGAAAAATGTTTTACAAACCCTGAAGTGTTAGTTTCAACCGTCATTGTCCTTCATTTTAATAAAATGTTTCCAGAAAATTCATTTCAAATAGACCCTTTCTCTGACGCTTGACAGTAGTCTTAGCTATAGAGTTTATCGTTTAATGGTATATAATTTTTCTAGAATTTTCGTAAAAAAAATCAATAAAGCTCAATATATCTGTTATTATACAAGATATGAAAAAAATTTGTATATATTAATTATAGGGTGTCTTAAGCTACATCTTAAAAAAATATTTATACAATTACAGGTGGCCCATAAGTCGTTGGTGATACAAATTTTCTTTTTTTTTAATCAAACACGCCTTATGTTATTGCATTTTTGCATTTTCCATCGAAATATAATGCATGTTTGTAAGAAAAAAAATTCTGGACGCAGTAAGTGCGTAATGGTAGCGAATTTTGATCAAATGCTTAATATTTGAATAGCCCAATTTGCTATTAACCTATAAGGTTGACCAAGAAACTAGTTTTTTCGGGAACACTTTAAGGTTACCTTCGGAAATTTTTGTACATTTTCAAACAATAAAGTTATTTTGATGAAACATGGCACATTGTTTTTACTATATAGATTATATTGGTAACCATATTTGATGCCTGCTTTTTTAAAAAAAAACACACATTATTGCTATTAAAAAATAGTTTTATGAAAATTCACTACCATAACGAACTTGCTGCGTCCAGAGTTTTTTATAACATGAAATTTTACATCTAACATTTTATTATTTTGAAATTATTCTTTTATTTATTTATTCTATAAAGGCAACATAATAGAAGTATGGACGCAGCAAGTGCGTTATGGAAGTGAATTTTCATCAAAATGTTTTTACTAGCAAATGAATGCAAGCAGGCATCAATTTGGTTACCGGTATAATAACTTATATAATAGAAACAATGTACCACATTTTATCAAAATAACTTATTGTTTGAAAATGTACAAAAAGTTTCCGAAAATAAATTTGAAATGTTGAACTTTACCATAGAAACGGTCACTCTCTCTCTCTCTCTCTCTCTCTCTCTCTCTCTATATATATATATATATATATATATATATATATATATATATATATATATATATATATATATATATATATATATATATATATATATATATATATATATGTAATGCTTAAGTGGGAATACTGCATGGACGGTGGGAAATGAAATGGATGCTGTTGTATTTGAGACAATGCTTCTTTTATCTTTTTGTTTTCTTTTAGATGAATTGGCTTTAAATGGATATGATGTTGAGGTGTCGGTTGCAATTCTTCGACTTCTATGGGTTGTAGCGTCAAATTGGTAGCAACGTCTTCATACATTTCCTCATTGATCTTGACTTTGCAGGAATTGAGGGATGTTACTAGACCGTTTCCCTGGAAGATTTTTCGTTCTAACGATGTTTCGCAATTTTCGACAATAGTGGTTGCTGAGCTAGTGGATATTAAGATCTGACCATTCTGCAGCTGAGTTGATATTTCGTAGGGGTTCATTACTTTGGCAGAAGTGCAATTTTGTAAGGTGTCAAGCTGACAATGTTCTTCTCGTGGGCGATTATTGCATATAACCACGTCTTATATAGAGGGGCACTTCTCTTGGGTCCATAAGTTTGAAGAGGGTGTTTCTAAATAGTATGAGCTGGGTGGTACCAGGAGAATATAATTTTGTGGTATAGGATAAACACGAAAATAAGAACCAGGATTGGGATGTAGGATAGGAACTTTTAAAAGGCATACAATCGTATCCTTAACCGATAATATATGAAATTTGGTAAATTCTACAACCTTAAAAACATGATTTTTGTCAAAGTCGATCAATTCATTTCTGTCATGACTTAACTTTAAGTGATCAATAATATTTAACAGATCACTAATGGTAAAGAGCTCTATATTAGTAATTTCGTTAAAACTTAAGGAAATAGTTCTTTGAATTATCTCTATATTATGGAGTAATTTAACAGCTACGTGAATTTGGAAATGAATTTTACTCGACAATTCTCTTTCGCTATCTAAAGTGGAAAAAGTCTGATAAATATGATCTAGATTTTGATTAATAATTTTTTGGTCCTTTTCGTACCTTTGTGTGATTATATTAGCAAATGAATTTAAATTATCAATTTGGGTAATTATATCTTCTTGATTTTGGAAAAGGTTATCTAAATTTTTATTGATTTCTTTTAAGTCTTCTTGGTCGAGATTTCCTGTTATCATTTTAATTAAAGAGCCTGCTTCGTTTATTAATCCGCGTTTAGTTCTGTGCATTGATAGTTTTTGTAGTTCATTACTTAATCGTGACAAATGGTCATCTAAAATTAGTAAATATCGTTCGTTAGTTGCAGACATGTGTCCAGTGTTTAAAAATTTAGAATTTTTTAATAATATGTTATAATTAATTTCTATATCGGTAATATTAAAATAAAAATAAAATTTATGATAATGTTTGAGTATTTTTGCTATGCCTAAATACTCTTTAAAATATCCGTTAGTTTTTATCGGTGTTATTTGAAGTGGATGGACCAGGTTGAGGGTCATCGTTGTTTGTAGTAGTAGTAGTAGTTTTGTCCTGTAACGAAAAAGTCTTTCTTACTCTTTTTATGTTAGAAACGTGAGCTTTTGCTTTTGGTTTAGAAAATGTAACAATGTTTTCTTTTTGTTTAGTATGTGATCGTAATTTATAAAGAGGATTTGTTTTTCTTACTTTTGGTACTCTAATAGCTAGTTGTGTCGTTTCTTGTAAATCTGGTGTCGTTTGTCTGTCCGCATTTGCTTTAGAAATTCTTTTGTCTCCACTTACTTTTTGTTTCTGATATACACTGTCGAAGAAAGGCATTATTTCTTTGAGCCTATTGTTGTTGTATTCCTCGTAAAGGGTAGTTTCAGGTGTGACTGTTGGTAAGTCGTCGTAGGGGCCGTATAGTAATGTAAAAGGTGAATACCCAGTTGTCGAATGAATAGACTGGTTGTAAATTAGGGTTACTGTTATCATTAGGGTTGCAGGCCTCTCTTGTGGGTTTTGTAATTTAAGAATTCTCAATTTTTCTACGAGAGTTGAGTGCAGTCGCTCTATTGGTGAATTTGAGTTAGGATTTTGGGGGGTTGTTATGTGAAGATTAATATTAAATAAATTACAGTATTCTTTAAGGGTAGTATTCCAAAATTCTTTGCCATTGTCAGCTACTATTTTTAGGGGATGATTATGATGGGAAAAATAGTGTCGAAGTTTATTTAACACGGTAATTGCGGATCCATCAGTTATATAATATGCCTGCGCATATTTGGAGAATAAATCTATGATAGTTAGGAATTTGCAATTATCGAAACTAAAGGTGTCAATGTGTATCACTTCACAAGGGCGTTTAGCTAGAAGGGGACCTGGAAATGGTGGTTTGTACGGATTTCTTTCGTATTTTGTCTGAAGGCAAATTGAGCATTTATTAATAAAAATTATTCATATTAGGCCAAAAATATTTTTGTTTTAAATGTTGATAAGTTTCGTTAATGCCATTGTGGTTTCGTGTGTGATATTCGTCTATAATTTGTTGTTGAGTTTCTTGTTTTTCAACGTCTTGTAAAAATTCGTTAGATTTTATTATTTTAACAGAACTATTAAATAATGTTGAAGAAACAGCAGTGAAATATTTGAATAGTCTATCATGTTTACAGTAAATTCCGTAAGTGAATTTTGGATCAATAAATTGTTTCAAGAAGTCATTTATTTGTCTTAATTCGTAATTGAGTTGAACCTTTACATGTATTGTTTCAAACTTGAATATTTTTAATTTGCGTGTGTCATATTTTGGTCCGTAATCTAAAATTATTCGTCTGGAAAAATAATTGACTGGATTTTCTGATATAGGTATTTTGAAAATTGGATCTCCTGCAGACGAGTGTTGTGTCTGTGAGTCATTGCTTTCAGGTGGGTTATTAGTCGTGCTAGTCGATGCATTGTTTGCGTCGTTTTCTAGTTCGTTAATTATTTCTCTTTCTCTGTCTTCGTCAGGGTCTACGTTATTAATTATTGATTCCAGATCAAAGTCGTCTTCGATCGCATTAATTTCGATTCGCGATAAGGCATCAGCCACTACGTTATCTTTGCCTTTCTTGTATTTTATCTCGTAATTAAATTCCTCTAATCTTAGTCGCCGTTTAACTAGCCGTGAGTTTGGTTCCTTAATGGAAAATAGCCAAACAAGCGGTTTGTGGTCAGTTTCTATAACAAATTTTTGTCCAAAGAGATAAGGTCTAAAATGTTTTGTATTTTCTACTATGGATAATAACTCTTTTTCAATGGTCGAATAATTTCTCTCGGCTGACTTTAGTGTTCTTGAGTAAAACGCAATTGGTTTATTATTTTGTGACAATACTCCACCTATAGCTATATTGCTTGCGTCAGTGGTTAAATGAAATTGTTTAGCAAAGTCGGGGTAGGTCAGGACAGGAGAATTTGTAATTAATTCTTTTATTTTTTGGAATGCGTCAACATATTCCGGGTCATGAATATTTATCTTGGTATCCTTTTTTAAATATTTATTGATGGGGAATACTACTTTAGCGTAATTTGGAATAAAGCGTCTATAATAGCCTGTTAATCCTAAAAATGCTCTTATTTCTTTACTTGTCTTTGGTATTGGATAATTCTGAATGGCAGTTATTTTTGATGGGTTCGGTTTGATCCCACGGACAGTGACCAGATGGCCTAAAAATTCGACCTTTTTACGCAAAAATTCTGACTTATCTAAGTGAATTTTTAGATTACACTCTTTTAACTTATCAAATATATTTTTTACGTGACAAAGGTGTTCTTGAAGGGATTTCGAGAAGATAACAATATCATCCATATATACGAAACAAAACTTGTATAAATATGGCCTTAATACATTATTCATTAGGCGTGAAAAGGTACTGGGAGCCCCCTTCAACCCGAACGGCATTCGGATCCACTCGTAATGGCCATTATTTACGGAGAATGCTGTTTTTTCGATACTGCCAGGATCCATTTCAATTTGATGGAATCCTTGTGCTAGATCGAGAGTCGTGAAATAGGAGCAGCGTCCTAAATTATCTAAAATTTCTTCGATGCGAGGTAATGGGTACTTGCCATCGATCGTTTTCTCGTTAAGTTTACGATAATAGATCACTAAGCGCCATTTCTTTTTTCCAGAAGCGTCTTGACGCTTCGGGACAATCCATATCGGACTTGAGTAGGGTGATATTGAGGGTCTAATTATTTTGTTGTCTAAGAGTTTTTGAATTTGGTTTTGGACTTCTTCACGTAAATGAAAAGGGTATCGGTATGATTTGGTGTGAACAACTTCATCGTCTTTAGTTCTTATTTTATGTTTAATTGCATTGGCGAAAGAGAGATCTGAGTCCTCATGATAAAAAATATCATTATACTTTCGACACAAATTAATAAGTTTTTCATATTCTTCTGTATTTAAATGATCTGTTCTTAAAACTTTTGTTACATCAAAATGTTTTCAAATTTTAGGTAGTTCGTCAGAGTAATTTTGTAATGGATCGACATCTATTTGTTCCTGAAAATGTATTTCTACAAATTTTGAATTTGGATTTTTCTTTATTATGGGCACTCTACAATATCCATCTTTTGCTTCAGCTATTGACTCGTAAATTAAAACATTTGTTTCTTCAATACGTGGTAAAACTACTGTGCCATTTTCTATATTTACAGGGACTGATACATAATTTTCACAAATTTGTTTGAAAGGTGTACAATTCAGTGGATTAATTTCAAGGTAAAATGGTATTTTTTGGTGTCCTAGAATTAAAATTTGTTTATTATAATCGATATTTCCTTTTAATTTTGTAAGATGAGCTGACCCTATAAGCGCGTCAAATTGATGGTGCCATTGCATGACACGCATTGGAAATTGGTAATTAATATTAAATTCTTGTAAAATAGGATACCTAACGTTGTCTTCACCATGGGTTATCTGGTTAACTGATTTCATTGAAAATAGTTCCTTATAAATAAATTTTTTAAATAACTCGTAAGCCGGTCCTGGATTTATGATACTATCTGACGCTCCGGAATCAATCAATACTTTTAAATTTAGACTTGGTATGACAAAAAACGGTAATTTAGGGGTATTAACAATATTATTTATATCTAAATAGATTAGTTTTCCGAGGCTGTTTCGTGAAAATCCGGATTTGGATTGGTGTTGTAATCTGTAAAAGTTTCAGTTGGTTCAGGAAATTCTAGTGGCTCTATATTTTCGTCAGAGGGGTGGTCGTCATAAGGGTATTCGTCAGAATGATCTAGTGGTAGGTCCTCTTGGTTAAATAGTTCTTGATGTTGAAACGTGGTCCTAGATTGGGGTATAAAGTGGTTTCTTTGGGGCATTTGTCGTGTATTTCTTAAGGGAGTTTGGTTGCTTATTGACATGGGTGTCGTTCCTCTACTTAATTGAGTTGGAGCGTGTTGTATATTTCTATTAAAATTTTGAACGGGTCTTATGTTAGAAATTGGCTGAGAAGGAAACGGTTGCCTTTGTTGTGTGATTTGTTGTGGTTTGTTGTAAATTTGGGGAAATGGTGGAAATATTGGTTTTTGGGTATACGTCTGTCTATGCTGTACAGGCGTGTTATGATTTGTTTTTGTATTATTTTTGTTTCTCAGGCTATTAATGAAATTCGACTGTATAATCTCGTTATATATCCTATTACATTCTAACATAAGTGAATCAAGAGTATTAACACTAACTAATCTAAGATGTGAGAAGTAAGGTTCTATTACACCCGCTTTAAATGCTGCCACTGCATTTTGTTGATAACATTCTTTCTTGTACGTTTTTACATCGTTTACTACATTTTGTATATCTACATGTTCAATTAAAATCTTTAGCTTTTCTTTAATTACATTGAAATATTCCTGAATAGTTTGTGATTTAGTCATAAAGCTGTTATTTAAATCATTAAATAAAAGATTTTCTGAACGGGGGTCTGAAAACTGATTTTTTAAAGCAAATTTTATATTTTCCCATGTATGGTTTTCTAAACTAATTAACACGTCACGAGCGTTACCAGTGATTTTAAGCTTTTATAAATTCAAGTAACATTCGATTTGCCTGTGTTTCGGCTTCTGGCCTTCTATAACTAGTAATATAAAGTTCGCATTATTTAATAAAATAAGCAAGATGCTTCTGTCCACCGGAATATTCGGGGATCATGATAGCAGTTTGTGAAAATTCGGCAATGTGATTATTTGCCATTTCTAAATTATTTAAACTTAATTGATTAAAATTGTCTTCCTCTAATTCTAATATAGGTTCTCTTTTCCTAATAGGCGATCTATCTCTTATCATTACACAACATACATGAACAAGTAATGGTTGTTAAGTATTACAGGGTGAATTGAAAAATAGAGCGCGAATAGGAATTATTGAACAAAATTATATAAGGTATAAATGTAAAAATAGATACGATATGAATGCACAGATAAAAATATTGGAGGAAACTTACAGGAAGCTCATTGGTACTTCTGCTATTGGTTTCTCGCTGATTTCCCTCTGGCAGTGTGGACTGATTTGCACCGGTGTGGATGTTCGATGTTGCACATAAACTTTTAGAAAAAAGACCGAAACTAATTTTACGAAGATTTAAAGCTTGCCAAAATTAGGTTTCGATGTACAATACTGTTCCTTGCAGCGCCAATTAGGTTTTTTCGTAGAGATTGTCCGAAAAAATTAATTTATTTATTTAAGTGGTACAATTATTAGTCTTAAAATTTATTATAAAATATGTGATTCAAAACAACATGTGAACAACTAGAGTTACAGCGATTGAATGAAATAATGTTCTACAGAATTAACATAAATGCAAACGTCTGCATCAGCACTCTTACACAGGTCACTAAACTGATGATGCATGGTTTCCGGATTCGTCGTATTTTGTATGATGTTGAGAATATACAGGGATGTAACTATATATATATATATATATATATATATATATATATATATATATATATATATATATATATATATATATATATATATATATATATATATATATATATATATATAAACAGATAAAAACTGAAACTAAACCCGGATATGGATTCTAGGAAGCCTAGGTTGAACTCATATGACGAAATCTTTCTAAAATTCAAAAGTCGGCGTCTCCTCCTTAACAAATGTTTTCTACGAAAATTAACTAAAATTATAGACCGTTAAACCATATACTTAACTAAACCTACAGCCAAAGCACCAGAGAAAGGGCCTAAAATGAAGGACAATGGCGGTTGCAGCTGAAACTTAAGGGTTTGTAGAACACTCTGCTTGCGACATTTTCTTTACATAACCCGTATTCGTTTCAGGTTCTTTGCCTAAATGTTGCCAATTTTGACGTTTCAAATCGCGACTTTGACGTTTTGAGGAAAACCCCAAACTTTTTTTCTTTAAATGCCTATAGCTTTTTTGTCTTTCAACTAACTTACTGACATTAATTTTGGCACATGCTTCACTTTTTATAACACAAATACGCGTTGGTTCCACTCACTTTGTTATTTCCGGAGATAAAAATGTTTTCCAAAAGAATGCAAAACATTCCGGAAAAACCTGGGCCGATTTTCCTGGCTAACGAACTTACTCAAGCCACCTTCAAAAGGAAGGTACCTACCAAATTTTATCAAAGTCGGCCCATTATTCTGAGTTATCGGTGTGATACATATATATATATATATATATATATATATATATATATATATATATATATATATATATATATATATATATATATATATATTTGTGTGTGTGTATACATACAGGCTGTTTCATAATAAGATGTTTATTGAAGGGAGTGAATCTATGGATGATTCTAAGAAAAAAGTTCATATGAACATAGGTCCGTTTTCGCCTTCTGTCTGAGATACATAGTGATAAAAAATTATTTTCTTTTAATTTTCTTTGTATCACTCAGAACAGCAATTGAATATTTTTATAAAACTTGGTGGGGGTAAATTAGGTGTATTAATTTGTCAACAGCCGATTAATATGTACGATACCTAATTCAGTTCTGTTGGTTTTTAATTTAAATTAGTTATTGGCTAGTGTTTTCTTATTTCAATAAATAATGAAAAAATTCTCCAAAATGTAAAGAAAAATTCGTTTTTATTTGGTTTCCATAAAAACGCTTAAAGTTATGAAAAAATTTTTGGAGATCTTTTTTTTTTCAAAAATAAGTTGTAATGTGAAAATGACTTTCATTTTTAGAAAAAGCAGTAGCGTATTATACTTTTTATTCAAAATATTTAGGGTCACATCAATAGGGGCGCCACTAAATGAACAACGGAACTGCACACTGCACTTTGAAGCAGACTGCAAACTGCATCACTTTGTCGTTATAATAGTCACCATCATAACGGCGTTTGTGACGTTGTCATGGCAACCATTGCATGTAAACTATAAGAAAGCGATGCAGCATTTGTGTATAAATGAATCTGCGTTAGTTCCCAGTTCAGTTGCTCTGCAGTAGCCTGTAACACGTAATATACTGCGTGTTGCGGCATGCATAACATTCAGTTCCGGAGATCAGGGGGTTTCAAATTATGTCGTATCATATAACACCATAAAAATACCCTATCAACTGCGGCGGCGTAACTAAACATTTTTATGTGGTTGTACCAAGTGAATTTGAGAGAATAAAAAAATAATTAAATGATGGTGGATTCTGAATCAAAAAATTTACCGAAAAATATAGGTGAAGCAGCGCTTCACCTGCGTCATCTGACGAGCCGCCACTGCTTTTCATGTATTACCGCCATGCTAATTTCCCAGCATGCAATGCTGTTTGACTGAGGACATTGGGACTACCAGTGATCAATGCTGATAAACTTATTGTTCATTGACGGTTGATAATATTAATAATAATAATCTTAATAACTATAGACATATAACACATTTGTTTCTCCCTCAGGACTCGTCCGTGTCTTTGCCGCCCCGATAGCAGCGCAGACTTTGGCTTATTGTGCATGCCCTTTGTTTTTTCTACTCCACCCATTCCAAAATCACCGTGCCTTGAAGTAGTCTGCACAGCAATTGGTAGGGTGAACACACCTATATAACACATGCTTAATAACTATAGACATAATAACAGAGGGACGCCAATAAATTTGTTTAACGATCTAAATATTCGAATAATTAACAAAAAATTGGAAACGCAGCAAGTACGTTGTGGTAGCGAATTTTCATTAAATGCTTATAATTTGTGTAACTAAGTTTATAAACCTAGAAAGTTGAGTTTTGATATGTAGTAAGGTTAACTACGCTTGGAGAGCCCAAATCACCACAACACATATTTTTCAAGACCTGACGATCGTTTCACTAACAACGTTAGCGTCATCAGAGGATGAAAAATTAATAATTTCTGATTTTTTAATCCTCTGATGACGCTAACTTTGTTAGTGAAACGATCGTTAGGTCTTTAAAAAATGTGTTGTGGTAATTTGGGTTCTCCAACTGTACTTATATTATACCTGTATAAATGATTAATGGTTATTATTTATGCTTTAAAGTATAGTAGTATTTCACTATTCGTTGGATTCGTGCATTTTATTATTCAACGACATTAATTCTATATATTAACTGAAATATTTATTGGATTTAATTATTTTAACTGATTTAATATGATAATTATTAATTCTCGAATTGGAAAGTCCAACAGCCCAAAGGTAATCTAGGTTATGTGTTCGGTTCAACGGTTCGTTAAAATGCACATAGCGAATGGTAATGCGGCACTTACAACTATGATTTAATGACTCACAATAGATATGACATTTCGCACGCCCCTTTAATGACGCCATATGGTGAGTTAAAAGCTGGCGCTTTCATTTGAATGTAAACACTTTCGAATATTAATTCATTCTTTTAGAGTTTGCAACTTTTTGGTTATTGTAATGATTAATTTTCAAGTTTTACCTTTCTAGGTGCGATAGTATCTAGCTTGGCTCTTAATACCTGGAGTTAGGAGCAGAAATAAGAGCTGTGTTTTGTAATTGTGTTTGCATTTAAGAGGGCGGTTATAAATATAAATAATATGTTTAAAATACACTAAATTTGTAGCTTGTTGAACTGTCGCAATTAAAGCCTTAGACTGAAAGTATAGTATATAATAGATAGATCAAGGTTTAAGGAAGGCAATAAAGATTCTTTGTAGGAAATATAAAGTTTATAAAGAAAATACGTTTTTGCCTAACCTTGATTTGACAATTTTTTGTCACAGAATTTGTTCAAAATCACTCTTTGCCTAGAATAGATATCCAAGCATAAGTTTCTTAAATTTCAGGTCTTTTGGATTCCAAATAAAAACGTAGTGCACAGTGAAATGTAAAATATGACATACCTTAATTATTTAGTCAATATGTCTGGTCAAACTAGCGCGTTTCGGCACCATCCGTAGACCAGCTATTTCCTAAGAGATGGCGTAATAAAAATCTTAGTTTGCAAATACAAACATGATAGTATTAGCGTTTCATTTTAGAATATGAAATAAAAATGCAAGCGAACTCCGCCCACAGCTTCTGAAAACGTCAGTTTATTTGCTGTTTCCTCTTCTTCTGTTTACAAAGCCAATTGGACTGACCAACGAAAATGTCGAGTTTTCTTTTGGGCATTTTTTTCTATCTCAGAAAGTAACAAAGCTATGGCAACCAAACTTGGTACGTGGGTTTATATTATAAAAAGTAAACTACATGCCAACATTCAGCTCTCTATGTCACAAGACAAAAAGTCATAAGCATTTAATAATAAAATATTTGGTGCCAGATTATTTCTATGAAAATTGACTACCATAGCGCACTTGCTGCGTCCAGACTTTTTTGCTTCCGCAAATCAAACGGTTGGACCCTTGCTTTTTTTAGATTTAAAAATGATTAATGTTGCTGGTGCGTATGGATGCAGTAATGAATATAATCCACAAAAACAAATTTCTTTTTTTTTTGTGCAAGTAAAAGCGATTTAATGGTAATTATACAGATGATCGGCATACGTGATTACAGAAAAATCTTTCAAGAAACATGCTTAAAAGACTCAATGTGTACATAAGAAACAAGAGAGATGTCCTGGAATCAACCCCTCTAAAAGTTACGGGACCCGGAGTGAATAGGGATGTTTCGGCTGGGAAGGAAATATGAAGGAAAAATCAGTAAAACCAACTTAGTTAGACCTCTATAAGCAGCCTTATTCATTTTTTGTATCAACACTTCCTCCTAAACATGTTTTTCCCCTTTTTTGGGGGTTGAAGGGACACCATTTTTCATGTTGTTTATGCACTAAACACTCTACGAAGCAGACCTGAACGATCTGACCTGACCTAACCTGACCCGGATCCTGACCTAACCTATACCTGACCCTGGACTGACAAAAAGAAAACGTAGAAGAAAACCGAAAAAGCAGAAAAACATGCATTTTATAAAAAGAGTTCTTATGATTTAAAATATTTTTGATACCGCTAACTATTCCTCGAGACAGTATCAATCCTGAATCTCTATAAACTACACAAACAAATTTTGTTAAAAAATTAAAAAACTATGGTGAAAAAGCAAAAGCGACTACTTAAAACTAAATCCCCATAATTGTAAAGATGTTTTATACTGCTGTACGGTTCAGATTGGGTTAAATGTAATGCCGCGAAATACTAAAATGTTTGAATTAAAATCAAATGCGCCCATTAACATTACTAATTTATAGAGACTATCATCGTGGTTCTAATTACACGTTTAAGACTCGTGAAGGGCCAGATGAATTGTGTGTGGAGCAGATTTATGAATACACGTGGTAAAAGTAATAACAATTTAATACTACAAGTTACAATGTGAAATACAGAAAAAGGAATGTTGTGATCTAATAAGGATACAATAAAAAAGGTGACTTACAATTGGATAATTAGAGCTGGGTAGGTTGTAGGCGCCGTACCCATCACGCCGAGGCTGCCGCTGGTACCTGGGGCTTTGTCCAAAAGAACCAAGGTGTTTCACCTGTCCAGGTGACGACCGTGAAGGCTTGCGGTGTGTTGATGCCATGGTTGAATGCATTTCTGAGCATGGGTCCGTTGCTCGTCGAAAGACTGACTCTTCCAATACGAGGCTGACGAACCTGTCCACGTGTCTATGGAGACAACCGTGGTTCTTGACTCCATGCCGCGGGTCAGGCGATCTCCCTGTGATGCTCCTTGACCGCTGGAACGCGCACGGAGTTAACTGTGAGGTGACCACAGTATAATTAGGTATTATGCTGTGTCTTGACTACCGCTTACGGTTCAGCCTGTCTTGAACGACCTTACTAGACGCTGGATGAGATGGAAGTGGTTGAGTCTTGAGATCTCTCGTAGGTGCTTCGCTTGATTCGTGACGCTCGATGGCAACTGTCACAGGGATACCAATTTTGTACGCCGCTGGTGACTGGTGTTGTCAACTATTCCAGGAGTGCCACTGTCGTCTCTGCGCTCTAGTTGCTGTGGGGGGTTACCAGATCAACAGTCACATAAGCTTAATGAAGGAAGGCCCCGCCCACAATGTGGAGCATGAGGGCAGCGATTTTAAACCTGCGAGTTAACATATTTAGGCTAAACTGTTAACCTCAGACTAAACTTATTTGAGCTAATGGTGGTTACGGTTGGGGCACCGGACATAGGTTGATATGTTTACGGACCAGCAACAGCATGAGCTTAGCGAAGAAAAGCCCCGCCCACCATGTAAAGCGTGGGGGCAGTGACTTTAAACCCGCGAGGTGGCGATCATATACAGCTGAGTGCGACAGTGGAGTCGCCGATTTGATCGAAAGTCCGACTTTGCGTGAAGGCGGAGAACAAAGACCTGAGGTTTGACAGCAGAAGGGCAGTGCACAGTTTTGATCTGGGGATTGAAACGACCTTAACGTGTGCCACTGTGGACTTGGCGATAAGAAGTTTGGCAGACACGCCTCTTCTTGCGTCAATAACTCGAACGTGTATGACTGAGGCGTGTCCGGTTTTGGATGCATCACACACGGCGTGTAATTCACAAGGTCGAATAAATGATTGAAAAATGAATGAGATAGATAGAAATACTATATGCATATCATCCCTGCCTGGGACTTAAGCCGTTGCCAGGGTACTTAAACAGGATTTATGTAGTAATGTAGGATCTTTAAGGGAACTGGACGGGAGCTGGACAAGCACCGGTGAGGAGACCCTGCGTCATCTCGCCGAAGTTCACCTTGCGGGCGGTGGAGCCGTCACGGAGGCTGCCGACCTGGGCCGGTGGACGGTCCCGAATGCGGACTGGCAGCTGGCGGAGGGGGTGGTCACAGATGGCTCTATAACCTGTGCGGTGAGCGAGTTCGCTCCATTCAAGTCCGCAAGCTGTGATGGGATTTTTCCGGCCCTGCTCCAGAGGGGCCTGGATATACTGCTTCCCAACATAAGGGAGGTTTTCCGGGCCAGCCTGGCGTGGGGCTACGTCCCAAAGGCCTGGCGCCGGGTTAGGGGGGGGGTCTTCATTCCCAAACCGGGAAAGGAGGACTACACGCTGGCCAAGGCGTACAGGCTAATCAGCCTAACATCCTTCCTGCTTAAGGCATTGGAAAAGTTAGTAGATAGGTTTATGTTGGGAGCGATCCTCAAGGATCACCCCTTCCATAAAGGTCAGCACGCGTACCAGCAGGGGAAATCGACGGAGACGGCGCTCCACGCTGTGACGCGGAAAGGGCCCTACTACGGAGAGAGCACATTAGCTGTGTTCTTCGATGTGGAGGGGCCTTTGATAAGGCAAGGGCGTATACGGTCTGTGCCGCCATACAGGATAGGGGTCCCTAATAAGCTAGGTGGCGAGCATGCTGGAGGACAGGAGAGTTTCGCAGACCTTGAGGGACCGGGGGCTGGACGTTGTGGTGACGGGCGGCTCTCCTCAGGGCAGCTGCCTTTCGCCTCATCTATGGTCTCTGGTCATGGACGGCCTCTTGGAGCGGCTCTCCGAGAATGGCTTCTACGCCCACGCGTACGCTGATAATGGGCTCGTCTTAGTCATCGGAAAATTCCTGGACGTCGTCTGTGAGTGCATGCAAGCTGCCTGTAGCATAATTGAAAGATGGTGTGGTGAGCTAGGACTCTCCGTAAACCCGGAGAAGACGGAGATGATCCTATTCACCAAGAAGAGGAATGTAGAGGGGTTTGGGCGTCCGTGATGTTTGGAAAACCTTTAGCTTTAGTGCGGGAGGTTAAATATCTGGGGGTGATCCTGGACTCCAAACTAACATGGGGGTCGCAAATAGAACGAGTAGTGAGAATGGGAGTAGCGACCCTCTGGCAGCTGCATCGAGTGATAGGGAGGACCTGGGGACTTAATCCTCGGATCCTTCACTGGATTTACACTGCGATCGTCAGGCCGAGAATTCTCTATGGGGCGTTGGTCTGGTGTGAACCAAACTACCAGCAGGAAGCGGGCCAAACTGCAAAGGCTGTCAATCCTGGGTATCACAGGCGCTATGAGGACGACACCCTCAGCCGCGTTAGAGGTCTTGCTGATGCTGCCACTGCTTCCTATCTGTATCAGAAGGGAGGCTATGGCGTCGCATCTTAGAATGCGACACTCTGGAAACTGGTGCGGAGAGGGAGCAGCAATAGGGCATGCAAGAGTTGCCAATGCGGTGGAAAAGGAAATTCCGATTTCCGCCATCAAGGTACGGGATGCCGAGGACGATATTAGGTTGACTAGGTCATATACCCTCAGGATCCACAGTAGGGATCAGTGGAGGGAAAATGAGGTTGCATTCCAGCCCGCAAGCCTTGTCTGTTACACCGACGGATCGCGGCTGGAGGATCAACAATCCTCCGGGGCGGAAATATACATCGAAGGCCTGAGAGTGCGGGAGAGTTATGCTCTTGGCGCATATACCACGGCATTCGAAACAGAGGTGTACGCTATCCTGGTTGTGGCTAATAGACAGGATGTGAGGAGGAGCCCCGAGAAATGTGTGTACATTTGTTTGGATAGCCAGGCGGTCCCCCGGGCAGTTGCGCGGCCAGAATCAGGTCAACACTGGTTAAGGAGTGCGCTGATGCCCTCAAAGGACTAACCAGGACAAAGGAGGTGCAACTGGTGTGGGTTCCGGGACACTGTGGCATAGCGGGGAATGATGTGACGAATAATCTAGCTAGGCTTGGTTCCTGGAGGCCGTTCTGTGGTCCAGAGCCTGCGATAGGCAGAAGTAGGAAGACGGTCTCTGTCGCCTTAGACAGGTGGACAGAGGAAGCAATGGAGAGGCACTGGGGGTCGGTTGGTGGCTGTAGGGACTTCGTGGAGGGGCCGGACAGAGATAAAGCTGTCTGGCTACTCGGTAGGAGTCGAACTACGCTTCGCCGCATCCTTGGGGTGCTAACAGGACACTGCGCCCTTAGAAAACACCTCACATTGATAGGGGTAGAGAGCGATCCTATTTGCCAGGAATGCGGCGAGGACGAAGAAACGTCCTACCACTACCTGTGTGAATGCGAGGCTTTTGGGAGTCTTCGAGCAGAATTGGTCTGATCGAGGACTCTGCAGACGAATCAGGTAAGTACCGTCCAATTGAAGATCGTCACGGCCTTCATTTCTAGGTCGAGGCGGTTTGGCGACGGAACTGAGGAAGAGTAGAGCATGGTTGCTGGGGTTGTCAAAAAGGGCCTATTGTGGCCTACTTGCTTGGCGTTGGCCTCCCCACCACTGCTACTACTACTACTAAGCCGTTGACGGTTAAGTTAGTCGGGGGGTGGATGCTCCCAATGGATGCCCATAACCCCAGTCGCTGAATGAGGCTTTTAGCAAACCATATGACTTGACATGGGAAACCTAGAGGGTCGTAGATGCGAGCCACCTCTGCTGAAATAGAGCGTTTCGCACACAGCGAAGTGTTCGGTGTGAACTTAAATGTTAAAGCTTGAAACCGGTTTGCGGAGGTGTTTAACGCACCAGAATAAATAGGAAGATCAATTTCAAGAAGCCTAACCTTAATCTTCTTAACAACACCCGCACCCTCCTGTGAATCCGATCTTTTCACGGCGGCCGGGAGGTTTGATGAAACCTCTTGTGAATCAGAACTTCCTACTTCGGATGGGGGGCTGAATGGAATAACAGTAGGAGTAAGCGGGTCTGAATGGTCAGGTCAGGTCAGGTCAGGAAAATATAAAGATTTATTTCCAAATGACTTTTCGTTAATTTATTTCGGAACGACTAATTGAACACAAGTTACAGACCGATCAAAGATTTTATTATTTCACTTTTACAATATGTACTATTAAAATTAGCTTCTTGTCGATAGAGTATCAAATAATAGCTATACAGTTATAATGTTAGTTTGCGAGTGTAAAGGGTGCATCGCTTATGACTAGTGGCTGCCTACTATACATGCAGTGCTGAGTGACGACTGATGAATACGATTTTGTAGTTTTGTTTCCGAGTCTGGGTAGAGAAGGATTGATTCATATATGTCCGATTCGAATCCCCTTCAATGTTCTCATTCACACAAACACATTTTCGTTCCATTTTTTTCTTTCATCTGACTACCTGCTCAAGTTATTTTCCCTTTTGGTCTTTACCACATGCCAGCAAAACTGTGAGAGTGAGAGGATCCAAGAGGTGGCTGCCGAGTGCTGGCGGACACAGGTTTCGATCTTTTATTCCAAATCCGGGTACTGGGAACAAATCATTTGAATCATTCAGTTTGAGTAACTAGGATTTATACGCGGATTCGATCCTTTTTGTGGGTACTCGAGTACAATGGGTACTTTTGAGGATCGAATCCTTTCCGTTCCTCGGATTCGATCCTCCCATCACTATTTTTGGGCATTATAACATTTCTGTGACAGATAAAGCATGTTCATGGAATGCACCACCTAAACCTAAATGTGGGCTAGTGAAATCTGCTGAAGAACTTTATCCACCCAAACCATATACAGCACTTGAAGGTGGGGTACCAGAAGAATCCATCAAAAGATTGAAGGAGAAGCTAGGTAGCTTTGGAAATACAGTGGGATTCACTTGATTATTGAATGAGGAGCCTATAAATCCAGTGATTAATTTCTCAGCGATTGAAGACATAATTTCTTCCAAGGACTATTTGGAAGCCATAGACAAAGTCTCGGTGCTTAAACAAAAATGTGCCATTGAGAATCAATCAATAAAGGACATTGCTGATGCCACTACTGGTCAGGCTTCAAATGAAAAGTGGTATCTTGTAAGAAAATTCCAATTGACTGCAAGCAACTTTTGTCCATTATTGCAGCTTGCATGAAAAATAGGTTCTCCGTTAGTTTGTTTAAGACACTCTTAGGTAAGTAAAAATGTATCTCTAATGTGAGCCAGTGTTTTAAGTTTTTGGTATTCAGCACTTAAATTCCATTCTGTAGAACCACTATTTAAGCTTAACAAGCTGTGGTATAGAGTATTTAAAACATTACAATACTTAACATTCTATTAAAGCAAAACAACTTACCATTTTTTAAGGGTTTTTCTTTTTAAATTTTACTCAAATAATATTTAACAACAGCCTTCTTATACAACATTTCTTTAATTATGTTTTTTTTACATACATACATTATATTAAATAATAATATTTATTATTTTTCCAGGTGAATACAATTTGGATGGTGTCAAAGCAATCCAGTGGGGTAGAACTAACGAAAAAGATGCAATAGACCATTTGAAACAACATTATAATTTAAATTTCGACCAACAGGAGTATGGCTTACAAATTCAGGACTTTTTGGTGCTAGCCCTGATGGATTAATTGATGAAGAGGAAGCCACTGTGGAAGTAAAATGCCCATACTCTTTCAGAAATGATCAGTTGTCAGAAAAATTAAGGAATTATAAAAAATGCATAATTTTTTATGACAATGAAGGGAATTTGATATTAAATACAAGTCACAATTATTATAACCAAATTCAAGGCACTTACATATTAAAAAAAAATTCGGGACGCAGCAAGTGCGTTATAGTAGTGAATTTTCATAAGAATTGTACACTACTATTATACGGCATAGTAGTAAAGCGAATACTTTAAACTTACACAGACCTTGAAGATCGATTTTAGAGGTCCTAGTATGCGCACATTTGAAGAATTCTTTCGAAAGTGTTACCATCGATATATCTCTATTATCAAAAAAATCTTGCGTTCTAACTCCTTTTGAGAAAAATGCCCAAAACTCAATTTTCTATGAAGCTAAGGAACTAAGTTTTGATATATCTGTGGATAGTGTAAGTCTCTTTAAAAGAAACTTGTATTACAAAGTTAATTAAAGTTATACAAAAGATTTCCAAAACGAAAGTTAATTCATATTTAGAAAAGTAAAGTATCTGCCAAATTATAAACGTAGCAGTTATTTTTCCTTATTAACCACCAGTATGATTTCGTTTTCGTCAACTTAATCAAACCAGCTTTTTCAATATCAACAATAACAAACTTATAATTTCAGACTCAAAGGTATATTATTCAGGCATTTTAAACAAAAATGAGATTTTTTTCAAAACGTATCAAATCTGTGCACTATTTCTCCAAATGTCAAAATAAAACATTTAAAAAAACATACATTGATCGAGTTGGATTCGATTGCGTAACCTTCTGCTTTGAAGACAACGACGCTGTCTCTCTGCCATGTAAGCACACGTGAGCTAACATTTTGTTTACATGATACTCCAGATCGGCTTCATGTCCGCGATATTATATTCAAAGTATACGTAAGAATTAATTACAGAATTAGTAGAATTACCATTGAAACACATCCCACGACTGTTTCGGTCTTATGTTTAAGTTTAAAGATAAAAGAAACTATTTTAGAATAATTTTTATAGAGACTTAGGTTCATTTTGCTTACATTTCTACTATATTATGCGACAACATACTACATCTATGCTGCATTAAAACGGTATTTGGGGGTCGTTCATAAAGCTACAAATATAGTGTATTTTAATAATTGATTCCCCCAGTTAAATAACAATCACTTGGCAAATTTTTAATTTCATGTATTCTGTCATTTTCTATAATTGAGGCCGAGATTTCACGATTGTTGGTTCGGATAGCACGTTTTATGCCTGGTATATATTTAGTTTGGTTATAGTTGATGTATGGTTTATACCTGTTGTATGAATCAAAGTACGTGTGGCAGTTAACTACTCTGTCTGTCAGGCATTTGAGTTTAACCACTAAGTCGTTTCAATGCATGTCTTTGGGATTTTATTTTTAATTTGGAAAAATATTGTGTACCAAACTACTAAACAATAATTTATTAACATGTTCGATGTGTTATATTGATTTAGGTTGAATCATGTCCAAGCTGGTTTAAATATCTCTTAGCTTTAGGTCTATGTGTATCAGTATTGACTACTCTATCAAATGTTGTTCAGCACTCTGTATATACATATTGACATAACTATGATCATTATGTCATAGTATTAGAGGTGTGCGAACCCATGTTTTGTTCGAACCGAACTATGAACGAACCCAAGCAAATATGTTGCCTCGAACTTCGAACCTCTGAAATAGTATGTCTAAGGTTCACAGTCGAACTTCGAACTTCTTAGAAATTCAAAATCGAACATCGAACTACCAAAAATTCTTCAGTGCTTATATATCACTTCCTTAAATACAAAATTTTGGAATATTGTAACATACAATATTTGACATGTAAAAGATTCCAGCTCTTTTTACAAAAAGGAAGGATTCAATAAATTTGCAGGTTGATTGGGTGAAAATGCCTTCTGGTTCTGATCGTTGTGAAGATGGGGCAACGTTAAATCAAAAACACAAAATATTTGAAACTTTTTTAGATTTCTAGATCTATAGATAAGCTCAATTATAAATATGTTGTTGTTTGGTATTGGCTAGACAGTTTTAGCAAACAGATTGGGAGGGTTCAAAGTGAGCACGATAGGTATAAAATAACCACTTACAAGTTTGAACTGCCTCCTGATTGTGAATATTTAACTGTTTTGACTCACTGTGTAATAAAGAATGTTGAAACCAGTGTTTTACAAAGGCAATCTGTAATTATCCTCAAATTCTGAACATTTACGTTACCGATCGCCTTTGAACACTGCCATTATAATGTTGTTACTGAAATAGGTGATGGGAGGCTAGGATATACAAGAAAAGTAATTCTGTGACTGCTAAAGGGCTTCGTCGTGTCTCAATGTGTCCCATTTACTTTCAAAAATATGCATGAGTGAAATCTCCTGAAACTACGCTATCGACTCAATGAGTTTAAAGCGCCGCTACCGCGTTAAAGGGGCCGCAACTTCGCTACTTTTGGCAACATTCAAGGCCTGTAAAGTTAAATTTCGAAGTATTTTTGAGCAACGAACTTCGAACTATTTTGAAGAATTACATATTTCGAACTTCGAACTATTTCAACATCGCTAGTGCGAACATATTTTCGAACCGAAGGTTCGGTTCGAGTTCGGGTTCGGTTCGGAATTTCGAAGCTTCGCACACCTCTACATAGTATGTATATGTACAGGAACAGCTGCGACATTATTGCTCAGGTGAAATATAACCCAACAGATTTTGCTTGAGTGATATAGATTCCACTCAAATTAAACTAACATCCAGCGAACAAGACTCTACAGAGGTAACAAAAACCAATGGTCAATCATGATCTAAACGTGAACTAACATCATGCATAAAGATGGAGCTGGTATCGACATGGTCGTCACGGTTTCTATCTTCACCTCACTAATTTTTGATCATGAACGTATTTTAATAATTTCTGATTGCAATAGTTTCAGAAACAGTTTCTGGATTATGGTTTTTACCACAAAATTTACACCAGTGAACCCTATTTTTGACCTGGTGTGCCAGTTACTGTAATTGAGAAATACAGTTAACGTTGAGGTTTGTACAATTATGTTTGAAAACAGTTTCTCCTGACCAATCTTGACAAACTTTTTACAAAAGCATGATACCTGAAACCCAAGATAAACATTTTCCATTTCATGGCCATATTTGCCAAAGATAATGTTCGAGATAATCTTTGGAGGCTGTATTATATTACTATATTTGTTGAGATTGTAAAGTTTCAACTTGCATACAGATTTGCATTGCTGAAGTCAGCCTAGCCAGATTTCAAAGTAAAATAATAATCACAATTTTACAATAACATGTATTTAATGTAATATTTACACAACTATTGATATAGAACATAATACATTCAAAAATATACCAAAATTTTATACATTTAGGTCAATATTTACAAGGTTCTTTTACACATTTTGAAACTTACAGGTATGTTTCATAAACAATATAAAGGAAGCATACTCTTTATAGATAAAATAACTATTGTAATCCAAAACTCATAATCGCTTTAGCTCTTTTCACACAGTGATGATATTTGCCACTTTGAAATTTCAGTTCCAATCATAATGAAGTTAAAAAATGTATTCATCTCGCAAGACATGACTTTAAACCCTCAAAGTTACACAAACATTTGCTATTTACAGTCAAGCTGCTACTCAAACGATAAAAAAATTCTATTTTAAAATCCACTATTCTTGATCCTTGCAACAATACATTAAACCACAATTTTCAATTCATTTTAGTAACTATACTGCATTCACTAAGCCTGGATAGTGTGTCCAAACAAACATATCTAGGTAATTTTTTTCATATACCTGTAATATATTGCTCCAGATCCACTACAGCATAACATGTTCAGCCCTGATGTCATCCATCAACCCCTCCTTCAGGCTAACGTTCTTATAAGTTTTTGCGTTTGTCTTGCACTCAAAGGGCCTGTATCATCAAAATCCATGACCAACTAGGGGGAAATAGATTTTTAACTTCCACGAGACCTAACCTATATACTCACGTTATGCGCGTATGCCACTGCGGCTGAGCTACGGAACCTGTTTAGAAGTTCCCATTTGCAATGACGCGATTTCAATTCATGCGCTGCGCAGGTCCGGTGCTCATTGCTCATGACAGAATTTCGCGTTATCAGCACTGAACGTGGTAAAAGGCTTATTGTGGTAACCCTTATTTAAAACAATGTTCACACCCAAACAAGGAATGAGAGCGCCCTATACCAGTTTGCACAGGTGTATTCATGTGTGTGAATGAAAATCGTCTGGTGCCATTGTTGCTCTCCCAGATACGCGGCTTTTTGTTGTTTACTGCTTTGCATGTGCATAATAATATAATAATAATAATAATATTTATTGCACTCACAGTACAAATGGACATGTTCAGCAAACTGTTTTTCAACATATTCAGCTACAGAAAAAAATTAAAACAGAGTAATATCAAGTTCATGTGTCCCAGCTAACAGGCTCTGTCCCAAAGCATATTTTACAGCCCTTATTGAAAAGGAAGCTATACCCTTTCTATGCAGATAATTGAATAGGTGAGATATTAAATAACAAAAGGATCTTTTAAAACTTGCAGCTCTATGTATAGGAACAGTCAAGTAACTCGTGCCTCGCAGGAGTCTGTCATGTACATCAGTTCGAAGGCTGACACAGTCATATAGGTAATCAGGTTTCCTTTCCCGAACAACCTTGATTGCTAAAGTGGCATAGTGAACAAGTCTCCTTTCTTGCATGTTCAGCCAGTCCAGTGCCCGCATGTACGGCGTAACGTGAGAAAAACGGGGTACGTGGAGAACAAATCTCACACACCAATTCTGCACCTTCTGGATACGGTACCCGTCCAGACGCGTCAGGCACGGACCATACACATAATCACCATAAGTGAACAGTGACAGGATTAGTGAGTTCACCAAAAGTTTACGTGTATCTTGGGGAAGGCAATCACGGTACTGATACAGGTGTCGCAGTCTATAGAACGCAGAGCGGCAGAGATGGTCCACATGTCTGGAGAACTGCAGGTTCCCATCCAGTATCAATCCCAAATATCTGGGATTATCCGAATGGGACAAGGCATCAGACCCAAGGAACACAGGCAGTTGAAGACTGCGGACCTGTTGAACATTATAGGAGGTGCCAAGAACGAGAAAATTGCACTTCTCAGGATTGAAGCTCAGGTTGTTGCTCCACGCCCACGCCTGAACTCTCTGCAGGTCTCCATTTAACCGCCCAATCTGTTCATCAGCATTAGATACACTAAGAGGAATATACAATTGCAAATCGTCTGCAAAACAGTGAAGAGTCGACAGTAGAGGAATGCTATTCACATCAGTGGTAAACAAGTTGAAGAGAATTGGACCAAGTATTGATCCTTGGGGCACCCCCACCGATACTGGGCGGAGCTCAGAGCAAGCTCCATCACCAAGTCTCACTATCTGTGATCGACCACTAAGATAGCTGGCAAACCATTGTAAAAGGCGACCAGAAACTCCATAACTCAACAATTTACCAAGTAAAAGAGAGTGGTCAACAGAATCAAAGGCCTTCGTTATATCCAGCATAACCAGAGCAGTAACACAGCCCTGATTCTGATGAGTGAGAATATCATTAACTACAGAGAGTAGGACAGTTGATGAGCTATGACCGTGTTTAAAGGCAGACTGTTTAGAAGGTATGATACTTTCAGCAAATTCCGACAACTGTTTGTTAATCACACCTTCAGCAATTTTAGAAGGCACAAATTGCAAGTTTATATTACGAAAATCACTTAGTGACTTTGGAGAGTTATTCTTCAGGATCGATATACCCACTGAGACCTTCCACAAGTCAGGAAACACACCACACTACAGAGTAATTTATAATGTGTCAAAGGAGCAGCACAGAAATCAACAGTTAACTGCAACATCCTTACTGACACCATCAAACCTAATACAAGATGACTTCTGCTTGATGATGAGGTCTCTCACCACCTCACAGGAGACAGGAGAAAAGGTTATACAATCATCGGTAACATTGTCTGTAAGACATTGACAGTCAGTTACCAACAGTGGGGAAAGGCCCTCAGACAGAGAGGTAAAATAGTTATTAAAAGCATCCGCAGAAAAAATGTCACAAGTGATATATTGTGTGGAGTTGGCAGCTACACCCCACTTTTTCAAAAAAGACCAGAGTTTTTTAGAATTTCCTGCCCTCTCATCTAAAGACTGTCTGAAGTAACACTTTCTCTCCTCCCGTACAGCAAAGTTATAATAATTCCTCATCTGACAATAGTAATCTCTATGTGAAGCATTTCCAGAAGCAAGGAATTTTACACGAGCCTTTTGCTTCAATAACCCAAGAGTCTCTGTATACCAGGGCTTTTGTCTATGAGGTCTAATTAGTCGAGTCTTCAAGGGAGCATGTTTATCAAAGAGACAGAAAAGACAATGGTTGAAGTAATTAACCTTATTCTGTAGGTCATGTATTGTATAAACCATATTCCAGTCAATTACTGCAGCATCCTCCCAAAAGAGTTCTAAGGAAAAGTTACTAAAGTCCCTTATAATTTTAGTACTTGGAGGAGCACTTACCAAGGCATGATCCCAGCTAACCATGACAGCATCATGGTCAGAAAGCAAACACTCAATAACAGCAGCATCAATCACCGGTAATCCATCACTGACAAGAATCAGATCCAGCAACGTAGCAGAATTAGTGGTGACACGAGTAGGATCCTTAATCAGCTGTGTCATTGAAAGATCATTAAGAATACCTGATAAGATTCTATAACCAACCGAATTGTTGGCTAACATATCCACATTCAAATCGCCTGTGACAGCTATGTGGCAGCATAAACTCAGTTGAAGGTAACGGATGACAGTTTCAAGATCAATTAGAGAATTAATGCCCAAATTGGGGGGGGCGATATACAACACCAACTGCCACATTCACATGCGAGCCCAAGCTGAGTAGAATCCAAAGTTGCTCAAGTTCAGGATACTGAAGGCTGCAAGGCACATTTAAAATTTTAGCTTTAAGATTCCTGTTAACATAGAGCAGCAAGCCACCTGCCCTACTCAACCGATCCTTGCGAAAAGTGTTAAACCTAGGTATCACTATTTCTGAGTCTGGGACAGATTCTGCCAACCAGGACTCACATACTGCAAAAATGTTACATTCACTGTTAATAACAAAGTCAACAAAGCTATCAAACTTGCAAAGTATTGAGCGTGCATTAAGATGAATAAGCTTTAAGAATGTCCTCTCCATTGAGCTATCCACCCCTAACTGAGATGTTTCCCAGCACTGGAGTGTTTCTTCCTCCAAAAAAGTGAAATTTCTTCACATTAACACCTTCAGGCCAGTTCGATGGCGTCAGTAGTTGAGCAGTTAAATCAGCTTTCACCTCAACCCGAAAGGCATTGTAGCTCCCAGATCCCACAGGTTGCTGAATAACAGAAAATTCCTAATCACTTCCAAAGGTTGAAGACAAGTACTCAACAAGGTCATCCTGAGTAACATCAGTAGCAAGTCTTGTGACAAATATCGATGTCTTAGGTATCAGGTTCAACACCTTTAAGTTTCACTTTGTCTAATCTGTAGCAGGACTCTGTCTTATTTCCTGTTTTGTTGACGCCATTAGTAGCATGTCCTGTCAAGTATGTCATAATAATCATTAGATGTGGTCTGCTGCAGGCACTGTGGGATTAGCTCCTTGTTATGGTGTACATTTCAAGTTCATCTGTTAGTTTCCCTGCAGGTTTCGTATTGTGTAATAGGCAACGCATGACCCACATATTCTTTGGCCGCGCCCCAACTCGCTAATTTGTTAGCTTTTTCATTTTTCTCGATTTCACAGTGGTCTAGGTACTTAGATCAACCTGACAATGTTCCCATCTGCTAATGCCCTGAGTTTTTTGTGACATTCCCAAACCAACACTAAATGAGCCACAAGAAACGTATTGTAACTATTGTACAAGCATTGGAATAAATCATATGGGAAAAATAATTTTAATTAGAACAGGCAATTAAGCACGTCTTCCTACTCAATAAAATAAAGTAAAAATAAATAAATAATAATAACTCAAATCTCAAATATTTACTAGAAAAAAAAAAGGTCAAGAGAGATTACCACATTAAGGTAAGATAGTAGGAATTATTCATACATATTTTCTCAATGTGGTAATTTTAAAACTTCAGTTTTGTATTTTTCATCTTCTTTAATGCATTTTTACCTAATTTCTAGATTTCATATTTCTCTACATTCCTTATGTTTCATTTTTCTGTTTTGCTCATCTCAAGCATTGTCTTGTGATTTTCATCAAGTATTCTTATATATTCATAATATGAGTTTTTGACATAGTACCTCTGCTTATCGTTGATTTATATATTTCACACTCCTGATAATTTCTTTAAACTATCATACACAATACATTGCAGTATTAAAATTTTCTCTTGTCGATTAGGATATAAATACCCATTATGCCCAATATTTTCACTTGACCTTTAACCTTATGTTACAGGGTCATAAAGGTTAAAATCAAATAAACACATTCACAGCGCAGCTCTGCGCCGCCAATAACTTGAATGCATTTTATGCATTCAAGGAAGAACATTCGAAGTGAGATGAACGAATGAGACATGTTTGAGATCAAGAAGATGCTATATTTATATTGGCGAATGTGACATGTGCTGCGTTCATTGGCGGTTTCAATTGATATACCAAACAAGAGCCGTAGTAGAGAAATATTTACGTGAAATAAACTCAAATAATATATATGAAATCAAAATAACAATGAATCTGCTAGTGATGACATTTTACAAATACATAATTTCCAGCTCCACTGACATTTGAGCAAAATCCCAAAATTCCCTGACATTTTAGGGGTATTTCAAATCCCTGATTTTTCCAGGTTGCTGGGTACCCTGCTCTGATTGCCCCGAGGGCTGCCTGACATAATAACAATCCACATATTTGAGTAAGCCCTTTTATTGTTTTCTTTTAGGTAGGTAATATTTAAAAAGTCATTTTTACTTTATTTTTAAATATCCTAACCTAACAAGGAATTTTAATTTTTGGTAGTCATGGGTGCATATAAATAAATTCATTTTCTCCTGTCTAATGATGCTGTAAAAGATGAAAACACACACCTATGAATCCAGAGAAGAATTCTCTCCATCTGTATTTAGTACTGTATACTGCTTTATGATAGGGTTTTAATATACATGGACACTACAATAATCTACCACAATATTAATTTTCAGACTTGTGGTGAAAACCAATTGTGTTTTGGCAATTTAAATTTGTCCAAAGCATATTTAATTCTGGCAGCATTAATTCATTGGGCCAAGACAAGAAGAGCTTCCTGTCTACTATTGGTGGCCCAATCCAAATCACTTTTACATTTTAAAATTAGACAATTATTTCTTTTACTATTATAGGAGTTGATTCCATTCATTACAATACTCTGTTACATTTTTAATGTGCCCAAGATTAATTATTACACTGCAGTAAGACTTGTTGAAAGGACTAGTCAGAGTAGGATGTTCAGCTGGCTAAGCAGGTCAACATTTACAAATGAAACTACATTCTAATTACTATTACTACTACCAGTCATGTCATTCCTAAAAAGGCATTTTAATGAATCATACAAATTAAAAGCTTAATATACAAAACTGCTAAACCCTGTATATTTTCTGGTTACTATAATACATTTAATAAGAAATTTGTAACAAACAGAACTTACAAACTCATACAGAAATGTGAAATTAAACTTTTTAAAATGAATTATTTACTTTCCAAAATAAAACTAGGTATTTCTCATGGACAGGTACATAAATATAGAGGTAAGCAGACGGTGATTATGCAGGCAATGCATCTTATATTGCAACTGAATTTGTGTCACCCTGGCACATAAATTTCACTCTTTAGTAATATCATAGGTACATTTTATTAAATATGGAATTTTACACAATGTCACAAAAGTACTGGTTTGCACCTTGATGGCATAAAGGCCAGATCGGTAATAAAGAAAAAGTTTCTTTACTTAAAGTTTCTGAAAATAAATTAAGATTGGAGTGACAACCAGTGGAACAGACATTAATAGTTAAAGGCGCTTAATTACTAATTTCTTGTTCAATGAACAGTTCATCTATTAACTTTCAGTTAAAATAAAAACTTTTCAAATAATTATAACAAAAATGATTCTAAAAATATGTAATAAGTTTGTACAAACAACACAAACAGTGGATATAAATTCTGTAAGGGTGTGAATTTATATGGATAAAAACTTATGCCATGAAATATTCTCAGAACCAATGATCTCGTTAGATTAGCATCTGAACATATTCTTCTTGAACTAATTTCTGGATTATCTGCTACACGAACTAAAATCTCTTCTTGCCCGGGAGCGATATTTTTTGGATGGCCTACAATATCTTGTTTTGAATGGGGTGATCTGTTTTCACCTAATCTGTTGTAAAGCTTTTTTAATAGTTTGTGATCCGCCTATTGTCAGTTAGAGTGCTTTCAGCATATATTCTGCACACGTCATGTCCATTAGAATTTGCTTCCGCATTAGAAAAACAGTTGTCACAGCAAACTTTAGGTAATCTTGTAGAAAAGCTTATCAAAATTTCAAATAATGTCATCAAGATGCGATTTTCAGAAAAATGGAGCCATAAATTTGTTGACGACAAATGCCTACTATGTGGTAAATTATACAGATTTTTTTGAAACCGCAAATATATTAAAAACAGTTGATTTCAGAGTCATTCAGCAAGTATACTTTTTTGTTCAGAAAACACAAGAAAATACAATTTTCTAATAAAAAGTTCTTAGCGACACTAACTGAAGAGACCAGCCTATATATATATATATATATATATATATATATATATATATATATATATATATATATATATATATATATATATATATATATATATGCATCGGACTACCTTCAAGCGCTCTTACATAGAACTGGCAGTGGGAGTCCACCAAAATTTTGTGGGGGAGATACATAAAAAAATGTTTGTGTACTCCAACTGCCATGTGTAAGGTCCCTAAATTTTAGACAACTCTGCGTTGCTTATTTATATCAATCCTACTGCTAAGATTTCTTTAACCAAACACACACCTTGGCGTCTTTATTAAAATAATTACTGAGATTGAATAAAACATAAATCCCATAGTATTATTTGTAACATTGTATATTTGCCAGTCATTCTAAACTCAATTACATTATTTTACCTAGCCCAAAACTTTATTAAAAACGTCTAAGACAATAAAATGTTAAACATTAAATTAGATTCAATGTGAGTGGGCTATTCCAGTCCCCCACTGTGACCTCAGGTCTATTGTGACTCACGTCTAATTGCTTAAATTTCACACATTAAATCCAACTTTTTGGGGAGTCGATCTTTTTGAGGGTGACAGTTGGTTTGACAGGTGTACTGCTACCTGAGTGAAGTCACTTGCCTGTTTTAAAACTTCAAAGACAGATAACCTCTCTCCAAGTTCTTCTATACCCGTCATCCGCCGGTGTTTGACTCGAGGTGGTCAAGCATCCAAGCGGGGTCGTAGGCCCATTTTGTAACTCACACCCTCAATCTCCAGGTGTAATCCACCCATACAGACCTCAGCTCTCCTCCGGGTTTGTCTAGACCCGATACCAGCCAGTGTTTGCTTAAATTTCACCCAACAAATCGAGCTCCCCGCAGGAGGCGATATTTTTGAGATTGAAAGTTGGTTTAACAGGCATACTGCCATCTGAGTGAAGTCACTTGCCGAGATAGACACAAGGAGACATTCCACTGAGTCCCACTCCCGAGCAGCACCCAAGCAGTATCGTTTGTCTATCTCAAAGCACACAGAGAGGGCCTTAAAATCCGGGTGGGTGTACTACCCTGGAAATTTTGGCAAAAGCCTTCCTTTCTATAAGGATGGTAGGAATATTTAACGTGCCCAACATCCCATGATACACAGGATCGTTGGCTTTACGCCCCCTCCTATGGGCGGAGCATATTCGACTTGCTTAAATACAATGTCACAACCTCTGCTGATGTTACTTTTACAGTAGGCACTGAAAATAAAATGACGCTTCTATTGGGAATCGAACCCACGACCTTTGGCTTCAGAGGAACACGTCCTTATACCACTGGTCCATAGAGGCTATTTTTTATTTGCCTAAAAACTTTATGTGTCTAGCAAAGAGGTCGCTACTCTCTGACTGATGATACTGTTTCGACCATAAATGAAAAATTAGCCACTTAATCATAAAAATATTTGTATTACAATGAGACATTAATGTTTCTTATACTGAATGTTCTTTATCCAGATTATGAGTGAAGTAATAAAGTTTTTAATATCAATTCATTAATTGTTGCTTTCCTTACTTGGTGAAACCGTTTCATACTAATTAAAATAAAGTGGCGAAACTAGTTACATATAACAAAACAAGCAATTGTGAACCCAGAGAAAAGTCTACGTTTGTATTTAAGTAAAATGTATAGAAACATTACACAGACATGAATTTAGTTTTGTAATTTAAACAACAGAATATACTCCTGCATAATATGTATTTTAAATTGTACAGCATAATGTGGCAAAAAGATTGACGTAACTGACAATTAAATAAATGCTTATTTGTAACTCAACCGTCTATACACAGTAATGAATGATTGCATTTTGTAGCAATTTCATTTTTATTCAAGCTTCTTAAATATTTAATTTGTGAATTTTTAGTTCTTTCTAGTATTTTCTGTTTTTTTTATGATCTGCTGACAACTATGTCCATTTTTCGGTTGGATTATTGAACAGTATGTGATGGATCGGTGATATCTGAATTGATTCTCAAACAGAAAAAAAATATTTCGATTTGCCCAGGACAAGAACACAGTTCGCAACAGGCGACTTAAAGTTAAGAACCTGATGTTACTTAGTTTGTCCACAGAGAAACGTCAGCTGAACGTTGTTAGTTTTTTGCATTCATAATTTTGAAGTTTTAGGACTGGTGATTGATTTCGGGAATGTTTTGCCATGGTGTAACTCACTTATTGCGTTATTAGATGTTTTGCCAACCATAGCTGCTGGCTTCTTCAGTAGCTGGACTGAAAATGAGCAAATATCGGTCTGCTATTCCTCCTTAGACCTGTGGATGATGCATTACCTGTACCTGATTCATTTGCTGTGGATGACACACGCTTACTAGGCGGTGATGCCATTGCAGATGACATATGGTATGTAATCCAATATGTTGTCCACAGAAAAAAGAGTTGACTATCACAAATAAAAAATTACAAGTTAGGTGTTAAAAGTTCTTTTAAAAACAAGTTTTCACTATACAAGTGTACTAAAACGACAAAAGTAGCCGCATTGAATTTATAAAAGCGCCACCTAGCCTACTGTATTTCGCTCGTAAAGACCTTTCATTTGATAACCATATCCAGGAGGTTGCTAAAAAATAAATAATTTGTCATCTTATGTCCGCCATCTTTAATTTGTGAAAGCTGCATCTAGCTCATTGCATTTTACTCCTAAAACCCTTTCCTTCGATACCCATCTCAAGGGGGTTTTAAAACAAATATATATCCCGCCATCTTGCGTCAGTCGCCACTTTGAATTTATGAGTGTTAGCTAGCCTTTCGTGTTTTACTTAAAATGGCCTTTAGTTTGATAGTCATGTCAGTGGAAATGTAGAAAAATAAAAGAAAGCCATCTTGGGGTGCGCGCCATGTTGAATTAATAATAATGACATATGGTCTGTGCTGCATTTTCACCTGACTTACACATATCAAATTGTAACCCAATCTTATAAGGATAATCGATTCAAAATTGACTTGCAAGATTTGACATAAACATATTAACAGGTGAAGCTAAATAGAAGCTTGTAATCATAATATGTTAAGGGGAACTGGCCGAATTTATGAGGTGCGGATATGACAACAAAAAGGAAAAACTGCTGAAGACAGGTTGTAACACATCAAGGTGACATTGAAAAAGCCAGTCCAAATAAAAATGTATAGAAGGCGAAATGCAATTCAAATTTGGCGAGTCAATAAAGTGTTGTACATACCATTAAAAATGAATAAGTTAGAAGTTAAGAATATTTTAAAAGCAAGCTTTTATTATTTAGGGGCACTAAAACGAAAAAATAGCCATATTAAATTAATGAGTGCGCCACCTAGCTGACTGTATTTCACTTGTGAAGAATTTTCATTTGATACCTATATCAAGGAGGTTGTTGAGAAAGAAATATTCAGTCACCTTACGTCGGCCGCCATTTTAAATTTATGAAATGTCTTCACTTAGCATACTGTATTTTAATCGTGAATCCATTTCTTTTGATACGAATGTCAAGGGGGTTGTGAAGAAAAATATATTCCGCCATCTTAAGCCGGCCCCCATATTGAAATTATGAAAGAGTCACCTAGCCTACTGTATTTTACTCGTGAAGGTCACTCATTTGATACTCATATAAATGAGGTTGTTGAGAAATATATATTTCGCCGTCTTGCGTCAGTTGCCATTTTAAATGTATGGAAGCATTACCTAGCTTACTGTATTTGAGTCGTGAAGCCTATATATTTGATACCGATGTTGCGGTGATTGTGAGAAAAGAAAAAAATTGGCTGTATTAAATTTATAATAATGACAGATAGCCTTTATTGCATTGTGACCTGACTTATACAGGAATATCAAATTTCAGCCTAATTTGATATGGGGAACTTCTTCAAAATTGACGTAAACATTCTAACAAACTGACAAACAAACATACTAACGAGTGAAGCTAAAAAAAAAAAGTTTGTAATAATAAAAGATATTGAAATGGCAACTTCATCATTACGTCAAACTACGCGACTTATACTAAAATCCCAAATTATATCAAATTGTCTATAGAAATAGAAAAATTATAACACAAAAAGAACATCTTGATTTTCAGCCTGTTCAGGATATTTCAGTAACCGTCAAAAATATATCAGATCTGCTTCACAACATTACTGAACTTATAAATGCACTTCGTATACCATAGTTTCCCAGAATTCCAATAGTTTTCCTTTAAATAGTGCTTACTAATGTATGTATAATTAGAACTAAGCAAAGATTAAAATTAAAATAGGTAAAATATTTTACAAATGGCGAATAACTATGATTGCCGCTGGTACAATATAAAAAAATATTTAACTTACAAGACAAGTACATTTTTTATATTAGAAACATGTGAAATTTAACATATTTTAATAATTTACATAATACCCGAAAAATGAATTTTTTTTTTGTAATTATGATTTTTTTTTCTTCCCTATTCTAAATCACTGAAAGCCTTATAATGCACCAGCATATATCACAATAAAGCTGACATTCCCAAATTACGGACACTCTGAAATCGGTAAACTGGAAAGGTAAATAGTATTGATATACATGTTACAGTATACAGCACACACATTCAACGTCTTCAGTGGCCCACCAGCTGAAGTAATAATATAGGCGCATATACAGAAACTGGACGTTAAATTATTTTATGGGCACCTAGCTGAATTTTTGTCTTTTGACATTATCTTTACTTAGGACGCCGACCAGATAGCAATATGGATATGTATGGATGCTGAGAAGATAGCTGGATATATATATATATATATATATATATATATATATATATATATATATATATATATATATATATATATATATATTGCAGGAGAATTCATAAATAGAAATAATAAGTCAATAAATATACTTAATGTTTGCTGCTTAACTCTCTACATGACATCACGACTGATAAAAGTGAAATTGTTATTGCATATTTTGCAGCTATTGTCAAACCACTTAAATTCTGTATTAATAAATCATACAATTATTGTAATTCGTGACTATTAACCCATTGTCTATGGCAACCTGAGACTGTCAGAGACAACATGATAGGGGTTCGTCCAATCACCTCTTTAATTGTACATCTATGATATTTCTCAAAATACACTCTACTCTCTTTTTCATACTTATCTTGTTAAACTAATATAAACTAAAATTTAAAACTATATTGTTTTTAAATAGTCTATGAGAATTATTTTAGGAATTTTTGTGAAAAGAACATCATCTCTTCTTAGGTTGTCTAAAGTGATGTAACAATTTTCTATTAACATAACATTATTGCCTACAGGTTTTGAATTTTCATTTACACTGCTTAAATGTTCAGATCCTTTTCTCAGGTCTTCAGTTTCTTTTAATTCTTCATTTTGAATATTTATATCTTCATTTTGAATATTTATATCTTCATTTTGAATATTTATATCTTCATTTTGCTTCTCTAAATCTCCACTATGTTGATTTAAACATTTACCTTGACTGCTTAAATCTCCACTATCTTGATTCAAGCATTCACCTTCACTGTTTAAATCTTCACTTTCATTGTTGAAACCTTCTTGACTGTCTTTTTCATTGTTTAAATCTTCACTTTCATTGTTAAAACCTTCTTGACCGCCTTTTTCATTGTTTAAATCTTCACTGTGATTGTTAAAATCTTCTTTACTGCCTTTTTCATTGCTTAAATCTTCACTTTCAATGTTAAAACCTTCTTGACTGTCTTTTTCACTGTTTAAATTAACACTAATGTTTAGTTCTTCACTTTCTTCACACATTGTTTCGGAACCAATTTCAGCACTGTTAATGTTCTCTACAATATTGTCCATGTGTGCATGGGATGGTTCATTAAATTCGTTCTGCATAATCTCATCATTTACATGAAGAGATGGTGCTGGGGTGATTTCGGCAGATGTCCTATGAACACTAGACACATCACTGTTAGTACTCTCCCCATCAAGATCTTTAGCGATGTTTAAAAATTTGATGTAAAACTCCTTTTCCTCAAATGGTACAGGACTGTGGTTTTCAGATTCACTCATTTCCCCTTCAGAGTCAGATTTGTCCACCCTATCAATTATTCCCTGAAAATTATATTTCATACGTTTCTTCTTGCCCCTGTGATACTGTCTGATATGGTCATCACGGGATTTTTTGTTCAGGAAATATTTGTCACAATAAATACATCCAACAGAGTACGCCAGGTGTTCCTTTATGTGTTTCTGCAGAGCTGTTGCACCTCGTATGCCAACACCACACATGGAACATCCCAGAGGTTCCTGGTCATGCACCTGTTTCTGATGAAGTTCTAGATCTGCCCTATAATGACAAACAGGATGTTTCATATTTATCTTCTCCCTCTATAAAGGTTATTAAACACCAAAATGTCAATGACATATTCCTTAGCAATTATACCAAAATATCCTGCTAAATGAATTACGATCTGTTTTATAATTATTATTTTTTGGTTTACTAACAGTAGTGAGACATCAAAAATTAACTTGGTCAATGTGGTCACTGGTCAGACATTAACATAACTGCCTGAGTTAGAATTCTGCTTACATGTCAATCATTATTGATTGTCAAAGTTTACTAACCAGTTTGATAAAGTTTTCTTTCTACTGCAATCTTATAAAATTGTAGTTTTTAGCAAAGAGCACAAAGTGTTCATAATTGAAGCCGATTTTCAAACTAGTGTGCCAGTAAAGTGGCACTTTAGAATACGGTCAGCATTTATGTTAATTTGACAATTTTTGAGAAAACCTCAGACAAATTTCCACACTTATTTCAAAAGGATAATACCTAAAAGCTGATATCAATGTTTTTGATTTCAGGGCCATATTTGACCAAGATAATTTTTGATCTCCTTGTATAAATAAGGTGCATAACTGAGATAAATAGTTAATAATAAAACCTTGACCCTGAAGTAGTAGCGATTCATTACTGTTAGGAATGTTAATTAATTTAAAGATACACTTAAAATATCTTGTACAGTGGAATTCTTACAAGTCAAAGTTTGTGGGCCCACAAAAAATCATGTTAATAAACTGATAATAATGTTTCTAAATATTGTTGCAAATTATTGCAATATTCTAAGCTTCTCGGCGGAATCTATGGCATCAGTGAAACATTGAGACATTCAGGGCTTTCAGATTCGTTGCCCGAATTGGAATCTTCTTTCACTTCTTGGGCAGTGTTCAAATTTGGAGCTTCAATTATCTCGGAATCTGTTGGAATACCTGAAAAGTTTACACAGAATTATCTATCTTCAGGTAATCCATCGCATCCCGCACTTGTGCAAATTTAATTACCCTTGCATATTCGCTCTGAGAAATGTCATCGGCGTTATCTTCGTCAGCAATAACATTTTCCTAAATGCCTAAATTAACTTTTTCATTTTTATGCTCGAAATAAAAAGTAGCATGCCTGTAACAATTTTGCACCATTTTTTGTGAGACATTTTTCCATGCATGATCAAGGAGACGAATAGCTTTAAGAACATTTAACCGAAAATTCACACTGATTCTTGTCCATGTTGTCAAGTATTTTTGTGACGAGTTGTCTTCTGTAATTAAATTTCAAAGAGCTGATAATTCCCTGATCTAAAGGTTGCAGTACAGCTGTGCCACACAATTATCCACCACAAGAAAAAATTTTCAATTCTTTCTTTCGAGTTCTCTTTCCCATTCTTCTACTTCAGTTTTAAAAATATTGCCAGTCACCCATGCTTTTTTTATAATCAACATAATTTCACCAGAAAACTCCTTACATTCTCAAAACATCTGGCTTTTTGTGCTTTGCCAACAATCAGTAGTCTTCAAAACTCAGAACCGTCAGAATTTACACAAACTAGTACAGTCAGTCCGTTTTTGAATTTTAAAGCTGTCAGGCAACAACTTAAAAAAAGTCCAGTCTCGTCTGCATTGAAGACATCACATGATTGATATTGCTCGGATATTTCTCGGAAGTTATATTGAAGCCACTCAGATGCGTCTTCTTTATTCACATATTTTGCTTCCCAGAAACTTTTCCTGAATTAACTGAATGTCTTTGTTTAAAACGAGAAATACAATTTGTAGACCCCTGGAAATTGTCACGATATTCCATTTCCCTACCAAAAGAAACAGCTTTCTCCTGGAGAAATAGCCCACTTATAGGAATGTTTTCCGTGCCTCTGATATTTGAACCAATCAAAAAATCATTTTCCAAAGTTCACCATGTTGGTTGTTTTCAGACTTTCCCTTTTGTTGTCAATAGTGCTGTAACCACTAGCCTGGACAATATAATCCTCAAACTTTAAAATCGTTGATAATGTAGACGATGTCCCCTGCACAAGTCAAAGACTTCTGGGTGCAGAGTTTGTCTACTGTGGTGTTATTTTTATCATTATTATTATTATGACCACACTTCCTACAAATATCACTTTTTTTCATTCCCGTTTTCACTTGTTTTAATATTGACATTTCCTCTTCGTTGGTAAAGCGTTTTCTTTTAATACCGGATGCAGATATTGTGTAAACAAGACTCTATTCTAAGTAGGAACATTCCCCAAACGCGCGACGATCGAAAACTGATCGGAATAAGATGCAAGTTTCAAGATTTATACAGAGAAACAGAAAGCCACACAAATGTACAGTTCTACTGAACGTTCGTTTCAAGCGGTAAGAGGAACTTTAAAATCATTGTGTGAGGGGAAGAACCCATAAATATTTTCTCTTGTACTGTGTACAGTAAAATTTATTGCCCATTAGTGTCATATCTCAATCAAGAAACATGTCCAACTAGTCCTAGTGTGCCTGAGTGGTCATATTTTTTTAGATAGAGGCAACGAAATTCCCAGAATGGGAAGGCCTTCTTGTTTAGTTTCACACATCTGTGTATCCCAATAAATCTCAACTGGTAAAAATATGAACGGGTCAGCACCATAATTACCTCGCTAAAACTGAAATCGCTTAAAAAGCGGTTTCGTTAAATCAGAAACGTTTTAGTATTGTTTCTTACGCAAGTCCATTCAAATCACCAAAATTTGCTCGTTAAAAGGGAAGTTCGTTAAATCTGCAACTCGTAAAACCCAAATCCTACTGTATTATGATTACGAAAATTTATACCATAAGGCACTTGCTCCACCTAGAATTTTTTTCAACAGTTACTTACTGTTCAAGAATTGTTTTAAACAATTAATCTTTAATGAAAATTCCCTACCATAAAGCACTTGCTGCAACCAGACTTTTCGAAACTGATAAAAAAACTGCCCCTTTTCATGTAAGACTGTGATACAAAAGATCAAAGTCAAATTCATTTTGTGCAAACATTTTAGGCAAATGAATGAGGTAACAATTTAAACATAAATTAAAGAACCTATCACACACACACACACCCACACAAACGCGCGCACGCACGCCCGTACGCTCTATAGAGGTAATGACTTTCGATTTTTTTTTTTTTGATAACATTATTTCAGATAACATTAAATTTTCAAATACTGGTGAAATTGATTGGGGATTACTAGCAACCACAGTAGATTCATAACCTTTTATTTGCTGTGCCATGTTGATTAGGGTTAATTTTTGTTTGTTTGTGTGAATTGTGGCTAGGCAATTAGCGTGTGTGAATTTCATCCAGGTTTCAAACAGTTGTCATGTATGTCTGTGGCCTTGACAATGCCCTCAGAAAAACGAGCCTAAATCCCAACCAATACGACCTGACAGAATCGATACCGCAAAATTATCCTCCAGCTGATATGGCAACCTCACCAATGGAATCAAGCCATTGTACAGGTTGGTGGCCCATTTGTAGAATTGTACCTTCGATCAAATGAGAGCTAGGTTGCCAGTTTCTGTACTTTCTCCGCATCAGTTTGATTTAATGACAGTTCCAGCAAGTGACATTTTCTAGAATTTGAACCAAAGGCTGACCGTGGTGTATAGTCATCAGTAT
The DNA here is from genome assembly GCA_964006375.1 of Tillus elongatus. Lineage (NCBI taxonomy): Eukaryota > Metazoa > Arthropoda > Insecta > Coleoptera > Cleridae > Tillus > Tillus elongatus. The sequence goes on from OZ023267.1 coordinate 94,032,599, forward strand.
CCATAAAGTCTTAAAAAAATGTCAATCAAGTATGACAATGCAACATAACCATAAATTTAGCCTATTCACTACATTATAGTATCATCTTTTTGTTTATAGGAACAAATTAATTATTGGTGTTTCAGCACTTTTCGGTTTCCTAGCATAAAATAACTTTTCTTTGACTTTAAATGTTAACAGAAACAAATTGAAGTTGAGGTAGCTAATTGTTTTCTAAAGTTATGTAGTGACAATACTATTGAAGTGATGTTGGATGGCTTATTTAAAAAAAATGCAATATATGAACACAAACTGGCGTTTATTTTATGACAAGCTGCATTATTAATGTAGCCAAGTATACCAATATACCTATACCAGATATAGAAATTTCAATATGGAAGACCAAATATACAACTTCTCAAACTTTAGTGTTCTTAGGAATCTTCCAGAATGATTCTTTTTGACTTGCAAAAGTTCCACTGTACTTAAGTGTTTCAAGATTTTTCTTTATTCATATTTGACTTCAATAATCATGAAAGGTATAAATAAATACATTTTCTCACATGTTTTTAGTTAAAATTAAAAATAATCCTTTTAGCAGAGCAATATTATTTAACTGTTAAATACTTTTAAGGACATTTATTTATTAAAAAAAAACCACCATTATTTTTTATATTATATGACCTCTACAAAGAACTAGAATTAATTATGAATCACCTTGTTTATAAAAAAGATTTAGTGAAATATATTCAAAATGCATTTTAAATGTATTCTGATATTAGACCACATTATTCTCAAGTAGTAAAATTGATAGGAAAAAACTTGAACATAAATAATTCATAGCCACCCTAGCTCAAAAAAATAACAAGCATAAACAGTGTTTCATTTTTAATACTGCATATAACTCTTAATAGGACCAATAAATCTGATAAGTAAAGGTTTATAATAGGCAGTGGCTATTGCTGTGTGCTGTGCCCATAACATTATACATCAAATAAATGTTCCGTGCAATGTGTCTGTAATACTAGTACATGAGATTACACATACATGCGCAATGCACATTGTTTATTATTTATCTTCAATGAAAATGGAAGACCTATGAAAAGGCTCCTTAAATTCTATGCAGAACTCAAAGGGTTTTTGAAAGAATATCAGACAAACAATTTTATCCAATTATTTTGCCAAGATTCTCTCTGTCCATTATTCCTAAATAGATAAACGGAATCAGGCTAAACTCCCTGAACAAGAACCTAATACATTACAGTATGGAACACTGTTATGTAAAAGTAATTACAACAATACAAGGTAAAGAAATTAAGATTAATAAGGTATGTAGTCAAATATTTATCTCTAACACTTTTTATTATTTTAGCACATTAAATTTCAAATGTCCTAATCAACATTTTAAATTAATACCGGTAGCTTTTTTGATAAATGAACGTTCAAATTTAGATAGTGAAATTTTAATATGCAAGCAAAATATTTATAAGTAGCTACATGCAGAGTTATTTATGAAATGCGTATTTTTTTTAAATAATTTAACATCTGCACACATAACAAATAATTTACGTCTGAATCTATGGACATGCTCACATAAGATTTATTTGATACCTAATGTTACGTGCACACTCCACAGAACTTTTATTTTTAATGTCTTAAGTGCCGGGTGCAGTGCACATAGCAATAGTCTATATAATATTTGTATGAATAATGCCCTGAATGTATAAAAGTGTTATTTGTAATATTATAAGAACTTTAAAAATAACAGTTTTTTAAGGAAGTTTGGTCTTAACTCATAAGCTCAAAGTGTCCAAAAAAACTCGCCATTCAATGGCTAGGGTATCCCATAATCATGATCCAGTAGAATAAAAAATTAAAACCCATTAAACAATTTTTTTTCATTGTTTACTGACTAAACATCTAAAACTGACATGCCTTTTCATGTTACACCAAAAGTTGCTATTGGCTTTGTTGTTTTAAATGAAGAGCCCTATATATCAAGGCATATTTATAGTTTACACCAAATGGCAACTTTTTCCATTTGTTAAGATCATCTTTGGTTGTCAACAATATCAAAGAAGTTAAATAATTTACAAACCATTAATTTCTGATATATAAACATGCCTTATAAGCACACTTGGAGAACCCAAATCACCACAACACGTGTCACTAACCAAGTTAGTCATCAGAGGATATATAATCCTGATAATTATTCATCCTCTGATGACGCTAACTTAGTTAGTGAAACGATCTTCAGGTTTTTTTTAATGTGTTGGGGTGATATGGATACTCCAAGGGTGCTTATCAGTGCTCATCACAGGTTCCAATCTTCACTTAGTGAATATGCCTTATGTTATACAGATCCAAAATATACAGAACATTCCATTTAAAATAACAAACTTGATTCCACTTGGGACATAAATGGAAACTGTGTCGTATTTCTGATGAATGAGTTATCTTAAAAATGATAAAATTAAAAATTTTAAAATCTGAATTAAAAACAATTTGAAAGATAGCATTACGCTTTCTATTTTGGCACCTGTGTGTTTTTGTAATTATAAGCATATGTAATAACAAATTTTTCTGGACGTCTGATATATTGATGCACATATAATTTTTTCTTCATAAGAACCAAAATAGTTTAAAGGACAAACATAATACTTACATAGAAACATACTGTCTTCGACAACCCACATTACAAACGTAAAAAGCAGCATCCTTGTGCTCAACAATTTTGTGTGCTGTGTACATATCCAGATCTCGAAACATCCTATCACAATTTTCATGATCACATGATAAAACTGCCTGTTCCTTCTCAGCCACCGCTTGTGCCTCCACCTCTTGTGCTCTGCTGACTGATCGAGTCCTTTTATTGATTAGCTTCCCCTCATGGTACTTAAGAATAGTTATTGTAGAGGACTTATTCGATGATCTGGTATGAAACACAGAAAAATAAGTGGATAATTTTGCATGTAGTTTACTCAATATACAGATGGTTCCATCAAGAACTGACAAGACAGGTGCATGTAGAAGACTCTAAAACACGCTAATTTAGTGCAACATAAACCTACTCATTGACCAAGTTGTATTCCTAAAGACACAGTGGTTGAAATTTACTCAAAAAAAATTCAACAAACACTAGTATATAGAAAACTGTTTAACTTATAAAAATCAAACTTGGTTCATTGCTATACCTATCATAGGTCTTGAGTAAGAGTAACTGGAAATAATCAAGTTGGGCATGCAACATACCATCAGTGCGAACTGTCAAGGCGAGTAACCAAGGTCTATGTGTTGGAATGAATGTCTTCACAAATCATACAAACTGATCATATACCTCATGTGAGGACATTCATTTAAACACTTGCACTGCCCTGACCACGCTGATGGTAGGTTGCATGTGAAACTGCTCTTTCTATGATTAAGTACTACATTAGTTTTTGGCTATTTAAAAAAAAAAGTTTATTTGTTTTAAGTGTGTTACATTGTAGATTATATATTAGATTATGTATTATATTGTTATAAGTGACACTGTCGGTATTAATATAAGTTTTAGAATAATATATGTGCTTCCTGGGCTTGGATAACTTGCTAAAATCGTTTTGGTATAGAATCTACAAAATTCTTGTTTATTGTGATACCATACTTAACATCATCTCCTCTTTTCTGGTACACCCGTTTTCAGAGTCTAGACTTACATATTTGCAATCGGATTCAAATCAGGTGAATTACCTGGCAACTCTAAAGTGTTTGTCTTTTTTTTTGTAAATATTTCAGGATAGGTTTCGACTTAGATGGGGTTGAATCTTGTTGAAAAACTGCCTTGCCAATAGGATCAACTTTTTCCAGGTTTTTAGCTATTTTTTCTGAAGTAACTTTTTTTACTTTTGGCTATTCATCATTACATCACTTGGTACAAGGGATCCAGTGGCCTTATATAAGAAAAATGAGTGTTCTCTAGTTCAATTTGCACATTTTTTAGCCCATACAAGCCTGTATTTCTGCATACAGTAGAAAATCATAACTGTGACACCAGCACTTCCCAAGACTTGCTGTAGATCGAAACTTGTCTTTGTGGGATCTAATTTGTTGTTTCTGACCAATATTGCATCTCTCGGCATTGTATTCCTTTTCCAGCCACATTTACTTCAGCCAGTTGCTCTTTTCTGTTTTAAAATCCCATTCACTGCTCCCAAACTTATAGCAGACATTTGTAATGCTCCTTTGTGGCATATAGGATGCTCACCTATGGTTTCTCCTCCATTTTTGTTGTGATATCCATTTTTCAAAAGCAATAGTAGTAATCACCAAAAACTACGCTTGTCAATATTGTCCTTATTATCAAAGAAAATAGTAGAGATAATCAACTATGTACTTAATAAAGCACTGATACAATGTTTTAGTAAGGTTGTGTATTCAAAAGACAAATGACAGCAGCTGTAAATTTGATTTCATTGCGGCCAGCTGCAAAAACGTTACATATCAACTGTTTACGTTAATGCGCAAAATACTGTAGGTACGTACAGAGTTAACGATTTTTGAGATATAAATTTTTATTTAAATTCTTGCAACTTAGTATAGAGGTGAGTTGCAATGTCATGTTTTAGGGTCCTCTACACTACACCTGCTCTGTGTCCATTCTTAGTTGAACCAAAACTACTGTAGTATACAGGCTATCCATAAAAGTTTGGGACAATGCCCAAAAAACATCCTGTTTCCAAGATACAGCCCCTCAAAGAAGCGTGCTATAAAACATATTTTTCCAAATCACTTAAGAATACTTTGTGACAGAAATTTGAAGCTCATACTGATAGACAGAATGTTCAATTGTTTGGTACACATCACAAAATTTTGAACCTTACTTTCTTTATTCACAAGTCACTGACAGTTTGGTTGATTTACTTCATTACAACACAGTGTTACAAAACTTTCTTCATATTTTGAAAATTTTGATGTTTCTTATAGTTTTTCAGTAGAACAGAATTTTCTTTTTTTTAAATTGCATCCCATTTTGAACACTGCAACGGCCACATCACGTTGAACACATCAGTGTGATTACCGAAGTTCAATATGGTTGAGCATAGTCATTACTTGAATAAGTGACCATCCGGGAACACTGTGTACTGTCGAATGCCCTCAGAATGCAATGGCAAACCTCTGTTGAGAAATAGCGATACTCAGGTTGAGTTAAGAGTATTTACTTTTACCCTATTTTGATCGATAAAGTAGCTGAAAAGTCAGTAATACGCGATAATTAATAAGAGCCACTGGTACTTAAGGTTAAATGGAGTTGATTTAACTTATCTTGCTCTTATTTAAAACGTCAATGAAATGAAAATACCACAGAAATGATGTGGAATTCTGATTGGGGTGAACTTAAAGAAAATTAAGTTGAACAACAATTTTTATCATAAGTACCTATCCCTACAAATTCTCCCATATTACATACATTTTTTGCTGCTTTACTGAGAAACCATAGAAAATATGGTTTCATTTTATGAATATGAAAAAACGGTTTGTAGTAATTTGTTGCAATAAACTAAAGCAGAATACAGAAGAATACAAAAAAATAGGGGTTAAAACTCTACAATGTGCACAAAAAATCAACATGTATATTAAAATTCTTAATTTAATGTAATTAGTTTATTTGTATTATAAATTAAAACTACCCTTTTAGATAAACTGTAAAAAACCTATTTTAGAGCAATATCCTGTGAAAGGCAATATGTCAGGAGCAGTGACTTTTTAGGTATATGTAAGTTGGCTCCCATCATATTTTTGCCTAAAAATTATGTGGTAGGGAGCTGTTCAAACATTTTAGGGCATATATTAATAGTCGTTTATTAATGCCTACTATACATATCTACATAGTTTACACAAGTTATTATCAGACAATACAACTTCAACAAATAAAGAGCATCACATTTAAAATAAGGCATTTAAAAGTAAAAAAACCCCATTAAAAGTGCTACAAAAAATTACAATAAAAAATGCTAAAATCAGAAAAATAATTTCAAATACATGCCTCATAATGACATGAGTATAAAAGATTTTATAATACAAATATTGAACAGCGAATAATCAAAAACGTATAAATACTTTATAACACATATAACAGATACCAAAAAAAATAATCAATGCTTGCATAGTGAAAACAGAGTGTTTGGCTTTATGTAACTGAGCATGAAAATAAATGGCACTTATATAATGTTTCTGGAAATTTATATGCTGACTTCATCACAAGACAAAGCAACATAATAAGTGCCTCAGGTCTTATACCAGAGAGCTGATAAATATGTTGCCGGAATTATTTGAGATACTTATTCTACAATTTTGGAGTTTAAATGTGACATTTTCTAGAACATTTTGACACATTTTTTTTATATAAGTACTTTTTTGACACTGCCTGGATTCGATTTTTTCCAATGACAATAAAGATCCTGCAATATAATATGATTAGAAACCATTTTATTTGCTTTAAAATGAGAAGTGTGGAAGTGGACATAGTGTTGTGGAGTTCTAGTGGAGAAGTTGGCACTGGTGATAATATGTGTTTATAGGTTTCCCGCTGGTGATAAATTGAAGTTCTTTGAGGTCATCTATGATATTCTGGACAGTATTAGAGTTGGGAGCCACTATTGTGTTGTGCTTTGTGGTGATTTTGATTTTAATTTAGACAGTAGACATGTGGTGTACTTTAGGGATCTCCTGGAATGTTTTAATCTAACCCAGATGATATATGATTTTACTAGAGTGAGAGGGCATTCAAAAACAGTGATAGATAATATATTCACAAACTGTCCTGAAATGGCAAAAAGTAGAGTAGTGAATACTGCTCTGTCAGATCATTATGGTCAATTATTGACATTGGATATTAAGCATGAAGCTGCTGGGAACCCCTTTAAGAAAATAGTTAAAATATTGACTAAGGAAGGTAAAGGAAGATTTATGCTTTTATTGGAAAAAGATGGTTGGGAAAACGTGCTTGCAGCTACAGATGTTGACATTGCATATAACTGTTTTCTAGAGTCAGTGACACACTATTATTCTATAACTTGCCAGGTTTTTTTTTAAACGGACTGTAAACCCAAAAAAGGGTGGTTGACTAAGGGTATCAAGACCTCATGTGAAACCAAAAGAAGGCTCTATGAACAATTACTTAATAATGAGATTGACAAATCCTATTATAGAAAATATTGTAAAACTTTAAAAAGTGTGATAAAGCAGGCCAAGCAGATGGAGAATGATAGATATATAAAAGAAAGTGGAAATAAGGCAAGGGCGGTATGGAATTTGGTTAACTCCTATGTGTCCAGGGAGAGGTTAAATTCTAGATTTAAAATTGAAGACTTCACCAAGAATGAGAAAGTATATTATACAGTGACGGAAAATGTTAATGATAATTTAGTCAATATGTGCTCCTATGTAAAACCCAATGTGCCTTTGCATAATAACACACATAACTATAAATATAGTGTTACAAACTCTGTTTATATGGATCCTGTAAATGAACCTGAATTGATAGAAATAGTGAGATGACTAAAAAATACAAAAAGTACTGGCCCAGATGGTATTTCAACCAAGATTGTTAAGGACAGTTTACACTTGATTATTAAACCCCTCTTGCATATAACAAATATGATGCTTGAGACAGGGGTGTTCCCCACAGAATGTAAGTTATCAAATGCCATTCTATTGTTTAAGAGAGGATGTAGGTCGACAGTATCTAATTATCGACAGTTGTCCCTTACATCTGTATTTGCCACGATATTCGAGAATGTGATTGCTAGTCGAATTATGAGCTTCTTAGTCACTAACAATATTCTTTGTAATAATCAAAATGGTTATATAAAAGGCCGGTCCACAAAAAGATCTATTTTTCAAACTGTAATGGCAATACTAGGGGGACTTAATGAAAGGAAACATGTAATGGGAGTTTTTGTAGATTTGTCAAGGGCCTTCGATTCTGTCGATCACCTCATTCTGCTTGAGAAATTGCAGCTTAATGGAATAAGAGGTGTTGCTCTCAAACTGATAGGGTCATACCTGAATTCCCGTAAACAACGTTTAACCACAGTAAATAATAGAACAGGCGAAAGTATAGTATCATCTTACAGGACTACTTACAGAGGGGTTCCACAAGGTTCTGTATTGTGACTTCTTCTGTATGGTTTGTATGTCAATGACTTCCCACAAACGCTAAAAATTGAGGATAATATAATTATTATGTTTGCAGATGATACTGCTCTGATTCAAGCATGTCAAGATGAGACACTCTCCGTTGACAAAATAGAGGCTAATGTGAGTAAAATGAAAGAATACTTCGAATTCAATAACTTGCGATTAAACATTGACGAAGACACAGGTAGTTAACTTTTCATTTGACTTTAATAAATCCAACAGTGCACAAAGCCTAATGCTATATGGCGAGAGAATAACATATCAAAGTACTGTCAAATTTTTAGGTGTACATCTTGATGAACGACTGGACTGGAAAAGTCATGTAAACAGTCTTGCAGCAGGTCTCAATTCTTTTTTGTATGCTATGAGAGTGATCAATCAAAATATTGGCATACAAGGTGCTATAACAGCGTACCATGCATACGTATCCTCTAAACTGAGATATGGGATAATTTTTTGGGGAAACTCGGTGGAATTTGACAGGGTGTTTTTGGTTCAGAAACGTTTTGTAAGACTGATATTTCACCTGAAACACAAAGAGTCTTGCAGAGAGATGTTCAGGCGGGAAAATATACTTACTGTTCCATCACTGTATGTTTTGGAGAGTATAGTATTTGTTAAGGAAAATTATGTCTGCTTTAGTGGTTGTGAGAGCGGACATACTTACAATACAAGATATAGAGATTTGAGGGCACCACAGACACATTTAACAACGATACAAAGGAAATGTGTATCATCAAGCCATTAAGCTGTACAATCACCTCCCTAGCGAGGTTAGAAGCTTGCCCTCTCACAGACTTAAGGTATATCTGGGAAGGGTTCTTACTGACCAGGTTTTGTACAGAGTGGAAGACTTTTATAGTATCAATTTTAATGATAAATGCTTTATTCCACTTGAATTGAGTTCCACATTTTAATTGTACATATTTATACACCTTTTATGACAGTGTTTTGTGTTTTGTTTGCGTGGGTTTACTGTTCGGATTGTCTTTTGTTTGGTTTTCTGACATGTTCGATGATTGTTGCAGTACCTACATTGTATTGTATATGGAACTAGATAGAGTCATTGTTGTGGTTGTTACTTTGAGATTATGTGTATCATAGTATAAGTATTTAAAGTTTATACTTTATATTTTATAGAGTATTCTGTTGCTGCTGCATTTCAGTTTTATTGTGTATTGTCTTTTATTTTCTTGCATTGTTGTTTGCTGATGAGATTATTGTGTTGTATACCTATGACGTGTTCTACACCCACCTGGGTACTCAAGGAACCAACAAAGATTATTATTATTATTTACAACTGTCTTCAAATAATTCGGCAGCCTCGATGGTCCAGTGGTACGTCCTTACGTCTACCCAAAGTTCCTTGGTTCGATCCTCAGCAGAACCGTCAAACAATTTTTCAGTACATACTGTAAATTAACATCAATCGAGGTTGTGGCATTGTGTTTGAGCAAATCAAATGCCTGCACATTCCGCTTTGGGAGGGGGTGTTAAGTCCCGTGTACTATGTGATGTTGGGCACGTAAAAGATCTCTACCCTCCCTACAAAAATAAAGAGGTTTGACAAAATTTCAAGCATAGTGAGGTCAAACTGCCTTCTGGTATCGGTGATTGGGCTTAGTCGCGAAAATAGGCTGAGGTAAAAAAAGGGTTAAATTTACAAAAAAGGCTGGAAACAAGAAATAATTTGCTGCCTTGATAACTCTAGTAATCTTAGATTATGCTTCTTTTCAAGTAGCAGATGGTTTTGTCATTTATTCTCAACCCAATTGGACTTTAGTTTACGTCTATTGTTGCATGATAAGTTTATTTGCCTTTTCATTACAAATTTTATAACAATGATCCAATTAACTGTAGCACAGGGGATATTCTAATGATTGGGTAATTCTTTGTAATGGACCAGCCCCGCACATCAGTCCATTAGTTATCACAAGATTCGTTTAGTCCAGGAATTATCAGAAGATGATTTTCATAGACATCTCTAATTTTACAAGAACATCATGAAAGCATGTGCCGTAAATAAAGATTTTCTAAATTTAATTTTATTTTTTTGTGAGGCAATCTTCACTCTAAATGGTTATGCCAATAGACACAAGTTCAGGTACTATTCTGATTTAAGTCTACATTGGATGGACAGTGTACACACATAATACCCTTTAAAAGTAAAGTGTAGAATAATTGACCAATAAATCATTGGACCATTATTACAGATGGAAATATTACTTCCAACAATTATCTTCACCCTTAAGAGAAACATTATTCCGATAATCTTGGGAAATTTTCTGATGAAAATGAGCCGAACTCCATCGGGGACAATTCTGATTTGAGCAGGATGGCACGCCTCTCCACAGTGGAGTATAGATTCTGAATGACTTAAGCCAAATATTTCAAAGGTGCTGCGTATGAAGGGGAAGTATAGAGCAGACAGCTTGATCTTCAGATGTGTCTCCTTTGGGTATCTTTCTGTGGGGTCATTAAAAAAAGCCGTGTCTATTGTAAATTAAAAACTGTAGTTGCAATGAGGTAGAAAGTATTCCCGAAAACTGGTTGTGGAGCACCATAGATTCTTTGCGACAATATGTCTTTTTTTTAATGAGGGCAGGAATCGAATTTCGTTACCAGTATGATCTATATAGTAATATTCCATATATCATAAAAATAACTTTGTTTGAAAAAGTACAAAAACTTTCCAAAAATAAATTAAAAATATTCCCAAAAAGGCTGGTCCGATTTTCCTGGCAAATGAATCTCTTCAACCGATTTACCCATCTACCAAGATATAATTATTCACAAGAAGCTTTTCGACGAAATATACAAAAAAAAAATTGCATGAAAACTTGCAAACAATTTTTTTCACGAAAATCCCAAAACAATTTTTTTTATAACTTATCAAACATTTATTATTAATTACCGAAATATCACAACAATCTTACAATGATTTCTACAGAAACACAAACAAAAATTCCGAAAACTGCCTATTTTTCAGAAAAAAAGTTTTGAAAAGAATACATAAATTAAAATTATATACCTAAGTTGAAAATAAGGTTGAGAAAATTGTGTTATGGCCGTTTGAATTGTTTTTTTCAAATTTAGTCACTATTTCAGAGAGTCCTGTATATGGCATCTAGATTTTCTAGATGGAATATATACTGTGTGAAGACTGCAACCAGTGATGAGCACTCATAAGTGCACTTGAAGAACCCAAATCACCACAACATATCTTTTTAAAGACCTTACGATCGTTTCGCAAAGTTAGCATCATCAGAGGATGAAAAAATTCTCAATTCTTTGAATTTTTTAATGAAAATATTCTAAATTTTTTGAATTTCTTCATCCTCTGATGATGCTAACGTTGTTAACGAAACGATCGTAAGGTCTTTAAAAAGATGTATTGTGGTGATTTGGGTTCTCCAAGTGTACTTTCTTATATGGAATAATCTAAACGAAAACCTCTCTGAATGCACCACTTTCATGGTACTTTGCTATCTATCGGTAAAAATGCCATATCATAAGTTTTGATATGTGCCAAAAATGTCAAAAGTTGCAAAACAATCGAAATAACTCGAAAACGATGAACGCTATCAAATTTCTCTTACCTACAAGTATGCATTATAATTCGATGAAAAATGGAACAATATAAAGGGATGTTTGAAAAAAAGCCTGTGATTGTCAAAATAATTTTATATGATGCAGCTCAAGACACCATATAGTTAACGTACACAATTTTTTCTCGAATCTGGTATAATAATGTATATATGGGCCGTATTTAACAAACATAAATAAGCTGCGTCTGCAACGTGTTCAAAATTCGTGTATAAGACTTATATATGGATTACAAAAATATAATTATATATGGGCTAAGTTTAAGGAATTAAATTGGCTGAAAATTGAAGACCGTTTTAAGTTGCGTAGTTGTAGTTTATTTCACAGCATTTTTTTCCCCCTCAGGGCTCGTCCGCGGCCTTGCCGCCCCGTAGCACTGGTTGATTGTGCATGCCCTTAGTCTTACTCCACGAATTCCAAAATCACTGTGCTTTAACTAGTCTGCACAGCGATTGGTAGGGTGAAGTTTTATAATGCTCTTTCTCCAGTGTACACTGACCGTAGATCAGTTGTCTTTTGTGGTCCAGAGTTTTACACTCGCACAAGATGTGCTGGCCTGATTCCTCCCCCTCGCCGCAGAGTCTGCATGCAAGGTCCCCCTCAAACCGCCCCATTTTATGCAGGTGTTTCTTGACGACCATGTGTCCCGTCAAGAGCCCTGTTATGTTTCTGAGCTGTCCGCTGCTAAGATTTAGCATCTCCACAGCTCTCTTTGAACTGGGTTCATCAACTATTGACTTCCCATGTCTGAGCTCTGGACAGTCTGCCCAGTACACCTTGTGTTGGTTTCTGACCCAGGACTTAATGGCTCCCCTGGCAGTGCTGTTTGTCAAGCCCAGAGCCGGTTCTGGTTCCATAACTGGTTCTGCTGACCCTCTCTTCGCGAGACTGTCAGCTTCTTCATTGGCTTTGACCCCCGAGTGACCCGGCACCCAGATCAGGGTGACCTCATTCTGCCCAGCCAGGTCCCTCGTCTCGTCTCGGCACTCCCGCACCAGTCAGGAATTTACCTGTGGGCTACTTAGAGCCTTAAGAGCTGCCTGGCTGTCTGTGGCTATGAGGATTCGCTTGTTGGTGTAGCCCCTCCTCTTGTTCTCCCGCACACAGTGCAGGATGGCGTACATTTCGTCCAGAAAGACCGTTGCATGGGCTCGGAGGGAAATACTATGACTTACCCTCGGTCCTTCCAAATAAACACCCGCCCCCATCCCACACCCCCCGCCGGATCCGTCCGTTAACCAGACGAGCGCGTCCCGTGGTATGCTCAGCGTCTCCTCCCGCCATGCCTCGCGGTCGGGGATTTCCACTGTAAAGTTGTTTTCCCTGCAGATTCGCGGGCCTGCGAAGTCTGACCTAATTTAAAGCATACGCTCCTTCACGATCTCCTGGATTTTGCAGTGGCCCCTGAAGCCTGGGTTGATCTTCAGTCTACCATTGCAGGCTAGTCTGTATAGTCCTAGCCTGGCCTCCCCCAAAATAACTAAGAGTAGGGGGGGTGTGTGTCAGATCCAGCAACAACTCCATGGCAGCTGTTGGGGTTGAAGCCCCTGTGATGCCTATGCAAGCCATCCTTTGGATCTTGCCTAGTTTTTGTTTGGCACTTGTCACCTTAGGCACCTAGACATGTGCCGCGTATGTTAACGATGGTCTGACCACCCTTGTGTACAGCCAGTGGGCCATACTAGGTCTTAGTCCCCACGTTTTTCCATATAGCCGCCTAGTGACGGCTAAGGTCATGACTACCTTACGCAGTATTTTTCCAATGTGACCAATCCAGGTTAGCTTAGAGTCCAATACGACCCAAAGATATTATACCTCCCTGGCCAATGGAATGCTCCTACCATATAGAGTGAGAGTTTTGTGGCTCTCGCACTTCCTCTTCCTCGAGAACAACACGACGGTTGCTTTCTCGGGGCTCAACCAGAGCCCTTGACCAACCGTCCACCACTTTCAATGCTGTCTGCATGCGCTCCCACACTGACTGTGTAACCTTTCCTCGGACTATGATGACAATGTCGTCCGCATAGCCGTGTACCTCATACCCCCCTCCCGAGAGCCTTCCCAGCAGACCGTCCACGACTAGGCACCAGAGCAAGGGAGACAGAACGCTCCCCTGCGGACACCCCGCCGCGACCTCCGCCAGCAGAGTCCCTCCCGCGAGTGAGGTGAACACCGCCTTGTCCCTGAGCATGGAACCGATCCACCTGCAGCAGGTCTCCTCTATTCCACGCTCATGGTGCGCGTTCGCATCCATGCCAATGATGGTCTGCCATCCACCTGCTCTGCTACCCACCATCAGCTGCTCCAGTTCGTTGGGTGGAGGAGGGTATGTGCTGTTCCCTGGCAGATAGGCTGACGCGACAGTAATGTCCCCTCGGCCCATCCGCTCCTCAACATCAGATTTTGATCGTTGTCAGGTCCCTGGAACAGAAATTCATTAAAGGCAGAAACTCTATCCCTTCCCTGGCAAAAATGCAGGCCCTCGGGTTCTCGCCGGATCTGCTGTAGATGAGATTTCCAGCAGTTCCGCCGAGGCCCTTGATCTCTCCTTTATAGGGGTACGGTTCCTGGATGAGGGCCACATCCGTGTTCCTCAGACCCATCAGTAGTCCGGCTGTGGCTGCCCTACTGTGTTGGAGGTTGAGTTAAAGGAATCTAAGTCCCATTAACCCCTAATTGCTTCTCCAGTTGGCGGAAGCTAACCCTTCGCAGGCCCCAGAAGCAGCAGTCGTTCCACTATTTTGAAAATTCTAAAACACTGTCAAGAAACAAATGCTACAAGAACAGGTCAAGATCGAGATAGAGTAATCATAGACAAGACTGATCTATTTGAGTTTAAACATTGCAGCAAAGGTTTACAACTACACTCGTTCAGGGTGACTTTTTGGAAGTCATGATTTTCGAGTAAGCTAAAGCACTATTTCAAAAAGACTTTGTGGAAGTAATCTGAAGCCTAGGAGAGCAGCGACAAATCCATTACTAACATGAGACCACATAAGACGTTTGGAATTCGCACGAAAACACATCAGCTTGCAAGTTGAAGATTGGTCGGAAGTACTTTTCTCTGATTAATCAAGATTTTGTCTCTTCTCCAACTATAGACGACATGTTGTTTATAGGAAAAAGATACTCACAATGTAATATTGTAGGGACTGTAAGTTATGGTGACTGATCAGTTATGGTATGGGGAGGCATAAGTTGGAGGCTTGCACTTATTTAGTATTGATAACTGATGGACACAGCACACAGGTGCATCACCGATATTCTTAAAATGCACATTGTACAATTCACACCCTTTTCGGTCATGGATGCATACTTATGCCTGACAATGCACGGCCTCATATCTCTAGGGTGGTGTAGAATTATCTGCAAGAAGTGGGTATTCAAACAATGATGGCCACTAAAAAAGTCCCAAACTCAATCCCATTGAGCATTTATGGAATCTAATGGGTAGAAGGATTCAAAATCTCCCTCATACGCTCAGGAATTTGAACAAACTTTCCGGAAAATTTGAATAAATTTGGCACCAAATTGATCAAATGTAATTACTGCTGGGGTGCACTCAGCATTAGATAGGACGTTTGAGTGTATTCATGTTGAAATTGTCCTACTTCAGATTCTACGTTCAATATTCATTATGACAAACTGGTTGTTTTAATATTGTTAGATAGGTAATGTCATTAATAGCGTGCATCAATAAAATGTTGTGCATCTTCGCTTCCAGATGTGATAAAAGGGTGATTCAACAAACAAAATCTTAGTAAAGAATGTAACTGAGTATGGAGTGTGGCTAGGTTACGGTTAAAGTCGTTAGTCAATTTCATAGGTCTTTTTCAATTTACTGGTAAAAAAATTAAAAGTGACTGTAACACTGTACAGTAACAAAATGACATACAGACGAAAATCAGCCTACTTCTTGAAGAAGGCAGCTAGTATCTTAAGAAGAGATAATTAAAATCGCGTGGGTAGTTCGGAAAACATTAAAGATCAAACTTGAGATGACATCTAGTGTGTGCATTAATTTTCACTTACACAAATACATTTTCTAAAAACTAATTTTCATATAAAATATTTAAAACAATTTTCTCCAAGAGTTTTTGTTAAGATATCTATGTATTTTCTGTTTAACAGTATGCATGACCTATTAATAGCAAAGTTTACATTTTACTATTAGCAGAGTGGCAGGTTCTAGGAAGCCCTCATTCCATATACTTATTCACAGCTTCTTATAAAAAGCAGCTCTTGGTCGCTGCTGTATTCTTGGCTATTCCAGTCACTTTATCTTTACCATAGATACACATTTTTACATTAAGCGAATTTTCCCGTTTTTTTTTACGAATTGGGTAATATTCCTAGCGAATTTTTCCGAAATTATTTTTGAGAAAATTGTTAAAACATTTTTTGCCAGTCTTTGTGAAGTTGGTTTCCTTAAAATTTTTGTAGAAAGTTTTGTGCTTTCTTTTGGTATCCTGAAGAAAAAAACAATAAGATACCTATAGCTCAATATTCCATAAAACTGGATCCTTAAAATATAGTATGTACAGAGTGTCTGAATTCCGTTGCTTTTGTGGGAATCTCGGTTATGAGTAGATATACAGGTGTCCCATTCAAACTGAACTACACGGGGAGCTCGGAAATGGTAAGAGATACGAAGTTGGTTAAATTAAGACGAAAGTTGCTCAGTTTTGTGGACAGTACATAACCACTTTCAGATTTCAAAAAAAAATCATAGGTCGCTAGATATTAGCAAAAATATAAAATTTGCCATGTTCATTTTCTTCAATACTTTTTTAATTGTCAAGATACCTGTCTGAAACTTGTTACGCTACCCTAATGCTACATCTTGCATTAGCTAGTGCCATTGGAACTTCTCTAGTCCTACTAGATAGTCAACTTTTTTATCTCTTATGGGCGCCATATTGGTTTTTTACATATTCGAATAGAGCATAAAAGTTTTTCAACCAGGTATAATATGCTTACGTTTGGATCACAAGAACTGGGGAAAATTACAAAAAAAGTCTTTTAATATAGTTACCTTGGAAGCAAAGCAAATAATTGAATTGCTGTGTACATGCATACTTGGGTAAGTCTTGAATTATTGTCTTTTATAATTTAAATAAGTATGACTTAACTAATAATGAAAACACAAATATAAACATAGGGTATAACATTATTTATTTTTGATCATCATTTTGTTTAATTACCTACAGCTAAAGATGATGTTCAAATATCTGCCCATTATTTTCAGTGTAAACTCTACACCTGTCTATCAAGCCCAAGCAAGCATCCTTGGTTACCTGTGGCTGAATTTCTATAATTGCATGTTCCACAGCCGCCTTGAGTTCATCTACTGTATTGTAGGTGGTATAGTATACATATCTTTAACATATCCCCAAATGAGGTAATTAAGGGGCGAGAGATCTGGAGAACGAGCAGGCCACCTGACAGGTCCCCAATTACCAATCAAATTCCGATAACTATCATTTAGGTAATTAGTAATGACGTTCCCATTATGTAGTGGAGCTCCATCTTGCTGGAACCACAGATACGCCACTGTATTGAGTGGTAAATTGTCTAATATTTGCTCCACATCCTGCTGTAATACATCCAAATACTTTTGTGATGTCAAAGTTCAATCAAAAATTATTGGGCCTATCAAGTGACCATTGATGATCCACTTGCCTATTTATTAACAGACTTGTATCGGCCTAATAGACATTGTTTTTTGTATTAAGCATACCATTAGTGAATCGTATTTCGTCAGACCACAACACTCTGAGTGGAAATTGACTATCTTTGCATTTTCTTAAAAACCACCTACAAAAATTTAGCCTTCTCTCCTCATAGCCATCCCAAAGACCTTGACTAATCTGTTCTCGATACGGGTGAAACTTATGTTTTTTCAGAGTATGTTGAGCAGTAGACTTGGGTATGTCGAAATTAGTTTAAATTTGACGCAGAGAGACACAGGGGTTTTCAATAACACTTCCTATAATGAGATGTTCTACATTTTCATTACTGTTTCTTTTATTTTTTCTAGCCTTAAATGATCCATGATTAATTATTTTTCCGTCTTTTAAAAGTGAACTTTCCAGGTTGTTGTCTGTCTGGGTATCTTTGCAAATACATCTGTTGAGCTTGCATATCATTTCTGTGGCAAATAATGAAACACACCAGCATATCATACTTCTCTTGATTTCAATATATTTCCATCTTTACTATTATTCAAATTTAAATAAATACTAAAGTAAGTACTGTTAAATTAATAACTATCTTCAACAATATCTCTGATGAGTACTGATATTGATAACAAGCAAACTCTTTATTGATATGAAATAAATTATGACAGTTCATGCAACTCAATTATATGCATTGCTTCCAAGGCAACTATGTTAAAATACCTTTTTTGTAATATTCCCCAGTTCTTGTGATCCAAACGTAAGCATGTTATACCCGGTTAAAAAGCATTTTTCGTTATTTGCGAGGACAGCTTGACGGCAAATAGGTACTGAGAAATAGTGCTCAATTTATGTGATACTTTATTTATTTATTCATTTAACAGGCATAAGCCTAGCTACAAAATATTCAATATAGGATATAACATAACGCTTTTGCAGATTTCTTTAGAAATTCAGCTGGGTCCACTACTGCAGTTTCATCACTTCCATCTGACACCTACAATTGCCCATTATTTCACCTTAATCAAATCTCCTTATATGATGTTCTTAACACTTAAATCTAAATTGTCTCAGGGACCTGATAGTATTCTCTGGTTTTTAACTAAGGATTGTGCTGCAGTATTTGCTAAAGATTTGCATTATATTTTAAATCTTGTTATTAGTATATTCACTTATCCAGATATCTTGAAAATATCAAAGGTTTGTCTATTACATAAAAAAGATGAAACCTCAGTTGTTGAAAATTACAGACAGATTTTGTTGATTCCTAATTTTGCCAAAGTTTTCGAACATGCCTGATGGAACTTGGCGTTGTGAGAAGCACAGTGTCGACTTTGGAAGGAGATCCAAGCTTCAACACTCTATATAAATGCATCGGATGATGTTCTTTAACACTGGTGTGGGTGGAGTCATGTTAAATCAAGGACTACCCGTTATATGCGTTTTTTTACGTTTTATTAATGAATAATAAGAGGAAACCATATCACTTGACAAATAATTGCCGATTGTCAACAAGGTACAATATCACACAAAAACACTATACACTACACAATAAACTGATTACAGATTGTCTTTTTTACTTACACAGCGCTAGTAGCAACCACACTTAATTGATTGTAATTACTTAATTGAGAGTGTGACACGTCGAGAATATTCACTAGAGGGTCTAGATGGGGAGTTCTGGAACCTCCGCTACTCTAATATGCATGAATGTAACGTCAGAGTAACGAAACAAGATGGCGGGTTGTATAGAGAGAAAAGAGAGCTAGCCTCAGAAGACGTAATCCAGGATGGTGGACTGGAAGTGAAAAATCTGTGAAATTTGAATTTTTGATAGGTATCTGATCTAACCTGTGAAACTAAGACAGTCCGCCATTTCGACTTTTATGAAATGACACCAAAAAATATTTGACGAAATTTTAGCTCTTAGGTAAGAGGATATGTGTGGGGTATCATCGTACTCGTCTCGGTGAGGGGAGATAAAATATTCATTTATATATTTATAAAAAGAAATAATTGTGGAAATCGCGAAGCGATCCCCCATATTTAGGGGAATTTGGAAGCTGCGCAAACAAGTTGATAGCGGTAAGGGGCTGGCTGCATGCAGCAGCAGCATATGAATTTCTGTCGAGACTCGCATGTGACCTTATTAGATTGGCGTTATCGATTCTCATTTCCTGCCAGCGTTGACCTCATTTCTACTCACAATTCCTGTCAGAACTAGCAGCGGGCTCATTATCAATTTTCATTTCCTGCCATCCTTGTTATCAATTTTCATTTCCAGCTAGTGCTCACACTGACCTCGTTTCTACTCTCATTTCCTGTCTGAACTCGCCCATAAATGTTTTGTTAGCATGTTCACTTTTAGTAACACACAGAAGTCTGTAGCAGTATGCAGTATAACAATACAACAAGTGAGAGTGGTGGTGGAGGGGGAACAACAAAACCTACTTAACATTCGAAGGAAGCTCAGTTCAGCAGTCTGCTCACAGTGGTTATATTAGTGTACTTGTTATGTTCAACATGGATGTTAACGATGGACCTGAGGTCTTCAGACCTATTAATAACGATGTTTGTGAATATTGTTATTGGGGTCAAATTGATGCGGCTCTACGTCGAAACATTAATGAGATTAAGCAAGAAAGTAGAATGTTGCTGGAAACAAGGTATGCTATTAATCCATCTCTAAGTATCACAATTGGTATATCAAAAGCTGCTGGATTAATTACAATAATTAAAATTTTATTACAAATTCGTACCCACCAAATCCAAACATAACATTCTCATCTGGTTCATGGGAAAGGGAATATTTTATTTTAACACTGGAAAAAGCAGCTGAAGATACTTACCAATGGTAATAAGATTGAACCAGAAAATATTAGAATATGTACCATAAAGCCTATTAAAATACTAAACAGTAAAGGTGTATCAATCTTAGATGACTCTGTTGAAATCATCAACGAAAGATTAAAACTTCTAACTAATTTAACTTTGATATTCGACTAAGTTATTTCCTGTACTGTGTTGCTGATGGTCTCAAATGTGTTAATTAGAAAGAGCTACCATGTGAAGATGGAGCTTATAAATACTATGTTAAAAGTCTGTGAACCATCAATCCGAGTTTGTATGTTGGAGTGTTTACACTTTGCAAAGAAGCAAGTAGTTGGTCGTTTAAAAGGAATACACGCGATATACAATGGTCAATTTTAAAGCAAGTTTCAACATCCTAACAGCACTGTGTTAAAATATGTTTTATATTTACAGACCCCCAAATGTAAAAGAAGTGCGAATCTGGTTTGACATCAACGATTGTGTGAAATGGTCTGGACTTCAAAGAACACATCTACACAACGATGAGCTGGTTGAAGTTTCAACATACAAAATGTTCAAAATTAAGACTGATATGGTGCGTTATCAACTTATGTTCCTGTTTGATGATGGTACTCGTGGTGATTAATCTGATTGGATAACTCTTGTATTGAATGATTCTTATCTGCTCACATCAAATTAACTGAGTATATTTTTTATTGATTAGTTAAGCAATCTTAATTAAGGTAAGATATGTCTAACAAAACGATATACTGTGAATCGTGCTTGTTACAAGTGAAAAGTAGTGCATTCTCTGGACAGTTACGTAGTGTAGCCCACAAGTCGAAAGTATGCGAGCCATGGAAAGTCGAACAAGTGTATGTGTTAACTCAAGCTTTTATAAACAGAATGGCTACTTATCGTATATATGAAAAAGGTATTGATATTAAAAATTTAATGGAGGCAGTAAGACACAAAGTGTTTCATCTGATTGAAGCTGCTTTAGCTAAACATGATAACATTAAAATGAATCTAGAATTGTTTGCTTTACATGCACTCCAACGCCGAAATAGAAAAGAAATAAAATCAGGAAATTTACACAAAAGCTTTGGAGTTTGCAGAAGTCGAGAGTTGGGGAGTCTAATGTGGTTGGAAATAAATATTAGTAAATACAGTTTTTAGGCCGGGGTACGCTGTCACATGTATAAATTGTTGTCTGTACACACTGTCAAGCTCATTAACCATTCAGTTGTCCAGAAGTAAGACGTGCTTCAGCTTGTTCTGGAGTATCCCAAGTGTTTAGTAGTGTTTTTAAATGGCTACATTAAGTGATGTGTGTTACCAGCAAACTAAAGACAACTTCTGGTATGGTTTATTTGGAGATTTCAATTAATTATCGATAAGAACGCGCCAGCAAAGTTGCTGGGGCAAAGAATAAACAAGAGACTCACACTTCTGTGAGTCTCTTGTTTATTATTTGCTTGAGCAACTTTGCTGGCGCGTCTAGTAGGCACAATGGTTAGTCTGATTTCTTGCCAGGTTTTTACATGTCTTCAGATTGAACTGAATAATAAGCTGTCATACAGGCAATATGGCTTCAGAAAAGGGCGTTGCAACATAGACGTGATGCGAGTAGTAAATAAGATTGTGGATGAAGCGAAACCCAACCCAAATAAGTACGTGGTAATGGTGACGCTGGATGTTAAAAACGCCTTTAATACAATACCATGGTACGGGATCATCACACAACTACAGAGAAGACAAGTGGCTCCATATCTGGCTCAATTGATGTGCAGCTACCTAGACGATCGAGTTCTGATTGGGAGCAATAATTTGGGCATGAAAATGACTTGTGGTGTATCACAGGGATCAGTACTTGGCCCGACCTTGTGGAATATATATTACGACGATGTGCTTAGAATGAATACATATGAGGATACGACTATTATTGGATACACAGATGATCTGGCACTTGTGGTATGCGGCGATAGCAGAGAATAAATAGAGGAACGAGTATCATGGCCAATGGGAAGAATTGACATCTGGCTGAAGAAGAGGAAACTACAGCTAGCTCCAGAAAAAACTGAAGTCGTGGTACTCCTTGGTAGAAGAACCATAAAGACCATTACAGCAAGTATTGATGGCCTTGAAATTACGGCTGTGAGGTTCCTGAGATACCTTGGGACAATACTGGGGCACAATATAAATATGGGGATACACAAAAAGGACGTAGCACAGAGATCAGATAGGATAGCATCGGCTTTGAACAGACTGATGCCAAATGTAGGTGGATCGAGAGGGGGGCGTAGAAGACTCCTGTGCAGTGTAGTGAACTCCATTGTCTTGTACGGAGCACCAGTGTGGAAAGCTGGATGGAAAGGGACAAATACAGAAGGATGATAGAAAGTGTCCAAAGAAAGGTGGCAATACGTATATCAAGTTCATACAGGACAGGAAGTAATCGTGACTACTGTACCTATCCCTTTGCTGATCGCGGAGCGTATATATGAAAAAGACCAAAACAGGACAGTGCAAAAAACGAGTAGACGTGAACAAACAATGATAAAATGGCAAGCAGAATGGGATGGGGAAACAGAAACAGCCCAGTGGACGACACTGATACCGCAGATCAGACCTTGGTTGACGTGACAGCATGGAGAGGTGGGATATTACCTAACCCAGTTCTTATCCGGACATGGGCGCTTCGGAGCATATCTTTGCCGCTTCAAGATTAAGGAAGATTGAGGAGTGCGAATACTGTGGGAAGAGTGATACCCGGAACACACTGTCCTATACTGTGGCCGGTGGCAGGAAGTGAGGAAGAAGGCGGAGGCCAAGATTGGAGAGAGGCTGATAGCGAACAATATTGTGAAAGACATGCTGGAGTGTGAGAAAAACTGAAACCTCATAGAGGGAGTGATCAACATGATCCTGAAGGCTAAAGAAAAGGATGATAAAGCAGGCAAAAAAAGCGATAAAGGAGTAACAGACTGTGATAGTATGTGGTGAAGTTATACTGAGATGTAGTTCCGCTGTGCATCTATGATTGTGACAGGAGGGGTTTTAGTCGATAAGAGCCTGGCACACCCATGGTAGTCGATCACATGTGCCTGGGCGTACATGATGTATTTCCCCTCCGATGGAAAAAAAACCATTTGTATGAACCAAACAAGTTAAAGTAAGTTTTTATATATTTTCTCTTTCAAGGTACGCATGACTCATTCCGCGATTGCAGCCTTCTTCACATAAGTGCTGTAGTAATTAATGTTGTATTTTTTCATTTAGGCATTAAACTCGAAATTGTAAAATTCCTTTCCAAGATCAGACTGAATGTTAGAGGGAGCTGTATTTTTAGCTAAAATATCAGCCATAGATTTAGTCACCTCTTCAGTATTTTTAGATTTAAGGGGGCGAGTCCACACATACTTTGTAAAGCAATTGATAACCACTAAAATGTACTTATAACCAGAGTTTTTATTATGATAGTGAAACTCAGTCAAACCAATCTGCCACAAGTAATTTAAACCTGTTGCTGTTGGACAGCTGTCTGTCCTGTCTGTCATTGGTTGTAACCAATTAGATTAATATATAGCTTTCGAATCCTTTTGTATACCTCCCTTTGTGTATATCATTGTCTTTTACAATCACCAACACACCATACTTATTGTCTTTTCAACATTGACAGCATATATTTTTAAACTGTATAGAACTCCGTATCTGTTGTCACATGATCGTCGTATATGTGTTTTAAATTGGTTTCGCCTTGTTTAAAGAGAATCAAAACATTAGCGTTATCATGTATTAGATGTTTGGGTATTCGAGTATATATTTGGCAGAGATAGAATGAATCAATATTCTTATGTCTTTCATTTTGTTTCATTTTATCTTGTTTGTCACAAGCTATATCATCAAATATAAACACAGAGTTGCCCAAGGCTTCTGCTGGATCTAATATTTCAGCGTTTTCACTATATGGATAATAACAAACACTTTCTGCAGCATCCAGCACCTTTTGTAACATCTTCTATTTGGATTAGCACAAAGACTTTGAATACACATACACGTTATCAAACTTTAAACCGTTCGGTTCAAACAATTTACTCAGCATGACATTTGTTTTACCACACCCACTACGACCACATAAGATACATCTAACGGTGTTTCGTAAGATATGACCATGCCTTCGTTGTTGTTCTGAAGATGTATCAACAACATCATCCATATTTGTAATAGGTAAGACAGAAGCGTGTTTGATGGTATGCATCTTAACTTAAACTAAACTTTATTTTTTCGGTATGTATAAATATATAGACGCAAGTGAGTCGCACAGTCAGTATCAATGTTGGTGTTACAGGGTGAAGGTCTTGTTAACACAGCCATTAACAAACTGCTGTTGAGTTACACATACCTGGTTATATGTGATTCAAGATTGCTGACACAGTGAAACTTAAGGAGAGAGCTCTCTTAAATTACTGTGAAAAGAAAGTGGTGAAAAAGATAAATTGTGTGAGTTGCAAGGCAGCTTTTCATAGTAGTTGTTTTTCAAGAAAAAAATGTTGTGAAAATCAAAGTACAGAAGATTTATGTGAGAATATTGATAGTAGTGATGCAGTTGATAAAGATGGCCTTATAGAGACACTCAAATTGGAAAATAATATTTTAAAGCAGTTAAATGGTAAACTTAAGGAGGAGAATGATTGTTTGAAGGAAAATATTAGAAGTTATGAAGGTGACATAGAAATAATAGCAAACAAGCCATTAAAAGAGGAACAGGAGAAGTTTTGACACACATGCTGAAGTGCATAGTTATAACACCAGACATAAAGATAATTTAATCCAACCAAGGCAACGGATAAATAAAACTAAAACGGTTAGGGTCGACTTTTTCAATGCACTCCCAAGGTGGTTGAAAAATGAACCTATTAATAAATTCTGAACAATTATTAGAGATTTTTTAATACAGGCTTGTCTATACAGAACAGATGAATATTTTAATGTAGTGCCGCAGTTGAGATTCTCGATGGCCAGGTGATCCACTGTTTTAGTGATAGGCAGATATTGTGTGTTTTAGATGTGTATGTATTTTTGTTAATTTTTAGTTTCACATTTACATGTACTTTATGTATAATTTTTTATCTTGACTGACCAATTTCATTTTTTGTGTGATCTTGTGGCTAATAAAGTTATTCTATTCTATTCTATTCTATCAGTTTTGTGGTCCAGGCACTAAACTTAAAGAACGCCTGGCTAGAGGTGTTCAAGGTATCAATCCTCTAGATTGTGCTTCTCGAGACCACGACATCGCTTACTCTCAATCAAAACAGTTGAGTGATAGGCATTGAGCTGACGAGGTGTTGGAAAACCAAGCATGGGAGAGAGTCAAGTCGAAGATAGAAATTTAATTCCAACAGAGAAAGCTGTGTTTGATATCGCTCATGCAATTGTTGGAAAAGTTGGCGGACGTAAGAATGTTCTGAATACCTAAAAGCGGAGGCCCCCTTTCAATGTTACTGCTGATTTTTGGTGGTCTGTCAGCATTAGGTGCTCTGGGTGGTGGTGCTGCAGGTACTGCTAAAGCAGCCACACACAAACTAGAAGAAGAAGGCTGCAACAAAACAATGGAGGCCATCGCTATGGGTAAGAGAGGCAGTGGTCTAAAACTTAAAGCAAAGTGTAAGAGATTGGGTAAAGATCTGTATCTCAAGAGCAGCGTAGTGGTTATGGGTTATATTTACAAAAGCTAAAAGATGAATAAGATATTTACCAGCAAGACCACTCACAGATAAAGACCTTGTAACATTTGCTGGTAAAATGAAAATCCCATACTTTAGAGGTGTATACACTCTACCATCAAGTGGACCACGTAAGAATGAGTCATTCATCATAAATTTACAAACCAACAAGGAGCCTGGTAGTCATTGGGTTGCAGTTAAGAAATGTTGTGACACTGCCGAGTACTTTGATTCGTATGGAAACTTGAAACCTTCAGTTGAGTTGCAGCACTACCTTAAAGACTGTTGTATATTGTATAATCGTGATGTGTATCAAAAATATAATAGTTGTAATTGTGGTCACTTATGTTTAAAATTTTTAAATAAAAGATTCTAACAAGTTCTTTAACCAGGTTTGTTCAACGAATCTAGTTTACCTCTTGAAATAGTGGATGTTAAACAGATTCACATAGAAACTAATTTGTGTCTGGATCATATTATAATGGAGAACCTTCACATACGTTATGAGTTTGCTCCAATGGTTGATCCTGGTTATGCAATCGATATAGAACCTAAGAATCTAATTCATCTACCAGTGAACACACAAGAGATTTCAAATATAGGCATCGACATCATCGATATAAATTCAGTTCCTGTAAACTGTCAAGTTAAAGTGGTGTCTGTTCACTTGGAACATAGAAAGATTGCTTGGAATGCTAGTTTTTAAAGATGAGAGGGACTGTAATTAAACGCAATTGGAAAATTGTATTATAAAATGTTGTTCCATGGGCGCTGCAATAGAAATTCACAGCATCTAGTCGCATATAAATATCAAAGCGCTTACAATTTTTGGCGTTCTGTCGTGTAGATAGTTGTTGGAACGTTGCTACTGTTCAGATAGTAGCCGGCCACTTTTTCATCCTTGCTATTGGTATTGGTGCCTGGAAGCCTACTAAAACTGCATGTGCAGATAAAGTATATTAACTCATGCGAACATGGGTTATTAGCTAATCGTCCGAGCACAGGTGACTCGAGAACGTGCTTTTCGGATGGTGCCAAATACTCAACTCTCTTTTTTGAAAAGAGCAAAACTTCGCAAAACGTGATCGCGCACATGCGCAGTCTACCAAACCATCGAGAAATGCATAATAGATATATACGGCAAATTAATTCCCACCGAGCACCATGAAACGAAACTAAACTGAACGTCATAGTCTGCATTAATAATAATAACCAAATACAATTAAAAAAAAAAAAAAAATTAACTCTTTTTGGAGGATGCCCCAGTAATTGACTAGAATATGGTTTATACAATACAAGACCTACAGGATAAGGTTAATTACTTTAACCATTGTCTTTTCTGCCTCTTTGATAAACATGCTTCCTTGAAGACTCGATTAATTAGACCTCATAGACAAAAGCCCTGGTATACAGAGACTCTTAGGTTATTGAAACAAATGAAGCAAAAGGCTTGTGTAAAATTCCTTGCTTCTGGAAATGCTTCACTTAGAGATTACTATTGTCAGATGAGGAATTATTAAAACTTTGCCGTACGGGAGGAGAGAAAGTGTTACTTCAGACAGTCTTTACATGAGAGGGCAGGAAATTCTAAAAAACTCTGATCTTTTTTGAAAAAGTGGGGTGTAGCTGCCAACTCCACACAATATATCAATTGCGACATTTTTTTCTGCGAATGCTTTCAATAACTATTTTACCTCTCTGTCTGAGGGCCTTTCCCCACTGTTGGTAACTGACTATCAATGTCTTACAGACGATGTTACCGATGATTGTATAACCTTTTCTCCTGTCTCCTGTGAGGTGGTGAGAGACCTCATCATCAAGCAGAAGTCATCTTGTATTGGGTTTGATGGTGTCAGTGGAAGGATGTTGCAGTTAACTGTTGATTTCTGTGCTGCTCCTTTGACACATATTATAAATTACTCTGTGGAGTGTGGTGTGTTTCCTGACTTGTGGATGGTCTCAGTGGGTATACCGATCCCGAAGAATAACTCTCCAAAGTCACTAAGTGATTTTCGTAATATAAACTTGCAATCTGTGCCTTCTAAAATTGCTGAAGGTGTGATTAACAAACAGTTGTCGGAATTTGCTGAAAGTATTATACCTTCTAAACAGTCTGCCTTTAAACGCGGTCATAGCTCATCAACTGTCTTACTCTCTGTAGTTAATGATATTCTCACTCATCAGAATCAGGGCTGTGTTACTGCTCTGGTTATGCTGGATGTAACGAAGGCCTTTGATTCTGTTGACCACTCTCTTTTACTTGCTAAATTGTTGAGTTATGGAGTTTCTGGTCGCCTTTTACAATGGTTTGGTGAGACTTGATGATGGAGCTTGCTCTGAGCTCCGCCCAGTATCGGTGGGGGTGCCCCAAGGATCAATACTTGGTCCAATTCTGTTCAACTTGTTTACCGCTGATGTGAATAGCATTCCTCTACTGTCGACTCTTCACTGTTTTGCAGACGATATGCAATTGTATATTCATCTTAGTGTATCTAATGCTGATGAACGAATTGGGCGGTTAAATGGAGACCTGCAGAGAGTTCAGACGTGGGCGTGGAGCAACAACCTGAGCTTCAATCCTGAGAAGTGCAATTTTCTCATTCTTGGCACCTCCTTTAATGTTCAACAGGTCCACAGTCTTCAACTGTTTGTGTTGCTTGGGTCTGATGCCTTGTCCCATTCGGATAATCCCAGAAATTTGGGATTGATACTGGATGGGAACCTGCAGTTCTCCAGACATGTGGACCATCTCTGCCGCTCTGCATTCTATAGACGGCGAGACCTGTATCAGTACCGTGATTGCCTTCCCCAAGATACACGTAAACTTTTGGTGAACTCACTAATCCTGTCACTGTTCACGTATGGTGATTATGTGTATGGTCCTTGCCTGACGTGTCTGGACGGGTACCGTATCCAGAAGGTGCAGAATTAGTGTGTGAGATTTGTTCTCCACGTACCCCGTTTTGCTTTGTTACGCCGTACATGCGGGCACTGGACTGGCTGAACATGCAAAAGATGAGACTTGTTCACTATGCCACTTTAGTAATCAAGGTTGTTCGGGAAAGGAAACCTGATTACCTATATGACTGTGTCAGCCTTCGAACTGATGTACATGACAGACTCCTGTGAGGCACGAGTTACTTGACTGTTCCTATACATAGAGCTGCAAGTTTTAAAAGATCCTTTTGTTACTTAATATCTTACCTATTCAATTATCTGCATAGAAAGGGTATAGATTCCCTTTCAATAAGGGCTGTAAAATATGCTTTGGGACAGAGTCTGTTAGCTGGGACACATGAACTTTATATTACCGTTTTAATTTTTTTTCTGTAGCTGGATATGTTGAAAAACAGTTCGCTGAACATGTCCATTTGTACTGTGAGTGCAATAAATATTGTTATTATTATTATTATTATAATTAATAAAAGTAACTATTACATTCGTGAACATTCCGCGCCCCGTACAATGCCATTTAACTCTACCGTACTGATTTGGCAAGGGACACAGTTTAGTCACTGGCCGTTTTAACTATTCCAATGTCGTTTTCACGGTAACTACACGAATGATACCGTCTACTCCTGGATGGACTAAGATGACACGTGCCATACGCCATCACAGAGGTGGTGACAACTCACCTTTAATTAAAACAAGAGTACCCGCTCTCACAGGGTTTGCTTCCGAATCCCACTTGCTCAGCTGCTGAAAGGTATTAAGGTATTCGTGACTCCAATGTCGCCCAAATTTCTGTTGGAAATCAGAGATACGTTGCCAAGCAAGACAACCTAAAATCCGACAAGCCATGTTCAACGAAGGAACCCAAGGTTTCTAAGTTTAAGAAATGCGAAGGGGAAAGAACAGTTAAATCATTGGGGTCGGAGCTTAAACAACAAAGAGGTCTAGAGTTCAGAACAGCTTCAATTTGTGTGAAAACAGTCGACAATTCTTTGAACGTAAGAATTTGATCATCTATAATTCTAATTGAATGAGATTTAACCGACTTTATCCCAGCTTCCCATAAACCATCCATTTGTGTAGCGGAAGATGGATTAAAATGCCACTCAAAATTTGCCATTTCCACTGCAGATTTCATACAATAGAGAAGATATCTGCTGACACTGACGAAATTTTTACCACAGCTGCTGTAAATTTTAACACAACTTCCTCAACGAGACCCAAATCGACGAAAAGCGGCTAGAAACGCCTCGTTGGAGAGATCCGAAGCGAGTTCCAAGTGAACAGCCTTAGTAGTGAAACATACAAAAAGGTAAAGATAAGATTTCAAAGTTTTGCACCCCGCCCTTTATTCATGGTAATAGTGAAGGGGCAGCGGAAATCAACACCCAGAAATTTAAAAGGCTTTGTTTCTGATAACCGAGAAGCAGGCAAATTACCCATAAGTGGATATATGACAGGCAGTCATGACTGCCTTACACAGTATTTTTTCAATGTGACCATTCCAGGTTAGCTTAGAGTCAAATACGACCCCAAGATATTTTACTTCCCTGGCCATTGGAATGTTCCTACCGTTTAAGAGTGAGAGTTCTGTGGCTATCCAACTTCCTCCTCCTCGTAAATGGTATGACGGTTGCTTTCTCGGGGCTCACCCCGAGCCCTTGACCAACCGTCCACCGTTCCACCACTTTCAGTGCTGTCTGCATGCGCTCCCACACTGACTGTGTAACCTTTCCTCAGACTATGATGACAATGTCGTCTGCATAGCCCTGCACCTCATACTCCCCTCTCGAGAGCCTCCCCAGCAGGCCGTCCACGACTAGGCACCAGAGCAAGGGAGACAGAACGCTCCCCTGCGGACACCCTGCCAGCAGAGTCCCTCCCGCGAGTGAGGTGAACACTGCCCTGTCCCTGAGCATGGAACCGATCCACCTGCAGCAAGTCTCCTTTATTTCACGCTCCCTGACAGCTGCCAGAACCGATCCAAATGAGGTGTTGCTGAAGGCCCCCAGTGCCACCTCCCTGTTCTCCAGCATATTCTCCCGTTTTAGAACTAGTTGGTGCAGTGCTGTTTCTGTTGAGAATCCTGCTCTGTATGCATATTGTCCGCAGTGTAGGGGATATGCTTCTAGGACACCGCCCTAATATGCCGGACGAGCAGTTTTTCCACTGTTTTTAGTAAGAAGGACATGAGACTTATTGGCCTCTGGCACTACTTCCATATGGTTAGAATCAAAATATTCCTTCATACAATTTATATAACCCACATGAATGCGAGGATTCCTTAGGAGATATTTTTCTCATGAATAAAATCTCCGAAGAGTCATATCACGAGATCGCACTAAGTGGAAAACATTCTCTGGGAATGTAAGTGAGACCACATACCTACCGGAAGGATATCTAGAATGAGTTTCCATGAAATGGCTTTTACAATCACTGTCTTCTTTATTGGTTATTACAGAGGGAACGTTTTCTAATTCCCAGAAATTGCTAAGTATATGATCAATTATAAAACTTCTGAAAATAAACAAACCTGCTCAGACTGTTGCGTCACTCCACACATAACCTTCCCAACAGAATGTACCCAAAAATAGTAATTATAGCGATAGGATCACCAATCCTTTCACCCCTAACTACACCCCCTATCAACAAATACGGAACGAATTCCGCACTTAACAACATGTCTAACGGCTGAGGTAGATGAAACCTAGGATCAGCCAATATGAGGCCATCAAGATGCTTCCAATTTTGAGGGTCCATGGTTGTATCAGGCAAATCTGAACAAATTTTTGGCAAAACAACAGCTTCTACGTTAAAGGTTGGGGCCAGCATGCCACGAGGCCTAATATAGCAATTTACTATCTTCCCAACAGCGCAAGGTGTTTGACTCAAACTTCCAACTGTGACGCAAGAACGTTTCCTTTGAAGACCTAGTCTCTGAACACATGCTTCCGAAATGAATGGTAACTGGCTGCCCGAATCTAAAACCACACGGATGAGTTGAGAACTTCCCGAGCAATCAACACTCTCCACAACAGCAGTACCCAACAACATCGTAGAAACAGATGCCAAAACACTTAGACCAATATTACTGGGATCACCTTGCCCGATCGGACACAACATTTGATCGGCTTGTACCTTAGTTGAAGAGCTTTGTAGCTCAACTACATTTGAACTGCCCGACACTGACATCTCCGAGTTTAAGCCAACATTAGTGTGTTGGCTGGTTAAGCCTGAATTGTCTGATTTAGATCTATCCTTGTGATCCTGTCCCTTAAAATGCAACAAAGTGTTATGTTACATGTAGCAAAGTATACAACGATTCAATAATTGTATCACTGTAAATATATCCTGAGGTCACTTATTTTAAAATACATCATATTTATATAGCTCATGTTTGCATTCACAAAGAATACATTTACATGAATTGACAATCAACGAAAGCCGTGGGGATTTAGTAGAGGCACAAGTTCTCCTACCTTTAGTATCAAAGTCCCCACAAGAATTTTCAAGCGCCTGCGCCAGGGCGTAGACAAACTCAATCAACTCATGAATCGAGGGCTGTTGTGATTTGTGATTACTCAAAGGACCTTGTGATTTGTAATTACTCTATGAACTGTTGTGATTTAAATAATTGAATGTGTCAAGAATACCCTTAAGTTATTTATTCTACATATAAATTTACAGAAAATGCTGCACTATTACGGAGGGTGTATTAAACTTAAACTGCACCAGTCCTTCACCAGTATATTTTTATACTGGTAAGTGGAGGTGAGCAGGTACCTCCAGCAGGTATACACTCTTCCATACAACATTCAGAACGAATTCCAGGTAGCTAGTGTCCAAGTCAATATAATACAGGTGATTGAAAAAACACGAAATTGTGATTAGTATGAAGATCCAACAATGGCAATGCACCATCCAAAATAGTGAACTCAAACCGTTCCCTAGTTTGTCCATCCAATTTACGAACAAGAAGATTTAGCAACAAATAATCAATTCGATTTTTAAGGTCAGGAATTATTGACCTAAATGTACTTAATAAAATCATAAACATTGATATTCTTTTATGTCACCAACAAAAGAGGGAAGCTGTGTTTGCACATGTTTGCTTTGAGCCTTCAATATTAATCTTACTTGCAGTTGTCTTTCTTTCCAATATTGACAAAACACATTCAATAAACATTTCCAGGATTTTAGAGTGAAGTAACTGATGTGCAGAGTTTAGTTGGTGCAAATCCTCACATTCAGTCAAAGCTATATATATATATATATATATATATATATATATATATATATATATATATATATATATATATATATATATATATATATATATATATATATATATATCACTCATCTTCACTTCTCTCAGCAACTATTAACAACTCAAGAATTTTCTGGCATTTAGAACTAATATGAATGTTGCTGCCTTTAAAAGTTTCAACTTTTTATCCATTTTAATTAGTAAGATAGCAAATACTTACTATAAATGTGCAAGATATAACAATTTGCAAACTTGCAAAAAAGTTTCTCTTCAGGAATGAAATTATTTGACAAATAACGATTTAAAAGTCGAACTTCCAAGCAAGTCAATAATTTCACGAATCAAATTAACTTATTGCTTTTTAAATCAACGAGTTGATAAAATATATTTAAATATTATGTATTTAATGTAATCAACAAATTGATGAAACAAATTTGATCATTTCTACCATGTAAACATTAACATTACCTATATTACGTATATTAAGCAAAACATAAGAAATGTCAAACGCAAACCCTGTGAAAAGTAAAAGTATTACCCGGCCACAGAATATAAACATCTGTGGTAGTTCAACTACAGAATAGTGGTTGCAAATGAACCTCAAGTAAATGTCCATCACCCTGCAACGATGACGATGATAAGCTGACAACCCGAATCATCCTTAATGGACACGATTCGAGATTTCAGCAAAAGCCGTATAAAAAACGCGATAAAACGCCTTTTTATTTTTTTATTTCAACAACACACAACGAGGGCTCACAGATTAAATACTATCGTACCATGGGTGTCGACCAGGAGAAAAGAGGCAACTTGTTAATTCTGGACTTGAATGTTTGGAGGTTCGGAGGAGAGGGAAAAACACGCCAGGTGTGGGAGCAGGACTCGAGGTTTGGCCTTATCTCTGAAGTATATAAGGTATAGAGATTAGCTGGTGAAAAGTATTTGCGAGCAATAAATTGATGTGACATGTTGGTGCCAATTGAGATTTCGATCCACAGAAATGCCAACAAGTGAAAAGGACTCATTACTTTGAATAACTTGGTTGTTCATTGTGATGAGTCTATGAGTGTATCTCTTATGAGATAGAAGGCAAGACTGAGATTTGGTGGAATTGAATTGTACAAGACTTCTACTTCCCCAGTCTAATATTTTTTGGAGATCCACAGAGACAGAACCCTCCATGAGTCTGCGATCCTCATCTAATTGAGCTAAAGAGACAGGCTTAGAATATTGTATATTTGAGTGGAGGGTGCTGTCGTCCACGTAACTGTGAACTGGGTTGGATGTGCTAGAGAGGAGGTCATTGATGTGGAGAAGAAACAAAGTAGGGGCTAAAGCTGAATCTTGAGGAACTCCTGCATTAATTGGATACAGTTTAGAGGAATGGCCATCCACGACAACAGAAATGCTCCGGTTGGAGAGGAAATTTGGTGTCCAGGTACAGAGTTTTGGTGGTAGGCCAAAGGCCGGAACTTAATTAAGCAGCGCTGCCGGCCACACCTGGTCGAATGCTTTGGAATGTCTAGATCGACAATCTGGGATTCACCGTGTAGTTCCATAGACTTGTTCCAAGAATGGGCGACAAAGGAAAGGAGGTCGGTAGTTGATCTGCGCTGACGGAGTCCATACTACCTATCGTGGATTAGATTGTGTTTTTCAAGAAATTTTAATAGTTCAGTGTTTATATCGTTTTCCATCACTTTAGAGATGACTGAAAGGAGAGAAATAGGCATGTAGTTGCTAGGAAGCGCTTTGGACCCTTCTTGGGGACGGGTTATACTCAAGCAGCTTTCCAATTACAAGGGAATATGCCTCTATTGCAAGATGTCTGAAACAGACGAGTCAGGACAGGAGCAAGTTCTGGTGCGCATTTTTTGAGAAAAATTGCTGGGATTTCGTCAAAGCAAATTTTGGACGAATTTAATTTAATTCAGACTATGATAATCCTGGGTCGATGGACCAATGAGAGGGACTGTAATTAAATGCAATTGGAAAATTATATTATCAAATGTCGTTCCATAGGCGCTCTAATAGAAATTCACAGGATATTCTAGCCGCATATAAATATCAAAGCATTCACGATTTTTGGCGTTCTCACATGTAGATAGTTGTTGGAACGTTGCTACTGTTCGGATAGCAGCCGGCCACTTCTTTACCCTTGCTATTGGTATTGGTGTCTGGAAGCCCACTAAAACTACATGTACGGATAATGTATGTTAACTCATGAGAACATGGGTTATTCTTGAACAAAAGATATAAAGCAAGTGGGTCTACCAAGACAAGTTCAGTACAGTCTAGCACTTCAAACCATACACTTCGTTCTGATAATATTGAGTTTCTTAAAGTCTTGGCTATCACGTCATCAAAACCATAAATATTCAAAGACCCCGAGTTTGACGATGCCATAGATCGAGAAGTATTTCGCTCTTACTATTCAGCAACTAAATCATTTGGTAACAGTGATGAAGTCAAAATAACCATCAATCAACAAGATGCATTCGTATGTCTGGCAGAGTCATCTCTAATAATCGAAGGTGCTCTAGAACCTTTAGCAGTACAAAATGCTGATGGTGAGTGTTATATGTCAAATAATGGGGGAGCAGCTCTGTTTGAATCAATCACTTTGTTTTGTTATCAAAGAAGTGGAATGAGTACGAGACCCATACACCACAACAATCATCAAAAGCCTGCTCTCGTTTAGTAAGAATGAAGCCAAATCTCTCAGCAATGCTGGAGTGAATGTATCGTCAGATCACATCACCTTAAACGATGACAAAATGCCCATACTTATTTGGTTCCTCTTCAGTTTCTTTCATCACTTTAAAGGAGTACTTTGTGGTAAACATACTTTTTAATTTACAAGAGCTCGAAATGATACCAACAGCTACTACAGTACTGGTACAGCAAGATCGAAAAATGCTGTAAGCAACAAGTTTGTAAAAGCAAAACATATATTTCCAAACGATAAAATGAAGTTGGAACTGATGGATACAATAGTAAAAGACACATCTATATTTCTCGCACATCGAAAATGGGACATATATGAGCTACCATCGCTCAGAGATATTAATAAAGATGTGGTCTGTTAAAACTGCAACAAACTCAGCATTTCAAACAGATCAAAAAGATAACGTAAGCAAGAAGGGTGACTTTTTCGATAACATCAGCTTGGTAGATCTAAGAGCGTTCCTAAATTCAGAATGCTACCCTTAAGAATCTATGAATATGGATTTCGAGAAATCTAAATATACTGAAGCCTAGCAGATGTATATAGATTTTCAAAAAAGTTTTTGTTATAAAAACATGTCGAAGCCTCTCCTAAATTATGAGTTTAAAGACCGTGCTCTATTTGTAATCGACTGTCAGCACCAGAATGAGTCAATCAAGTCCTCCACGGTGGACATCAAAGTGGAGTTTATTAGTAAAGACAAATTTAGCTCCCCGCAGGTGATATTTTTGAGGGTGAAAGTTGGTTTGACAAGTGTACTGCCATGTGAGTGGTCGCTTGGTCTTTTCGAGGCACAAAGGGAGATAACCTGAGTCCTCCGCCTGCACCTGTGTTTGACTCGAGGTGGTATCATGAATTTCCGCACCCGAGCAGCATCCAAGCGAAGTCGTTTGCGTGTTTCGAAGGTCACTGATTTTGAGGCCACCACTGTTGGCTTCGAAGTGGATAAATGATCTCACTTGGGTGATGCTTGGAGTGGGGGTCTGTGCGATGTCGCCTTGAGCCTAGCACTGGGGGTTGTCGAGTCTAGACGAACCCGGACTACATCTGAGATCTCTAGACAAAGCCTTAATCTCCAGTTGTAATCCACCCCTAGAGATCTCAGATCCATTCCGGGTTCGTTTAGACCTGTCAGCCACCAGTGCTAGACTCAAGGCGACATCCCACAGACCCCCACTCCCGAGCATCACCCAAGTGAGGTCATTTCTCCACTTCGAAGCCCACAGTGGTGGCCTCAAAATCCGGGTGTATATCACTCCCCAGAGATATTCGCCTCTCTCCAGGCTCATCTGGACCAGACCCCCGCCAGTGTTTGACTTCAATTAGTCGCCTCTTACAACAGGCAGGAGTTACCGTGGGCCTATTCTTTAAGTTCGTTCCTGGACCTACAGAGGAGAACACTGGCATAATGATGTGGAAACAGAACTTAAAAAATCTGGACGCCGGGCTTGTTATCTTCTTAAACGCTTTGTGTAGAATAAGCAAAGTTTGCCAAACTTGCATAGAACATAATGGAAATCAATCCGAGCAATATTTTTAAATATTTCAATTATTTAGCAGTATTTTTGTTTAGTGTTTCAAATATTCAGGTTCAACGATTTCATACTAGTTATAATATCAAAATACCATTTTTGTAACCTAATTATTTAAAATCAATTGCTTTTAATGTGACTTAAAATTAGTATTCCTTAGATATAAAAAATTATAGCATCTTTCATCTTTTATTTTCCACGACACACCGGAAAAAATCTAAGCCGAAGATGAGTTCTCTGTAAGATCATTGTACAAAGACGAGATATATAAAGTTAGTAAAAATATATGGGATGTTCCATTAAACAAAAGCTGTTTGCTCTACTGTCTCTAAAAACCTGCCTACCTCCATAGCCCACTATGGAAATATAAATAATGCAACTTACTCAGCCATTCAAGTGTGAATATCTACATATAACCATATATATTTAAAAAGCTGACAAAATATGTGATAATGGAAAAAAAATAATGACTAACTTCTAGGTGAAAAATCTATTAGAATTAGTTTACACAGTTCTATTATCTCACCACATAGAGGAGACACAGGGAGTGTAAAAACATGACAAATGTTCAAAATCACCCTGTAGCTCAAAAACAAAGTGTCAATTTGGATTTCGGAATTAAGTTTCACAAAAAAGTAGTTGTGGGAACAGCAACATTATACTCATAACCGAGATACCCCACAAAAGCAATGAAATCCCGACACTCTGTACTATCGCCTTTATAAAGACGATCTGTGTTAAAATTCCATTAAAATAACATTTCAAAGATTTATCCGCAAGAAAATATAAAACTTTCCAGAACAAACTGCTTAAATCTGGCGGGTTAAGAGACTCAATTTTTCCATTGCTAATTGCCTGGATATGTTTGTTAAACCAACCGAATTAAACCGAGTTTCCAGAAAAAAAAAAGAGTTTTGCCCACAACAAATTTGTATCTCTGAAACTAATCAAGTTATTTTTATGAAATGTGGCGAGCGTGTTGCTTTTATAGAGGCTTAACTGTATAAAACTGAAGATTCTAGTTGTATGGGAAATTGAGTTAGGATTTAAAAGATGTGTTTAGACTTTTTTAAAATTATTTTATTACAAACAACTACTACAAAACTTTTTTTATACTTATAAAATTCTAATACCTCCTATGGTTTTCTAGTAAAAAAAATTCGAAAAACAAATTATTACTCGTTTTAGAATCACCTACCAGTTTATTAAAACATTACTTTCTAGGCAGCAAGATATTAAAATATTAATTCATTTATTTATGAAACTAGAAAATTTTCACCTTCTTATCCTTACCTGCTATCATTCCTGGACTGAGGCCTGTAAAAGCTCTGATAAGAGCAGTCACTGTCATTGCTTTCTGTAGGCGATATGGAATAGTTGCGAGAGGAGAACGTACTTGTAGATGATACTGTGCTGCGTGTTCGTGACCTAGTTTTCCTGTGGGTCCATTGACGTTTTTTGCCCCTTTTTTTTCTTTGTTTCCTTTTGGAAAACAATTGAGATACTTCTCTGTTCAGCGACGAGTCCGAAAAGTAGTACGAGCTGGCACGACCTAAATAAAATTGATTAAATCAATACACACTTTGTACTGTAACAAAGTAGATATTTTCAGAACAGCTGTAGATATTAAAAGCGACTGTTCAAAAATAAACATACTATAAATCACACGGGTAAAAATTCTACGTAGTTAAAATAATTATTTTATCATTAATATTTCTTAACAAGTACGCATTTTGAATCATCGCGGCAGAGTAAAAACATATTTGCACAAGATAAGGATAAGGTATCTACCACCGATTAGGATTTTTCAGCCGGTGACTGGAGAGACAATAACGACGAGGGGCAGAAAGAGTTCACCGTTTGCCGTAGCGTGGTTCAGTTTATAGTTTGAGTTCCACATCAGTGAATTAAAAGGCCGCTTGTTCAAATTATAACAAAGTATTAGGATACAGTACCGCCCGTCCCGTTGTTGTATAGAACAATTTTTACTCTAGTAGTCCTTCCGAATATAGTCTAGGTAAGAACCTTTTAAGTTTTTTTATTGTATTCACATATAGCGAATTTTCGGACATTTTCTCAGATCCGCGTGTCTCTCTGGTGACGTCGAGATCGCGGGATCAAGCGTGATTTCCTTCTGTTCCCATATCCTATTATTGTCGGAGTCTCGTAAAACATTCGGAAGGTGATGCTGTAGCTAACACAGACTTTTCGAGTGCATTACGTACGACCGTTCTGATTCGACTCTGTCTGGAGTACACAAGCAGGCTTAGGTCGAGTTAGTACCAGGCAATATCCTTCCACAGGGTGTTCCCCTCTAATCCCCCCCGTTCCTAATCACCGACCCGACGTCGAGGTGCTTGGTCTCGCGATACCGACTTCGACGGACAGACGCCATTCAGTTATTTGAGGAGCGTTTCTGGGACTAATCCACTTAACGGCTGCATCCACGAGTCGTAAACCACAGTACTCGGAGTTTCCGCCCGCGTGTCTTCCGTATTTCTTATCCGTGGGGAATAACTAATTTTGATGGCTCGTCATCAGTGATATAATTTGTTTTAAGATAAATTAACGTAATAAGTACCATTCAGATTGTAAAAATATCAGCGAATTGTAACGTATCGTTAGGTAATAAATAGTGTGGAAAGCATATCTAGTCTATACTATACCCGGAAATAAATCTGCTACACCCATACAGACTTTCAGAAAGTCAGGGAAATACCGGAGGAGCGATTAAAGCCCGCAACCTGGGAGGTATCTGGCCTGTTATATCATAGGCTACTGGACCCTCTCCACAGAGCTATCCAGGCACTCTGACCACAACCGTGGCCAGAGTCTTGTGACGAGGTCGCAGACATCCTCCCAGGGAGTAAACCCTTTCAGAATCTGGCGCTCGAGACCGCTCCCGTAAACCGTTGATCCGTCCCACTAAATAATTCACCCCGTAAGTCAGGCCACGTTACAGTACCACTAAAAATTGTCAGTCAGGCTACAAGTAAACTGATAATAATAATAATCTTCAAGAGAACACCAGGAGACTTGGCATTTGAGTTCCATCTGAACTCAATGCTTTTGGTATTTGAGATACCTGGGATGAGTATATGTTCCCCTTTGAGGGAGTGTGGAACTATTAGTTTATTGTAAAAATATGATTTGTCAATAGTTAGTTAATTATTATACAAAACCAGCTAATATATCTATTCAATGATTGTCACAACAAAATATATAACGAAACCATACAGAAGGAAACAAATAAAATAAAAGTATCAAACTTACAAAAATTAGAAAATAATATAAAGATTTACATAATAATAATATTAAAGGCCCTTGATTCAGTTCCACATGAATGGCTCATAAGTGTGCTGAAGATCTATAAGAGCGATACTAATATTCTGAGGGTCCTAGAACACACTATGTCTACCTGGAGAACAAAAATTTAGTTACAGGTACATACGGGAGATAACATCATAACCAGAACGATATCAATTAGAAGAGGTATATTTCAAGGCGACTCACTAAGTGCATTGTGGTTCTGCCTCACATTGAAACCACTATCAAAGTGCCTGAACTCCAGCAGATATGATTTTCGATATAAAAAAGCAATGGCAACGAGCAAATGAGGCTAAATCAGCTGCTGTATATGGATAATCCTGAGCCAATGGCCTCCACAAAGCACCACCTGGAACAACTTCTTAAAATCATGGATGGGTTTTCCAGAGATATTGACATGCAGTTTAGGATTGACAAATGTCGCACCTTATGTGTAGTCAAAAGGGGGATACAACCAGGTGTATATGAAATGCAGAATGGCCAGCAAATTGCCTCAATGGATGTACAAGAGCGTTATAAATGCCTGGGAATAGGTACATCAAGCGAGGAAAATAAACCATTCAGTAATGAAGAATGATCTGACAAATGAGTTTACGAAACGAGTAAAGCAAGTGGTGCGAGCACATCTCAACAGCTCGAACCTGACTTAAGTACTTAATATATATGCATCTTCTGTACTTAGCTATTTATTTGGGACTACGAACTGCAGGAAAACAAACATCAAAAATCTACAACAGAAGGTGCGAACACTCCTAACAAAATTCAAAAAGGATCGTCCCGTAACGCCATCGAACGAGTAACCCTACCAAGACACCAAGATGGAAGAGAAATGTTGGATATTGGTAAACAGTGGGACCAACAGATATTGAACCTGAGTACGTATTTCCATCAGCAGGCGCTTAATTCTGAACTACACTGTACCATATGCGAGGCAAATGATTCAACACTGCTATAATTAAGAGAAAGTAAAAAAGTCTGGACCCAGCAAGTGCGTTATGGAAGTGAATATTTTTAAAAAGTGCTTTGAATAGCAAATGTCTTTTTAATGCAAGCAGTCATCAATTTGGTTACCGGTATAACCTACATAGTAGAAACAATGTGCCATATTTTATCAAAATAACTTATTGTTTGAAAGTGTACAAAAAATTTCCGACAATAAACTTTAAATGTTTGTTTCCTAGCCAACAAACCTTAGGTAAATAGCAAATTGAGTTAATGAAATTTGAAGCTTTTAATGAAAATTTGCTACCACAGGCACTTACTGCGTCTCGATTTTCTTTTCTTATAAACATATTTCGATTCAAAATGCAATAAAATAAGGGTGTGCGAAAAAAATTGTAGGGATCACTAACGGCTTATGGGCCAGCCTGTGATTGTCAAAATAATTTTATAAGATGCAGTTCAAGACACTCTATAATTAACTTATAAAATTTTTTCTCGTCTCTTGTATAATT
Source organism: Tillus elongatus (assembly GCA_964006375.1). NCBI lineage: Eukaryota > Metazoa > Arthropoda > Insecta > Coleoptera > Cleridae > Tillus > Tillus elongatus. Next base: position 94,074,843 of record OZ023267.1, read on the forward strand.
ATAATTATATTGAGCTTTACCGTAGAAATGCGTCACCCTGTATATATGTAAACAGATAAAAACTGAACGTAAACCCCGATATGGATTCTAGGGGGCCTAGTTTGCGCTCATTTGAAGAAATCTTTTTAAAATTATAAAACCATAAACTTAACTAAAATTACCGCCAAAGCATCATAGAGAAAATAACTAACCTGTTGCATATCAGCCCTTTTGTAAAACTTCGATCCCTTATATGTGTTGACAAAACATAACAAACACTATTTAGTCCACCCATTAACATTAATAAAATCGTAAAGGAATAATTTGCACTTGTATATAAAAATACCTAAATAACACAAATAATTTGTGATAAACAATCTAATACCATACGATAAACGTTATTTACAGCGTGTAACAGACCTGCGCAATAATATCAAGTGATCCGTTGCCAGGCAACGACTCAGACATACTAGATCTCATATACCAAGCCAGGTTTGCCATTGTCAATGAAACGCGGTGATATTAAAAATAAATGCTTCAAATTTTAATAGCTCAATTTTCTGCAAACCTAGAAAGCTGAATTTTGGTACATAGTTAGGTCATGTACACCAAATTTCATTGAAATAGCTTTGTAATTTTCGGGGGAAAATTTTTTTTCGAAAGAAAACTCAAAATTTCCCCGGAAAACCTTGTCCGATTTTCCTGGCTAACGAACTCATCCAAGCTATTAAGAAAAGAAAGGCATTTGCCGAGTTTCATCAAAATCTGTTTATTATTTTTTGAGTTATCGGTTATATATATATATATATATATATATATATATATATATATATATATATATATATATATATATATATATATATAAATCGGAACTGACCCCGGATATGGGTTCTAGGGGCCCAAATTCGCCTCATTTGAATTTTTATTGCTAAGTCTCACCATCGATACCCCTCTATTAGTGAATTTTTTCTTTCATAAAAATTCACTAAAATAGAAACTTAAAAATATCTGAAATAGAAAATTGTTCAATATGGCCACCGTTTTGTTCAATGCACTTTATACACCTTTTTGAAAGATGCCTGCAAACTCGCGTGAGGATGTTTTGATTAATATAATTTATAGCTTCTGTGATTCTGTTTCGTAATTCTTTGATAATTTGTGGTGGATAAAATTTATACACATCATTCTTCAGAGAACCCCAAAAATTAAAAATCCATGGGTGTTATATCAGAACTTCGAGCACACCAATGAACCAGCCCATTGTTACAAATGACACGATTATTAAAATTTTGGTACAAAAATTCTTTGACGATCATCGCATTGTGAGCTAGACAACCGTCTTGTTGGTACCAAATCTCGTCTAAATTATCATGAAATCTTCTAATTGTTGGTAAGATATCATTTCTCAATAGATTAAGATACCTTTCCCCAGTTAAATTATGTTCAAAAAAGAACAGACCAACAATGAGGTTACCTGAATTTTTTAAAAATTAACTGTCTAATCTACAAAAAAAAAATTAATAAAAAATCGGGACGCAGCAAGTGCGTTATGGTAGTCAATTTTTATTAAATGCTTCAAACTTGAATAACTAAATTTTCTATAAACTTAGAAAGTTTAGTTTTGGTATGTAGTAAGGTCTTTGCTAAGGCAAAATATCCACCAAATTTCATTAAAATAACTTTGTAAGATTCGGAGAAAAAAATTGTTTTTGAAAGAAAATTCAAAATTTGAATAACTCAATTTTCTATAAACTTAGAAAGTTTAATTTTGGTACGCAGTAATGTTTCCCGGAAAACCCTGTCCGATTTTCCTGACCAACGAACTCATCCAAGCCATTAATAAAAGAAAGGCACTTCCGAGTTTCATCGAAATCGGTTAATTATTTTTTGAGTTATCAGACGGATACAGATATGTATGTATGTATGTATATATATATATATATATATATATATATATATATATATATATATATATACATACATATATATACATACATACATACATATATATATATATATATATATATATATATATATATATATATATATATATATATATATATATATATATATATATATATATATATATATATATATATATATATATATATATAAATAAGGGGGTTATTCTACTCAAATAATTAATGCGCCTAGTTCCTATAATAGTTTTTCGAAAACTCGAAAATAACGGAGTTATAGGGCGCCAAAAAATTTTTTTTCAAATTTTTTTCGAAAACTTTTTTTGTCGTGAATCGATTCTTTTCAAATTTGGTGCACACGTAAATAATATCACTCTGTATTTATGTTGCACAACAAACTATTATCTGTCAAAACTAACGCCACATGATCTTGTTGACAGAGAATGTTTTCAAAGCACGCTCCGTTAATATTGAAAATGAGATTAGGTGATTTCGTATTCAATCATACCAGTAAATTTTTAAGAACGTTTTTCTCGAAAACGGTTAGATAACGGCAGATAACCTTTTTTTAAGATTTTATAATTCCCTTTAATCGTGTATTGTTAGATTTGAGATAAAGATTCAAGCAAAAAAGTTATGAGTCCTTATCTGTTGGTCAAGGGCAGCTTCGGCCTTTAAATTTAGATACATCCATGTCAAATCCAGATCCACTGCAACATAAATACAGAGTGATATTATATACGTGTGCACCAAATTTGAAAAGAATCGATTCACGACAAAAAAAGTTATCGACCAAATTTTCAAAAAAAAAATTTTTTGACACCCTATAACTCCGTTATTTTTGAGTTTTCGAAAAACTATTATAGAAACTAGGGGCATTAATTCTTTGAGTAGAATAACCCCCTGAATTTTTTGCTCACCATTTCGGGACACCTGTATATAAATAAAAACATATAAAAGTTGAAACTGACCCCGGATATGGGTTCTAGGGGTCCTAGTTTGCGCTCATTTGAAAAATGTTTTGCAAAGTCTCACCATCGATAACTCTCTATTAGTGATTTTTTTAAAATAAAAATTCACTAATACAAAGTCACCATCGGACTGATCAGCACAAGCTGCAATCTTAGAGACGCAGAAGCCTCTTCATGGGCAAAATCTGAATGAAAACTCGCGGGCACTTGTCGACAAATCGGCATCGGACTACTGGTTGATGTCCGGACAGATGTTACTAGAGACAGAGGGGTTTTCGTTGACCATACAAGCTCAGGTCATTCCAACAAGAAACTACTTGAAGTATATAGTTGGAGATAATTGGGTCCAAGATGACAAATGCAGATTTGGGTGTCAGTCATCAGACTATCCAGCATGTCAGCATGTAAAGAGTTTACCGCAACAGAATACAAAGAAAGGCACTATGCAGTTGCGATAATACTTCATCAAGAACTGGCTCTAAAGATTGGACTTTTAAATCTTAGTAAGGCGCCCTACTATAGATACACTTCTGAGCCTGTTCTAGAAAATTCAGAATACAGGTTGTACTGGGATAAGACCGTGCTACCAGACTAACGAGTTGCCCACAACAGGTCAGATATAATAATAGTGGATAAGTCCTGCAAACAAGTGACGCTGATTGATGTGGCCATTAGGAATACCTCGAGATGCAAGCAAAGAGACAGTGGAGGGCAGATAGTGCCCGAGTGATCCCGATAGTCATGCCGTCAACTAGTGTGGTTGTTAAGAATCTTCACGAGAACATTAAGAGACTGGGCCTTGAAGAATACCTTTATAAAGTTATGCAGAAAGCTCAATCCCTTTGGTATCTGATATATCTGAGATGAGTAAATGTTTTCCTTTGAGGGAATGTGAAAGCCCTTCAGGCTAGTCATAATAACAGCTGGCCATGGCGGGTGACTACCGAATTTTGACACGACGGTCCGCGGGCTCTAATCCCACCACTAAATAAAAACTTCGATTTCACCTATGCGGAAAGCAACGGGAAACCACACTTTAATACTTACCACAAACAGTAACCATGGCAGACACTAATGATTACGACGAAAAGGCGGCATCAACTTTAGGTTGTGATACAAAAATAAAAACATATATAAATTTCCAATACCAGATAAGTAAACATACAAAAGCATGGTGAAAATTTAACAAATAACTATAAATAAAAACAAGCAAAACTATAAATAAGATATACTGATAAACTTGAAATATATTTTATGGAGTTCGTGAAGTGTGTACCCTATGTATCATGAAGTAATCATGAAATTTATTATCTTGCTTCAAATGCCTTTCCATTTGTAAGTAAATGCATTTAGTGTTTCTGAAAATAGGTCAGTCTGGAGGATATTCTAAAGCTAAGATGGTAGAGAAAAATGGAATTCTCGGTAAGCTAAGTAAGTTAGTCTATGGTTACAGTTTTCTCTATATTGTGCAGTCTTCATGGGTGCATAAACAGCCTTTAATTTCCCATTTTAGTGAATTTTCTTTTAAAAAATTCACTAATGAGATCTGTGTTTATATATATATATATATATATATATATATATATATATATATATATATATATATATATATATATATATATATATATCACACCGATAACTCTAAAATAATGGACCGATTTTTGATAAAATTTGATAGGTGCCTTCCTTTTGCAAGTGGTTTGGATAAGTTCGTTAGCCAGGAAAATCGGACCAGTTTTTCCTGCAAAATTTTGGGTTTCATATATTTCTTCAAAGGAGTGCAGACTAGGTGCCTCCGGGGTCAATTTACATTTTTACAGGTTTAGATATATACAGGGTGGTGCATTTTTACTGTAAAATTCAATATATCAGTTGTTATACAAGATACAGGATAATATTCAAGAGGTTGTGGTGTTTTACTGGCTGTTCGTTCGTATTTCATGGCATGATCACTCAATGTTTCTCGTCACTGTGATATACTTGCGTCTGTCTCTGGTATTGGCATTGTTGGTGTTAATATATCAAATCATATTGCCTCTTTGAATATATTTGTGATCTATATTCCTCCAGGTACTAGTACAGCTGATTATTCTGACTTCTTTGAAGCTTTGGAAATGCTCCATATTAGATATGGTCATGACTCATTATTTATAGGTGACTTCAATCTTCCTGAATATGTTGACTCTTTCAATGCTTCTCCTAACAATTATATTTCTCTTATGTTAATGTTAATGAGTTTTTGTGATATACTTCTAATCAAACAATTTAATTTTGTTAGAAATATCAATAACAGAATACTTGATTTGGTTCTTTCCTCTCGTTCTTGTCAAGTTGAGACTGCAAATGAATTTCCTGTTGCTGTTGACGGTTATCATCCTTCATTGTTTGTTACTGTTGATACTGACATCTCTAAAGTTTCTTCATTTGGCGGGAATACTGATCATTTGTCTTACAACTTTAGACAGTGTAATTTTATTGACTTATATTCTCATCTGGAGGAGGTGTCATGGGACGAGCTCGATGACTTCACAGATATAAACTCAATGATGGAATGTTTTTACTCAAAATTTAATAATATATTTGACATGTTTATTCCTAACACAACTCTGAGAGCTGGAGATCGATTTCCTGTGTGGTTTTCTAAGGAAACAAAATGTAACATTAAACAAAAATATAACTATTGGCGTAAATTCAAAAAATATGGGAACTCTGAATATTTTGAGAAATTCAAAGATTTGCGAATTAAAATCAAGAGGGATATTCAGGTTTCTTATCAGAATATTGTGAGGAAAATCGACTAGGATCTTAAACTTAACCCCAACAAGCTGTGGAGTTACTTCTCACAATTAAATAGTAAATCTTGCTTTCCAAATAATCTTTCTGGGCAGGAAGTAGTGGATGGTTTCGACTCCCATTTTAGGAAAAATTTTTCTCCTAGTGGCTCCCAATGTCTTGTTTCAAGCACAAATAATAATGTCAATACTTTTTTTATCAACAGATTGGATGATATGGATATCTTAAGGGTAGCTAAAAAAACCAAGAAATTTTTTATCTGGTCCTGACTTGGTACCTGCTTTTCTTGTTAAAGACTCTCTAGGTATTTTTCTAGTTCTGCTTACAAAATTTTTTAACCTTTTACTTGAATCATCTGCTTTCCCGGAAGTTTGAAAATAATCACGTGGTTTTCCAATATTTAAAGCAGGTGAAAGGACTCTTTTTTCCAATTATCGTATGGTGTCAATTTGTTGTGTCTTCTGTAAAAATTTTGAAGCTGCTTTATATGAACATATATTCTTTAACATAAAGAATAGATTATCTGTTTTTCAACATGGCTTCATGGCAGGTCGTTCTACAGTCACGAATTTAGTTACAATGACACAGTTTATTGATGCAGCTCTTGAGCATCATAGCAAAGTCGATGTTATATATACAGACCTTTCGAAGGCCTTTGACCGCCTTAATCATGCAGTTATTATTGACAGGCTGCACTGTCTTGGTTTCTCAGGGAATCTGATCGAGTTATTTAAATCGTATCTTAGAGGACGAAAGTAGTTTATTGAAATTAAGGGCTTTAAATCAGATAGTTTTGAAATATGTTCTGGAGTGCCACAGGGCTCCATCCTTTTTTTTTTCTCTTTATTGTGCATGCCCTTAGTCTTTTTACTCCACCCACTCCAAAATCACTGTGCCTTGAACTAGTCTGCACAGCGATTGGTAGGGTGAAGTTTTATAAAGCTCTGTCTCCGGTCTAGACTGACCGTAGATCAGTTGTCTTCTGCGGTCCAGAGCTTTACACTCGCACAAGATGTGCTGGGCTGATTCCTACCTTTGGCACAGAGCCTGCATGCGAGGTCCCACTCGAACCGCCCCATTTGATGCAGGTGTTGCTTGACGGTCATGTGTCCCGTCAACAGACCTGTTATTTTTCTGAGCTGTCCGCTGCTAAGATTTAGCAGCTCCACAGCTCTCTTTGAACTGGGTTCGTCAATTATTGACTTCCCATGTCTGAGCCCTGGACAGTCTGCCCAGTACACCTTGTGTTGGTTTCTGACCCAGGACTTAATGGCTTCCCTGGCAGTGCTCTTTGTCAAGCCCAGTGCCGGTTCTGGTCCCATAAATGGTTTTGCTGACCCTCTCTTAGCGAGACTGTCAGCTTCTTCATTGCCTTTACCACTGAGTGACCCGGCACCCAGATGAGGGTGACCTCATTCTGCCCAGCCAGGTCGCTCGTCTTGTCTCGGCACTCACTCACCAGCCAGGAAGTTACCAGTGGGCCACTTAGGGCTGCCTGGCTGTCTGTGGCTATGAGGATCCGCTTGTTGGTGTAGACCCTCCTCTTGTTCTCCCGCACACAGTGCAGGATGACATACATTTCGGGGGCTTCATCCTTGGTCCGGTTCTTTTTAATATTTGTATTGATGGTATATGAAACATCTTGGAAGTGCCTTACTTAATATATGCAGATGATATAAAGATTTACCTGTGCGTCAATCATCTTGATGACTGTAAGAAGTTACAGAGTAGTTTAAATCTATTCGATAGTTGGTTTGGTGGCAATGGACTTTCTCTTAATGTCGGTAAATGTTGTGTCATGTCTTTTTCACGTAAAAGGTGCCCCATCCTATTTGATTATAACGTAAATAGTCAGCTACTAGGAAGGCAATCTGTTGTTAAAGATCTTGGTGTTGTATGTGAACCAGTCCTCTCATTCAGGCAACATTTGCAGCATGCCACTGGTTCAGCCTACAGGAGAATTGAGTTTTTGATTAGAAATAGTAGGTATTTTGCTTCATCAGATACATTTATTTTGTTGTATTGCTCTCTGATAAGGTCATCTCTGGAGTATACTTTAGTGGTATGGGCTCCTTTTTATGTTACACAGATTGGTAATCTCGAAAATATTCAAAGAAAATTTCTCAAGTATACTTGTTTTCGTTTCGATGGTCAGTACCCTTGTATTGGCTGTCCACACAGTGATTTATTACAACGTTTTGACTTGCAAACTTTGGAGAATAGGAGAAAGTGTAGCTCTTTGATATTTTTGTATAAATTAATTAATTGCCAAACTGACTGTCGCCTCTATTGGAACAGCTTAATTTTAATGTACCACGTTTAGGATCACGCCATCTATTGACTTTTTATCCACTAATGGTTTGTACACAGCGTATGTGGTCTTCGCCTGTTTATAACATGTGTAATATATAATCAACTTTGGAGGGCAGTCTGGATGTTTTCAATTGTTCTGTGTTTAAAATAAAACGTTTGTTAGAACTTTGTTAACTAGAATGTGTATATTAATGTATTGTTCCTTTTTGTTTCTATTTATGTTATTTCACTATTTTATATATATATATATATATATATATATATATATATATATATATATATATATATATATATATATATATATATGTCTTTCTTCCCATCCTTAAAATGGCAATTTTGCCGTTGGATGGTGTATCTAAATAATTAAATAAATTAATTAAATAAATAAATATTATAAAAGTTATTTATAGGGTGTTTTGAGCTGCATGTTATAAAATTACGTTGACAATCTCAGGATGGCCCATAAGTCGTTGGTGATACAAGTGTTCCTTTTTTTAATGGAATAGCTCATTGTAGCATTACTACATTTTCCATCCAATTTTAATGCATGCTTGTAAGGAGAAAACATTTATATCGCCCATCGTTTTCGAGTTATTTCAATTGTTTTTCAACTTGTTACATTTTGGAACATATCAAAAATTGTGTTACGGCGTTTTTACCAATGGAAATCGGAGTCCCATGAAAATGACGCATTTAGGGAACTTTTCAATTATATTATTCATCAAAAAAATCGAGATGCCATATACAGGGATCTCAAATGACTTAGCCAATCTTTCTAAAAAAAATAAAATATTTTAAGTTTATTTTAGGAAACTGTTTGTACATTTTCAAACAGTAAACTTATTTTGATGAAATATGGTACATTGTTTCTGCTATAATATAGGTTATACTGGTAACCCCTGATTTCATTAAAAAAACGGACATATTTGCTATTAAAAACATTTTTATGAAATTCACTTCCATACCACACTTGCTGCATCCAGAGTTTTAGTTTATAAAGCTTCTTAAAAACTTACACAGACACATGATTTCCAGATGCACCAGATTGTTTTGCTTGCAGTCTAAAAAAATAAGATGGGATCTATCAAGCCGACCTGACAGTGAATGTGGGGGTTTGTAAGGGTAAAATGAATAAAAGAGAGATAAAAAATCAAACATCTTTGTAAAATGCTAAAACAATGGCAGAAAAAGCACGAATAGAGAATAGTGTGCAGGTAATGTGATAGCTGGTAAAGTCTTGTCTTATAGTTCTTTGGGGCGGGAGTTCTGAACTTGTATGCTTTCAGGGAATGGAAACTTCATTCACCTTGCAGCTGATAAAGCTAAACTCTAGAATGATTGGAGGATTCGTCATAGCTAGGGTCATAAGCGCACCCGGCAAGATTTTAATTTTGCCACGAAAGTCCTGCTGCGAAACCAAAATCAGAAGCTACGGTAGCTAAACTTTAAAACCTCCATCCCATTTGCTGAATGAGTGTGTCTTTTCTTAACTTTTGAAGTGGAGTCGTTATGGTCGCATCATCCTTGGCTCTTTCGTGGGACATTGTTTTAAACATTCGTTTACGCTTTTCAGAAAATTCCAGTTATATCAATAGCTCATAGGCTAGATGTTTTGCTGAATCAATAAACAGTTCCAATTGGTCATTAAAAAAGTCCGCAGGACTCTGCAAGTATTTTGATGCAACCTCAATGGAAATGGTTTTTTCCTCTAAAATGCGATTAACGTTGTCAATACTTCTAAGCAGATGATCCCATACAACCAATAAACAAATAATTTCGAAATTACTTAATCATTTTAAAAATTATTTTAGCTGAAGATACAGAAACAGATGTATATGTCCTCCTTTCATCAGTTTATTCTGCAATGGTATGTAATGTTTTTGCTATTTGCGGTAGTTAAGTGTAAATGGGCCTCATTTATGCAAACAAATGAAATCAATATAGATAACGAATTTCTTTCTTTACAAAAATTCGCTAATGAAATTGAACAAAATATTTCCTTAGTTAAATTCAATGAGGAATTTGCAAATTTTTTTATTTTCCTCTTATTCAATTCCCCACATTGTATAAAATCAATTGTCATATAAAATTAAATTTTTAACTAATAGTTTTCCTGTAAAAAAATATAGAAAATCAAAATAATTGTCTCCGCGCCAAAACGCAGCCGTAAATAAAGAAGGCCTACTGTGACGTCACGATCCAGTATCGTCCAAAGCGAGTCTCGCTTACTCACACTGAGATCCTCATCTCACCATTAGTGTTTATGAGACTTACGTGTGCCGGATAGTTATTGTTATCAACTTATATTATTGTTAATATCTATATACTCGTATTATTTTAAAAACTGTACAGTCTTATAGTATGGCTACAGAAGTTGAATTTGTCCAAAGACAATCTGATAATTTACCAAAAATTGATATACTAGTAATGTTTAGGTTTTTAGGAAACAACCCGAATTTCATGGGTGCTGAACTAAAAGGAGTGAAAGCTGGGAGGTATGTGTCTGATATGAACCTTATTTTATCCTGTAAATATCTTTGTTGGATTTTATGTAGTAATTTTTTATAAAATATAATGTAAATAAAAGCATAACCTCAAAATGTTCTCCATTCAAATAATATACCAGAAAAATATATATTTGTTGTAGATCTGCTCGTGAAAGTTATGGAGTCAATGCTGTCGGCTGGGTGCAGGTAAAACGAGACGGTGATATTTGTATTGTAAAGGCTAGAGTTACTCCGGAGGACAGTGTTCGGAAGAAGACTTATACTGTGAAACTAGAGTGCAATGAAAGTGTTGAAACGATTTTGTCAGTTCAATGTGAGGATTGTGCTGCATCTCTAGGTATGTAGTTTTTAAATTTTGAAAGTGTCTACATCCCTCAGACAGTCATATTAAAATAATTATTTGACCATTGCGGGGGTGTGAAGTTTGAAACAAAATGTTTAAAACATGTTTTTCTAAAATGTTTTAAACACTTGTTAATCTCAGTTTTATTCTTAAAACAAAAATAAACTATAGTATCTAATATATTATTATTAATTATAGGAGGTTGTAAACATGCAGTGGCTTTACTAAGTTGGGTGCACAGATGTAGCAAAGAATCACCAAAAACTTCTACCGAATGCTATTGGAAAAAGCCTGCGCTTTCAAATGTTGGCACACATTTGGAACTTGTGAAAGCCGAAGATTTGGGTAAAACGAATCCACTGCTAACTACAAACGACACCAGTTTCTTGCAGTCGTTTGTAAACTATAGCCTAGAGCTGGGAACCACCGATACCGTGCTGATGAAATATTTCAAGGAAGACAGCGAGTTTGAAAAATTGTCTCTACATAGATTGCTAGAAGAATATGTAACTGAATCGAATGATACAACAGCAGATACGTTTTCTACATTTTGTACAGAAAGAATGACTAGACATTTGCAGGGATGTTGCAAGGATAACAGTAGATCAAACGGAGAGTGCTTTATGGCACGAGTTACGTTACTTGATAATTACTGTTTCAAAAGCTTATGATGTAGCCCATTGCATAACTACCGGTGGGTCATTGGTCGAGTCAGTTTTGGGAGCATCAAAATTAAAGGACACGGCTGCCATGGCTAGGGGAAGAAGACTTGAAGGAGAAGTTTTAAGATTAGTCGAAAAACAAATTGGACAGAAAATCCAACAGTGTGGGTTAGTCCTTGCTCCCGACCAACCATTTATTGGAGCATCACCTGATGGAGCATGCGATGATTTTTTAGTTGAAATTAAATGTCCGACTTCTTCAAAGGCTTATAATAGATATGTAACATCAAGTTTTGTTATTACAACAGTTGTTAAAAATAATTTCAGTTAAAAATTATATTCCGTTTTGACATGCAGTGTTCCAGGTTGTAATAATTTCATATCTCAACACCTCGCCACCGAAAAGGAGTTTTCAAAATATTTTCGTATTCTATCATCTTTTCCATGAATAGTGTAGTGACTTAACTTAAAAAACTTTGTATGTGTTCAAAGCTAAGTATGAAAATCACCTGTTATAGACACAAAATGTAATGCATAATTAAGTTACGAGTAGAGATGTAAAAAAAGAGTATTTTCGTCACACAAAAAGATTCAAACAAATACCACAATAGAAGAGTATTTGTTACATTTTGCTACATATATTTGTACTGCATTTTTATATATTTTACTATTTTCATTGTAAAATAATGAATATAAAGTAACTAGTATTCTACTTATTAAAAGTAACTGAAATTTACCTTATTTGTAGCTAGGTATTTTACTCTCATAATAATCTTCAAAATAAATCGCTTGTTTTCTTTGCATGTGTTAACTATTCTTATTACCCCTATCATTTGTAGTTTTTTTGTGCTGGGTGGGGCCGACTTCTTAATAATTTAATATAAATTTGTTACCATTATCCGCCAGTATTGTATTGTTTTTTTTTAAATTTTGTATTTATTTTAATAAATTTGACGCTGAAATGGAAAAGCAGAACCTGACACATGTCACGCGTCTGAATTTCAGATCTTTTGTTTGCCCAAACTATTGGTATTATTATTGCTAATTATTACTAATTTTATTTATTGTTGTTCTTATTAATGTATAAGTGATTCATTTTAACTGTTGGCAAACAGTAAATTTTTTATTAAAAATAAAAATAATAAATATGTACTTTATTTGAAATCTGTTTTTATTTAGATAGCATAATATTTGAATATTATTAATTATTAAAATATACTAATTTTAGCAATATTGGATATTTTAATTAATTAATTAATTAAAAAAAATACAATCAATTTTTTTATCTACAAGTGATAATAATAATGACTATGATTTGAAACTGTTTCTAATGTCATAATAACTTTTATTGCCGCACTAGTGTGTTAATGACATTTCAAATGAAATTTGGCTCGCTGAGACATTTATTAAATAACGTTTAGAAATATGAACATTTGATTGCCCTCAGGTCTCCCAGATAAGCTGGTCAGGTATTCTACCATTAGACTATCAGTACCAAGGCTACTGTCATTGCCACTATATTTATATATAATAATGTCTATATCCTACTTGTTATGTAAACAACTATTATTAACAACATTTTTAAATTGTCAACTTACACATACAAGTTTGCAAAATGAATAATCACTTCTTATCCGCTTCTTTTAATCTTATATAAATAATTTAAATTTTAAAATTGCATTTAGAATAAATGTTTTTGACAGTTTATAATGGCACAAGCACACATTATCACATGATCCATTATAGAAGTTAAATGGTTGTCAACAAAAGCATGTGGTAGCAGCATGTTAAACTCCCGCAGTCTTCCTATGACTCTCTCCACATTCACACGTAATGCAGCTATCCGTTTCGACTGCTTCACTTCATCAGCAGAACTCGGGAGTTGCAGCAGATACTGAAGGTGGCCTAATAAGTACACAGTCTTTCTGTTGTAAAATGTTTCTAACATTTTTAAACCCTCTATCAGTCATTACTGCTATCCCAGGTTGTAGTCGTTCTGCATATCCTGAATCTTCTAGGATCATAACATCTGAAGCTATTCCGCCATAGCCCTTGCAAATGAACGAAACCAGTGCATCTGGCATACAGGATGAGATATTTTATTGTATTCCCCTTCTTGTATTAAGACCATGTTAGAGCCTGATTTATGGGGTTACTAGGTTTCTCTATTTGAATTTCCAAACAATCGATGATTGAAACTACTTTTCCATACCTAGCTCTAAATGGAATAGGTAAATGGCGTCAAATAGTTTTCATGTCTGGCCAATAAATTAACTGTTGAAGGAATTTCTTTTCAGATTGTTACTCTACGTTACATACGCTTTCTTATGGTGTGTGCCGTTTTGGTAGTTTCCAATTGATGTTAAGTCGACCATCCCCGGTTGCTGCCTCACTGTATTTTGTGACTTAATAACAATTATTTTTCTTTTGCAATTTTCACCGGATTCATATAGTTTTTTCTGTTTTCAGAACAGGTAGGAACTGAAACTGGTAGTCCTACTCAAGCTACAAGACATATTTCTGCTGAGCACTCCAGTGGAAAAATAAGCCTGGCAAAGGTAAGTTATGGTGTAATGTAACATATAAAACACAATTTGTTTTAAAATAATGGAATATGCAAATGTCTTTGGATGTATCAAAATTGTAGCATTATTTAAGTCAAGAAAAGTAGTAGTATTAGATGCCAGTTGGTAAATCAGCTGCTGTCTATGAGAACCTAAAGATTTACACTGGAAAACAAATATGTATGCCTCACTATTTAAAACTAAAGGAAAACGCTACCAGCTTTTATCTAAGTTGCTTGCTTATCTTCCAAAAAAACTTTGCTAACCCCGCAAAGCAGACTACAAACATGCAGTAAATTGGAAAATCTTTTGTGTATCTCAGCTCAAGAGTAATTGACCCTGTAAAATTACAGGTATATAATTAAAAAAAAAAGCAAACAGATAATATAGTTTAGTTTGTCTGTATACTTATAGATAATAAGGTATAGTAGTATGTGTGTTAAGACATGGTAAAATTGTGTGGTTTGTGTGGAACAGTTATCTGCTTTCTGTCTAAAATCTTACATTAGTACAATATATGATTATCTAGACAAGGATGGGTTATTCCACAATATAGTGGGTTGTCTATACTAATTTCTACTAGGTCAGCGGTTCTAATTATGGTGAAAATACATCAAGCCGTACATACATTGTCCCTATATTAAGGAAGAAATGGGCCAGAGCTGACAATTTACAAAATTGTTAGTTGGTTGTACACAGTCCCTATTTTATAACATTGCGTGTTATTTGGAGCTGTCATGACAACATACTACCTGGTTCCGCACCGAGATGGCGACCCTGTCGTACATCTTACAACGTTCTGGGAGGCTGGCTACCACAGCCGTATTACTTTATAGGTATGTTCTCTCTGTAATTAGTATACTGTACTGATGAGCTCCAATTAGAGCGAAACCGGTCTGCGGTTCTAATTATGGTGAAAATACATCTAGTCTTACATACATTGTCCCTATATTAAGGAAGAAATGGGCCAGGCCTAACTATGGTGAGAATACATCTAGCTTTACATAGTTTAAGTTAAACTAAGTTCGGAATAAACGTCTTAATTATATATGTAACTAGTTCAAGCATGGTATGTGTGATTTTAATGATAGATTAAATTAGGTGTAGTACTTTAAATTGACATAATTTTATACAACTCTGTTGTTTAAAATTGTGTTATGTGCAGATTTTAATTTTTAGTGTATTTTTGTTAACTGTTCCTGTTTATCACTTGTTTATCACTTGTTTTGTTTGACTTATATATACAATGATTAGTAAAGATTTATGTAGAGATCTTGTATTTCATTTGTCCTTTCTGTAGTACCTACTTTTCTTTTACTAAATCAAAAATATTTATCTGATGAGAATTCACTATAATAACACACTTGCTGCGTCCCGAATATTTTGTCTCCTCTTAACTTGGTAGACTCCAACCAAGACCACTATTTGCCCTGGTTTCCATAAGTGAGTGTTGAAGGTAAAATATAACAATAATCTCTATTTACCAACCAAATACAAAAATAAAATTACAAAAATAATAACACAATAGAATATACATATAAATGTAATAGCTCACAGAAGTTAGTGACTTGTCAAGAGCAACTATATAATACTTAATACTAGAATACTGTATAGCACTGGCAGAAGCCTTCAAAAGCTAATATATTAGCGAAAAATTAAATGGCGGTTTCACAATGAGTAAAGATAGACCAGAACATCGATCCAATACAAGGAAAAGCTGCAAAACTTTTTAGGTCATCTGTACAACCATTTCACACGAAAGAACACAATCCAGAGGAGTCAGTAATAAAACTTAGGTAGGTGACCAAGATTAAAAGCATACCAAAGGTGTGCCCAGGTGCGCACACACACATACACAAACTTTGCCCAATACTCTTATAACATCTGCATGTCTACTTTTCTAATTCTCGTGTTGTAATCATGTAATGTAATACCGGCAAATATTTCACTGCTACGATGTTTCAGAATAACCAAGGTATATATTTGAACCCAATCCATTACTTTTGCATCATCATACAACTCACTGGAGCTAAAAGTATATGTCTCTACAAAGCACTGAACCACTGTTATATATTATTATATCAAGCCTTTTTAGATGCATCGCCCCATCCGATAATGTCATATGTCAGGTGTGGCGAGAATGATTCAGGGTCCGAAGATCAAGTTCAAGGAAATGTCTAAGGTTTTTAAAATTTCTAAGGAGACACTTTTATTTGGAAATATACTATAAATCTGAGACACGTCTTTGGAAACTTCCACCATGCTAAAGCACAACACACACCTTTAAAGATTTCAAATAATATCTCATAAGTCAGATGAATGTAAGATATATCATATATTATTATTATAAGACAGCTGTTTCGCTACAATGTAGCTTGTTGAGAGATAAAAGTGAAGAAGATAAATTTGAAGATGCTACACCAAAGCGAAACAGCTGTCAATAATATAGGTTAAACCTTATAATAATTTGTATTATTAATTATGAGAATATATTTACATCAAGGTTCGACCATAATAACCTTACTTTTAAATCCGTTTACATATTATTGTGCATGCATACAATGGCTATTCTAAACATGTTCCTACAAAAATGATTCAAAAACGCTATATTCACTAAGTTGGATACTACTAAAATTCTTATGGCTCAAAGTTTTATAAGATATGTACTTACTCAAGCTACGAGCATGTTCTCTCTCTTCAATTTCTTTTTCTCGATCAGCTAGATACGGCTTAGAACGGCTACATCTCACTAAAGTAGGAGATGGGGTTGGACATGACATTAGTGTGTCATGTTCCTCATCAATGTGGGCTGAAGCAAACATATCCCATAATTTACCAAACTTAATTGGTTTGGCTTCATAAAACTCCCTATCAACTATCTTTGGTTTGAGTCTTCGCTTCAGTTTGGCAAAATTTTCCATTATATTCATACACAAATTACAGAGAACATCACTTTGCCTCAAATGTTGTACAATCTTGCAAAAAAAAAAAAGAATACCTCTTAATAATTTAAATTTAGTCAAGCTTGTTTGTAACATTCGATAGCATTCAAATAAAAATCTTTTGCATAAGAGAACAATTTGTCATTGTCAACAACAAAAGTCATTGGAATTTTAAACTACAATTTTCTTATTATATGTATTACTATGTGTTCTAGTTCATATTTACAGTACAGTGTGTTCTATAAATGGGTATAATCATGCACTTGCAGCAAATACAATTTGATTTTAAGTTCATGTTCCAGATTATTGTTGTTTCAGATATCAACGAACTAAATCTAAACAATCCTCACTTGTCCCAAAAAACCGGATTGGTTTCAGTTTCTTTGAAGGAATAACTAGTAGCTATAATTGTTATGCATATATTATTGAATACATTAAAGACTGAAACATGGATGATTCAAAAGAGCTCATATTTAGGTGGAGAAGTGAAAATTATCCATTTGAACTGAAATGCACAGTGCAATGAAAACAAAGAAAGCTGTGAATAACAAAAAAAAAGCTTATAATAGAATTGGTCAACAATAATGATGTGAGAAACAAATTGCGAATAACAAGAAGGAAGCTTATAGCAGAATTGGTCAACAAAAAGATGTGAGAGGGAAACAAAAGCATTTCTTGGAGTACAGGAAAATTAGAAGTAATTGCCAAAGAGTAGTTAGTGACAGCAAGCCAGAACTCGAAGTGAAAGAGACTGAGAAAATGTATACCGAAAGCGCAGAGTGGTGTCAAGGTATAGGATGAGTAAGGTGTTACAACAGGTAAATTCCTGACTGGTGAGTGAGTGCCGAGACGAGACAAGCGACCTGGCTGGGCAGAATGAGGTTAATCTCATCTGGGTGCAGGGTCACTCGGGGGTCAAAGGCAATGAAGAAGATGACAGTCTCGCGAAGAGATAATCAGCAGAACCATTTATGGGACAAGAACCGGTTCTGGGCGTGACAAAGACCACAGCCAGGGAGCCATTAAGTCCTGGGTCAGAAACGAACACAAGGTGTACTGGGCAGACTATCCAGGGCTCAGACATGGTAAGTCAGTAATTGACGAACCCAGTTCAAAGAGAGCTCTGGAGCTGCTAAATCGTAGCAGAGGACAGCTCAGCCTGCAACTGTTGATAGTACATTTCAGCTAACAACCAGAAGTGACAGAGTTATAAATTCAGCTATTAAATTTAAGTTGTAATATATTTAACGTGTTCTGCTTCTTAATTCCTTTTTAATTTTAAAAGAGGCATGTGACATATATAATCAGGCTTGGCTAAATAAGACATTGACGTTAGATGACTGTCGACTGTCAGATGATTGTCTGATATGAAATAACAGATAATGTTCATATTAGTTGTTGTTAGTAGTTTGGTACTTGACAGACAACTTAATATATAAACTACTGATTCAAAGTCTTGTGCTTAATTACTTTAACTAGTACATAACAGAAAGCATAATATGGTCAAAATGATAGTTATACTTCAACAGCAATATTAGGCAGCTCTAGATAAGGATGGGTCAGCATAGAAAATTCTTCCTTCTGCTAGTACATGCAAAATAACCTTTCTTCTATGATGCAATATATAATTCTTCAAATATACTACTATGCAAGGGAGACAGGTGACTAAGGAAAATAATTTGCATGTTTTGTATTGGTTGATGACAGGAAGAGGTCGCACTGACCACATAGTCTCCCTTCAGAAAGTGATTGAAAAAGCTTGAATAATGGAAAAATAGTGTATAGTATCCAGGGATGCACAATTAAAGAGGTAAGCCAACAATCATCTAAACTATGGTCATTATATCCCACCTAGACAAGGACAGATAATGTGCCACATAATTTGACATTAGAACGTATATACAATGTCAGGTATTTTAGTTCATGTGTCACTGTCAACTTGGCAGTCTAACGCTAATTGCTTGTTTTTGTCTCACCAACCCAATTGCTTCACTATATCACAACATCTTCTTTCGTATGCAGACTACACTTACATGCCATATGCGATACACTGCAAGCATCGCTCGTCGGCACAGCTCTTTAATTGTGTATCTGTAATTGCATCTTTGTAGATTTAACAAAAGCTTATGATACTGTAGACAAATAGATGATGTGGCATATCTTAAAATAATTGTGCGTGATTGGCTGATCCAAGGTATACAATTTTTATGATAGCAGCAAAGCATTTGTGAAAACGAATAGAGGCGCCAGTGATTAATTTACAAGGTGTAAAGCAAATATGTGTATAAGAGACGCGTGCTTAGAGGCAAAAGGTGTGAAAATAAATGCTTCTGATGTTAAAGTGTTTCTTTGTGCTGAAATTGCAGTAAAATAAGTGAATCTGGAAAAGAAATGCAACGAGTGTTAGAAATATTGATGAATGTAATGGATAAAATAAACCTATACATAAATGAGGAGTAGACAAAAGCTACAGTGTTTAATAGGGAATGGGGAACAGACCCTTGATAATAAATTGATGTGTGGAAGAGTGTATGCAGTTAGAAAGATTGTTTTTGAAATATGGAAGAAAGGTGCCAGGAGCTGTGATCACTGTAGCTAAGAGTGGATGTTTATCTAATGAGGACAAAGTCGCTGTATATAACACTGTACTGGCCAGAATTGTGCTGTAGAGCTGTGAAAGTTGAATGTGTCAGGTAAAGCATGTTGTAAGGGAATTTAATGCTGTTGGTATGCACTACATATTTAAGACGAGTGACGAGTAAAATGAGAAGAGATAAAATTATTGGGAATGCAAGAGTGCAACAAACTTTGGAGAAACCGAATTAAAGAGATATGCTAAGATAGTTTGGTTACATACAATATACTAATTGGGATAAAATGACAAATATAATCTAGAGAGAGAACGTGGATTGTAAGAGAGGCTGTGAAGGCCCAGAAAAGCTTGATGTAGGCAACATATTAAGAGAACATATGTCAAGAATTTGAGCAATATAAGTGCATGTTTGGTGTAACAAGTATGTGGTATATAATCTGGCAGGTTGCTATTGCACAGTAGGAAAGTGATGTGACTAACATTTTGTTTCATTACATGAAGATATGACAGTTTTAACAAAAAAAGTTTTTCGAATGTATGTCCAATGAAGACATCATTTAAACACAACAAACACACACACCTATGCACACACACAGAATTTTTTATTCCTTTATCAAGGCTACAACATAGAAAGGAAAAATTACATTTTACATTAGATAATAAAAAATGGTTTAAAAACTTATATATAAAAAGAGTTTTGAGAATAAACTAGGGAAAAAATTATATAAAACATTTATAAAATTTTGGTGTTAAAATGTAAGTTGATATTAATAAATGTCAATATAAAATATGATGAACTTAATCTTTCATTTTAAGAAAAACCTACACATATATACAATCGGGTAACAATTGCCTTACTTTTTGTTTCATACATTATTACATTCAAATAAAAAAAGAAAAAATCCTTAAATAATGTATAAGTAGAGCGTTGAGAATAATATTGAGAAAAAATTATATAAAAACAAATCTTTATAAAATTTTGGTGTTAAAATGTACGCACTGTCTAGACCTTTGACTATATAGAGAATAGACCCGGCACACAGCCGAATTGTTTGAAGCCAACATTCAAGGGACTCTATGTTTACATCGGTCCTCTGCTCTGATTGGGTGGTGGCTTAAGCGTTGCCGCTATGTGATAATTCATCCTTAAATCGCCGAATATGCTAACAAGTTGAGAATGATAAATGTATTACTCTTCTGTTATTTAAGACGTCACACTTACATTAGGGATTATTTATGAATGTTAAGATTTACTAACGTTATATTCCTTGGTTTCTCCCTTCTTTATGTAAATATAACCAGAAAACTCATTTTAAAATCTTTATCTTGCTGCATGTGAAGTATCTAGATTTGTATTAATCGACAGTTGTGGCTTGTATTTGTCTGTGAATAGTATGCAAGTATACTGAAAATTTATTTTTGTGTTACCTTGATTTGCAATAAAGGTTTTGAGTTTTGTTTATGCAAAATGATGAAAAAGTATATTGCTTGTAGAAGATTACCTGAGGATGTGGCAACGATGTCTCTGCATGTTGCTGTTTGCAATTCTCAGCGGCGGCACGTCAGTTTGGCACTATTTTTAGGTTTCCATCTACTAACATGGTGTGCTGCCTTAAATAGAAAATCGGATACGCTGCCGAAATATTCTTATTTATGTTCACAGCATTTTAATAAAGACTTTTATTATTTACCCAAGTGGAAGAAGGGTCTTAAAAACGCAGCGTCTCCATCAGTTTTAAGTTCTCCAGTGCCTTCTACTTTTGGCATGAATAAGCTCTTGCTCACGCAGATAGAAGGTGAAGAATTCATCTTAGCTTCCTATTTTGTAAACCTTTATTATTGGTAAAATTAATAAATTACCCGATAAAAATTGCAGTCATAGTTTTCAAGAAAATAGTGATAAATCATCGTTATCATCAACTCTCACTGCTTTGGAACTATCATCATGTTCAACAGGTGAGGCACTTGGCAGTCCTCCTGAATTAACACCAAAAGCTAACATTACTCCAGGTCAAAAGTACGTTAATGTGCCTGGACTTAGAATTGAGGGGAAAATACTAGAAACCATTTTTATGAAATTATATTCCGTTCACTGAAAACTTATCAAATATCGTCCATTTTTAGGAAAAAACTTCCTTATTTTGTAGATATTTCCAGTTTATCAGGAACTCCAGAAAATATCTTTAAAAAATGATCTATTGCTAAACGAGTAATAAAAAAACAAAAGAGGAAAATAAATATATTGCGCCAACAGAAAAGACGTCTTAAGAGTTTGTCACCAAAAATCGCTGATTGAGCATTTTAAAAGTCGTACTGCTTTTACGGAAAATACAGAAACATCCCTGAACGCCTCACTTTTGAGTGTTATTGAATTGATATCATTGCTTGTAATATTTTAGGCCTCTTTACCCACACAAATAGATCTGATTAAACAGCTTTTAAAATGTCCACAACGGAACTATTCATCAGACGTAAGGTCGTTTGCTATTACCCTAAATTTTTATTCAAACAAAGCTTATAATTACGTTCGAGAAAAATTGATGAAATCTTTGCCACATCCTCGAACAATTTCTAAATTGTTCCTGGATTCTGCAAAGAAGCATTCGCGGTTTTGAATTCAAAAGTCGAGAAGCAGCTGAAAAATGTCGCAAAATACTTTGTTGAATACCTAATCATCGACGAGATGTTCATAAGACGTCAGGAATAAGTTTTGTGGTAACGTAAATATTTGCATGGATATGAATAATTCAAACGAGCTTCCAGTGGCTAAAGAAGTTTTGCTTTTCTTATTAGTTGCTTTAAATAACCACTGGAAAGTTCCAGTGGATTATTTTTTCCTAGCTCTCATTTCTCGTAAAGAAAAAGCAAGCCTATATTATTTAATCGGGCTTTAAGTTTCATCTATCAAGCAAGAATAGTCGTTACTTCCGTAAGTTTTGATGGAGCAGCTGCAAATATAAGCATGATTAAATGTTTGTGAGCAAATTTAGATACATTTATTCAAGAAGGTTTAAAGGCTTATTTGCCGCATCCTGTAACCAATGAAAATGTATATATTTTCCTAGATGCTTGCCACATGATGTAATTAATAAGAAATTATCCGGTAAGTTGTAGATCTATAAAACATGGCAGCAGACAAATCAGGTGGTCACTTTTAGAAAAACTGGTAGAGCTGCAAGGTTTTTTCTTAAATTTTTGTTGAAAACACTTTTTACTGAATTTGCATAGAAAAAAATCGCTTGTGACGAGATCACAACATTGCAACATTAACACTTTCGAACATTTTATTCGAGAAATCATTTCTATAAAAATTCACTACCATAACGCACTTGCTGCGTCCAGACTTTTTAGTTCATAGTATACTTAAATAATGTATGGGTAGTTAAACATCTTTTAAATTTTATTTTATTATTTTAATCGTATTTATGAAAATTTCAATCCTATTTCTCGAGACGCCTGTGGTGTCGAGGACCATGTAAACAAACATTTTATTCAATGTTGGTTTCAAACATTACAACGCATCGCATTGGGTGATGCCTGGTCTATTCGTAGATAGATAGTCAAAGGTCTAAACAGCCCGTTGGCGGCATTGTTAATTAATACTAAATAAAACCGTCTTTCGACGGCTTTATACCTTGCCAAATTGAAAAGCCGCTGAAAACGTGCGTTATTTTACTATTTTCGACGGTTATTCTTTCGCATTATGCAAGTTGCCGCCCAGCGACGGAAATTTCAATTTGAAATGATGAATACCGCCGAAAATTAGACAACCTAACTTTACTTCATTACCGCGTTTCGCGTTTCTAATGTTTAGTAAGTGGCGAACTGCCAGTGGGTAACTTTATCAGTGCAATTTGTAATATTTTTTATTGTTTCATTTCGGCGTGTAAAAGTGTTATTTAAAAAACGACGCTGAGTGATACCATTGTTAGTTGCGAAGATTTAGTAGCAGCTCTCCATAGTTATTGTAAAAGGGAATACATAGCGTTTTGGAAAAGAGATGCAAGAACTACTTCGGCGGTCCGGAAAAAACGGACAGGTTTATTAACTCTAAACTAAAATATTATCAGTTAAAATATACATATACTAGTTAATAAAAAAATAAAAGCCATTATTTTAGGCACTGTATGAACATTTACGACAATAGCGACAACTTCCTACTGATATTCAGCCAGAGATTATTCATTTAGCGAATCTTAAGTCAAAAAGGAGAGAAGTAAAATGTTACATACAGGAGAAATGCAATAAGCTGGTAATTTTACAGGACATTGACAATGTAGCAAGTAAAGAAAAACATGCTCAGGAAAAAAAAATATCGCTAAAAGAATGTACTGAAAAGTTAAAAACCAAATATGGTATGTTATAATAGCTTTTTTGGTTTGGAACTGACAAACTATTCTTTTTTATGTGCTAACTTTCACATTTTAAGTGATGAGGAAAACAATTTTAAGGCTTTATTTTTCCAAACTAAACATATGAAACATTATCTGACAGCCTATCCAGAATTTCTGTGCATCGATGCTACTTACAAATTACTGGATATTAGAACATTGGTGCTAAGAATCATCAATGAAGATGGTAATACGCTATCTGAAACCTTAAATTGTTTTTTTCCAAGTTCAAAGCAAACAATGCAAGATGAGTTTGTGAAGTCCATTATGGCTGATAGACTTGAACGAAAGAAGGATTTTTAAAGAACATTTTCCAGGTGCACATATTCTTATATGCATTTTTCATGTAATAAGATCATTTAATAGGGAAATACAAACAAACAAATTGCACATAACACCTGCTCAAAGTCAGACTGCTCTGGAAATTATTCAAAAAATGGTAACTCTACAAATGTACAAAATTATAATGTTTTGTACAAGGATTTGTTAAAAGTGTCAACTAGCAATAGTAGAATATTTCAATAAAAACTGGCATGGGATCAAAGGCAAATGGACTATAGGAAAAAAAATTCAGCATTAAATTTTTTTTAATACAACAAATAATATACTCGAATCACTTAACCCCAAAATTAAGACATTGTTAGAAAGATATAGCAGTCTTAATAATTATATTGATGACTTCTTTAAGGTAATATTGATAATGAATAATGAACGAGATCACAAGGCAGCAAATTTGGTTCAAAACTTACCCATAAACTTTTATGATAAAGATAGCATTCTTTACAACTGCCATCAATTCCTAAGCAACTATGCTTTTAAGTTCGTAGAGCAACAATACACAACCAAAAGCAAACCTCCTGCCCAAAATTATACCACGACATTTGATTTATGTAACTGTGGTTTACAAACATCAATGTTATTGCCTTGTCGCCATATTTTTAGGAAACCAGAAGAACACAAAATGAACATGTTTGGGGGAAAATTATGTAACAAGAGATGAACCAGGAAGCATTATTATTCCAACCAAAGGATATTTCTTTTAGATATAAGTAATTTACAAGATGATTCAACGCCTTTTACATCTGAAAGCCATAGCGTAATAAAACATACCATCAAATTGAAGCAACATCAGAAATTTTGTAAAGCATGGTTGTATTTGAAGACATTAGCAGGTTTACTATCAAACGCTGGTGATGCAATATATCATGCTAAGTTTAGACAACTAATAAAACTTAGGATGGGTTGAAAATTATAAAGACAATATAATAACAGAATTGCAGTCTGAAACATGTAGCTCTGAAAATGTTTCAGAAGCGGACAAAAGCAGTGAACTTCAAATCATAAATATACTAGATGAAAATGAAATACGAGAATCGAATGCAGAAAATTACTAGTCACAATTCAGAAGTAGTATACAAACCCCTGTAAATCAGAGAATAAAAACAGCACAAGAAGAAATACCACTTATTTTTAACTATGATGATCTAAATATCGTCCCTAATTCGGAAGTGATCCAAACCCCTGTAAATCAGATATTAAAATCAACACAAGATTTTCAATTACCAATTATTTTAACTATGATTATCTATACATTACCCCTGATTTAGAAGTTGTACAAACCCCTAATCATGATCAAAATATCATCCCTGATTCTGCGAGTGAAACAGTTAACGAAACTCCAACAGACGACAAGCAACACAGAAATAGACATGGGTAATATTAAACTACCAGTGGTGATGAAGGAAAGAGGTAAATCCAAAGGTCGAGTTAATACCGTCATTGAATTGAAAGCAAAACGAAAAAAAAACACACAATTCGTTTTTCTCTATATTAAAACGATTTCCATTTTATACCATGTTAAAGATGCAAAACTTGCCCCTTACAATATCCATCAAATTTCTTGTAATCTTATAACAATTTTAAATGTTAATAAAGGCAGAGGGTATTCCAATTAAGAAAATGCATGTTTTTTTTTGTTCCCTCAGGGCTCGTCCGCGGCCTTGCCGCCCCGATAGCACCGCAACCCTTGGTTGATTGTGCATACCCCTAGTCTTACTCCACCCATTCCAAAATCACTGTGCCTTGAACTAGTCTGCACAGCGATTGGTAGGGTGAAGTTTTATATTGCTCTGTCTCCGGTCTAGAGTGACCGTAGATCAGTTGTCTTTTCCGGTCCAGAGCTATACACTCGCACAAGATGTGCTGGGCTGATTCCTCCCCCTCGCCGCAGAGTCTGCATGCGAGGTCCCCTTCGAACCGCCCCATTTTATGTAGGTGTTTCTTGACGGCCATGTGTCCCGTCAAGAGACCTGTTGTGTTTCTGAGCTATCCTCTGCTAAGGTTTAGCAGCTCCACAGCTCTCTTTGAACTGGGTCCGTCAATTATTGACTTCCCATGTCTGAGCCCTGGACAGTCCGCCCAGTACACCTTGTGTTGGTTTCTGACCCAGGACTTAATGGCTCCCCTGGCAGTGCTCTTTGACACGCCCAGAGCCGGTTCTGGTCCCATAAATGGTTCTGCTGACCCTCTCTTCGCGAGACTGTCAGCTTCTTCATTGCCTTTGACCCCCGAGTGACCCGGCACCCAGATGAGGGTCACCTCATTCTGCCCAGCCAGGTCGCTTGTCTCGTCTCGGCACTCACTCACAAGCCAGGAATTTACCCGTGGGCTACTTAGAGCCTTAAGGGCTGCCTGGCTGTCTGTGGCTATGAGGATCCGCTTGTTGGTGTAGCCCCTCCTCTTGTTCTCCCGCACACAGTGCAGGATGGCGTACATCTCGGCCTGAAACACCGTTGCATGGGCTCCGAGGGAAATACTGTGACTTACCCTCGGTCCTTCCGAGTAAACACCTGCCCCCGTCCCACGCTCCCCGCCAGATCCGTCCGTGAACCAGACGAGCGCGTCCCGTGGTATGCCCGGCGTCTCCTCCCGCCATGCCCCGCGATCAGGGATTTCCACTATGAAGTTGTTTTCCCTGCACATTCGCGGGCTCGCGAAGTCTGACCTCATTTCAAGCATGGGTTCCTTCACGATCTCCTGAATTTTGCAGTGGCCCCTGCAGCCTGGGTTGATCTTCAGTCTACCATTGCAGGCTAGTCTGTATAGTCCTAGCCTGGCCTCTCCCATAATAACTAAGTGTAGGGGGGGTAGATCCAGCAACACCTCCATGGCGGCTGTTGGGGTTGAAGACATGGCCCCTGTGATGCCTAGGCAAGCCATCCTTTGGATCTTGCCTAGTTTTTGTTTGGCACTGGATTGTGTCACCTTAGGCCACCAGACCAGTGCCGCATATGTTAACGATGGTCTGACCACCCTTGTGTACAGCCAGTGGGCCATACTAGGTCTTAGTCCCCACGTTTTTCCATATAGCCGCCTAGTGACGGCTAAGGTCATGACTGCCTTACGCAGTATTTTTCCAATGTGACCATTCCAGGTTAGCTTAGAGTCCAATACGACCCCAAGATATTTTACCTCCCTGGCCATTGGAACGCTCCTACCGTATAGAGTGAGAGTTCTGTGGCTTTCACACTTCCTCCTCCTCGTAAACGGCACGACGGTTGCTTTCTCGGGGCTCACCCCGAGCCCTTGATCAACCGTCCACCCTTCCACCACTTTCAGTGCAGTCTGCATACGCTCCCACACTGCCTGTGTGACCTTTCCTCGGACTATGATGACAATGTCGTCCGCATAGCCCTGTACCTCATACCCCCCTCCCGAGAGCCTCCCCAGCAGGCCGTCCACGACTAGACACCAGAGCAAGGGAGACAGAACGCTCCCCTGCGGACACCCCGCCGCGACCCCCGCCAGCAGAGTCCCTCCCGCGAGTGAGGTGAACACCGCCCTGTCCCTGAGCATGGAACCGATCCACCTGCAGCAGGTCTCCTCTATTCCACGCTCCCGGGCAGCTGCCAGAACCGATCCGAACGAGGTGTTGCTAAAGGCCCCCTCTATGTCTAGGAAGGCCCCCAGCGCCACCTCCTTGTTCTCCAGCGTATTATCCAGTTTTAGCACCAGTTGGTGCAATGCTGTTTCTGTTGAGAATCCTGCTCTGTATGCATATTGTCCGCAGTGTAGAGGATATGCTTCCAGTACACCGCCCCTAATGTGCCGGTCGAGCAGTTTTTCCACTGTTTTCAGCAAGAAGGACACGAGACTTATTGGCCTCAGGGACTTTGCCTGGTCTGTTGGACGCCCAGGTTTAGGAATAAATACAACCCTGGCCAGTCTCCATGCCCTCGGAATGTACCCCAGAGCCAGGCTGGCCCTCATAATGAGGGTAAGCACCGGCGCCAGTATATCTATCCCCTGTTGGAGCATGATGGGCATTATTCCATCAAATCCCGGCGATTTGTATGGCTTAAAGCTGTTAATGGCCCATCTGATTTTGCTCCAGGTAACCACCTCTTTAGCGACTGTCCAGTCTACTCTAGATGCCCGCCTATAAGGCGCCTCTATTTCTGAGTGTTCCCAGTCCGGAGGTGATTGGTTTATTATGTTACAGCCGGGGAAGTGCGTCTGGAGTAAAATTTCCATAGTTTCCTCCCCCGAGCTTGTAAAGCCTCCCGTGGGTGTTCTAAGGGAGCCTATGTTAGTCTGAGGGCCCTTAGACAGGATCTTGTGTAGTCGAGCACTCTCGGACGTGTTTTCCACTTCTTCGCAGTGCCTCCTCCACGACTCCTTCTTGGCGTCCCTCAGTCTTTTGTTATAGGTTATAGTTATAGGTTTTGTTATAGGCCTGTCTATATTCATCCCATGCTCCCGACCTTTTGGCCGCGTTAAACAGCTTACGAACCTGCGTCCTCCTTTGCCTGAGGTCCTCGTTCCACCATGGGACGTTCCTGGTGGACACCCTCATTTTCAGGGGGCAGTTGGCGTTATAGGCCGAGGTAATTGCGTCTCGCAATTGGACTGCTGCAATCTCGAGGTCTATTGAATCCCTTATGGCACTCTCAACCCCCCGCAGTTCCACAGCTAGGTCTGCCCTGTAGGCTTCCGAGTCCGCCTTGCGGGGGTCCCGGTACCATACCGTTTCTTTTTCGACTTTGGCGATTTCAAACCGGATGTATCTGTGGTCTGAGCTACTCACTTCCCCAGACACAGCCCAGCTTTTAACAAAGTCACCCAGAAACTGGGTGGAAACTGTTAGGTCTAAAACTTCCTCACGCCGTGTTGTGACGAATGTCGGTTTATTACCTCTATTCAATATGTCTAAATTAAATTTCATAAAGAATTGTAAAAGTGCCTCACCCCTAGAGTTTGTGTCCGAGCTACCCCACAACTCATGGTGCGCATTCGCATCCATGCCGATGATGGTCTGCCATCCACCTGCTCTGCTACCCACCATCAGCTGCTCCAATTCGTTGGGTGGAGGAGGGTCCGTGCTGTCCCCTGGCAGATAGGCTGACGCGACAGTAATGTCCCTCAGCCCATCCGCTCCTCCACATCGGATTTTGATCGTTGCCAGGTCCCTGGAACAGAAATTCATTAGAGGGAGAAACTCTATCCCTTCCCTGACAAAAATGCAGTCCCTCGGATTCTCGCTGGACCTGCTGTAGATGAGCTTTCCAGTAGCTCCGCCGAGTCCCTTGATCTCTCCTTTGTAGGAGTACGGTTCCTGGATGAGGGCCACATCCGTGTTCCTCAGAGCCATTAGTAGTCCGGCCGTGGCTGCCCTACTGTGTTGGAGGTTGACCTGAAGGAACCTAAGTCCCATTAACCCTTAATTGCTTCCCCAGTGGGCGGAAGCTAACCCTTCCCATGCCCCAGAATGCCTTGAAGGAGGTTCCTTCAAGGGCTCTGTAAGATGTCGGGTCGATCGAGAAGGCGAGCGTCTGTCCTTTCTCCTCTGCCTTCCTGCTTAGAACCGACCAGTGTTGCGTCCCCAGTTCAGGGTTGTGGATCTTAAGTCTGCTGATCACCGTCTCCTGAGGGACCGTGTCAGGGATCCGTACGAGGACCTTGCGTCTCTTTGGGAGTTCCTTGGGCTCGACGGCTGTCAAGTCCGCCCCCTCCCAAATCTGACCGAGGCCCCCGATCGTTTTCCGCAGCCAGTCCCGCGACTGCGGGCCGGCACAGGTTGTCCAGAGGATGCCCCCCGTCAGGCGCGTCCGGTGGAACTGAGGCGGGCTCTCCCCTTCCTGAAGAGAGTCCACTGCAGCTACCACCGCAGCCTGGATCAGGTCCGCCTTCCCCTGGTCTAGCGTGACCTCAGGATGGCGTCTGTCAATCACCGCCATCCCGAGGCCCCCCGCAGCCTCCCTGTAAGAGCCAGTCTGCGCCGGTGTTCCGGCCTTAGTTCCTTTGGGAGGTCTGTCTGTAGTAGGCGTGCTAGAGCCAGAGCGCGGCGTCTTCCGACTCGCACTCTCCTCTTGCGCCTTTACAGGCACCCTGGCCCTTTTGGAACGTCTGTCTGTAGTGGGCGTGCTAGAGTTCGAGCGCGTCCTCTTCTGACCCGCACTCCCCTCTTGCGCCTTTACAGGTTTCTCGACCGTCCAGGTCCCGGCCGCCATTTTTTGCGCCCTCCGGAGCTTCTTTCTTTGCGCCCCGGAAAGACGCTTGGACTGCCGGGGCAGTCCCTCTACTCTAACAGTAGAGTCCTCACTGGTGGAGGGGCCCCCGGAGTCCGCGGAGCTCGCCGCCCTCCGGTGGGACCCAGCCTCCAGCTTGGGTGCCGGGGACAGGTCTCTGGCCGAAGCTACCCCCTGATCCCCCGTATCTACGCCGGTCGTGGGACCTCCAGAGTCCGCTGCCGCCCCCTGGCTCGTCTCCGTTTCCGGGATAGACTCAAGGCTCAAGTCTGTAGCCGGAGCCACTCCTCGAGCCTCATTGGTTTTGGTTTTATATGTATTTATAATCTTCATGTTGTTCCCACGAGAATGGGGGAAATACTGTCCACACCATCAGAACCCCCTGTGTGGTGCAAGGCGGGTTACTCTGGAGGGTTGCCTGGTACTCCAGAGGTTCCGTTCACGACACCATCGCCCTGGTGCCATCCATCCATAGGCACGGGTCACGTGACACCGTAGATTGGGGGAGTTTAGTTCGACCTCCTTGTCTAGATCCGTCATGTTTAGTTATTAGCAGGGTCACCTCGTGCAGGATGCGGATTTTTACCGCGCATGACGGTCTTGGGGAAAGCTTCATCGGGAGTTTATGTTGTTATTTCCACTTCCTCAGCTTGCCCCCTGGAGTCCTTTGGCCCGCGACTCCTTAACCCCAAAATGCATGTTTGGTTCGTCACAGATTTTTGGCATACCTTGTATACAGAAAAACATTTTTCAAATTAAATTTATCTTGACTGCTCATTGGCTACACCCAAATTTGGTAAAAAGAATATTTATTTTTAATCAGATATTGATTTTTGTAATTTTCACCAGAATAAATGTTTAGTTTGTTTTAGTATAAAAGTAGATTTATTTCACATCTCGACATAAGCAAAATAATAATGAAATACTAACTAAAATTGATCTGCAAAATTAGCAGCTAAAGCGATTTTAAATGTGTTCTGGTAAAATTTGTTTTATGAGCGCCAGTAGGTAGGTCGTCGGTTTGGCCAGACAGACTGGTACATTTGAACTACACATTTGAATTGTGGTTAAGTATGGGCGCTGCATTACCGACATGACATCTGACAGTTGATGTTGACAGATGGCGGTAGTTTTCAAATATAGTGACCTTTCTTTAGTCTTGATCTAGGCAATTGGAATCAGGTGATGACATCATCGGAGCTCTGATTTTCATAATTGTAACTGAATGCGTTGTGGTCTAACACTACTTATTTAATCATATTAAAAAAGCAGAGTGACTACTTGATGGGTTTGAACCCAGTTACCTTGGAATGAAAAGTTCAACGTGCTTTCCCACTAAGCTATATCAAGACTTATTATTTTACTGCTTAATGTTTGCATATATGGGACTATTTAAATAGGTTAAATAAGACACAGTTTTATTAGTTAATTAGTTAGAATATTCAAATTCCTACCTTACTAAATGCTTACATTCATATCTAAATAAAACGCAATTATTAACACGTTAGATAACCAAATAGTTTTATTTATTCAATGTTACCCATAAACAAACATTTAATAATTAACATGTTACTTTACATAAAAGCTCGTACTTTTGTTATTATACAAACTAAGTCTTTGTCTGTGTTTTGTTTCTTTAACGTCGACCTATTTCCGCGACTATGGCCAATTACCGACGCCAGGGAGCAGTTTCACCTCACTATCCTGGAAATTTTGCCGAACGCCTGTCCTTCTGTAAGGAGCGTAGGGATGTTTAAATGACACGGGACCGGCGGCTTTACGCCCCCTCCGAAGGGCGGAACGTGCAGACATTCAACTTGCTCAAATACAATGCCAGAACCTTGGTTGATGTTAATATTACAGTTTGTACTGAAAAAGTGAAAGGAGCACCCTGGATCGAACCCAGTACCCTTTGATTTAGAGGCACACGTTCTTACCCCTGAACCACCGAGGTTCTAACTAATTTTTTGGATGGTTTTATTAGATGAATGACTAATCATTATCTTGCAAATGTTATGTAGGAGAGCGGTATCACATTATTTACATACAATTAGCTAGCTGAAATGCTTTCGTAGTTACTGTACATGTGTCATATGCCAAATAAAGTCGCAGGTGATTTTCGTTTTAACATAAAATAACACAGATTACCGACACTAGAGGTCGCTTTAGCTCCTTAACATATTGTCACACCCGTCTATGAAACTTATGTTTATGACTTTTGTTACTGCTATGGTCAGAGGCCGGTTCTAAAGTGTGTTGGTGACAAAGAACACTCTGGAATTATATTTCTAGAAGGGATCAGAAGAACCAGAAGACTAGAATCTCTATGGACAGTATAAATAGACGAGCAGCACATAGAGTGAGTTAGTTCAGTATTGAGTTAGTGTGGTGCAGAATAAGTGATCATAGAGCATTAAGTGAGTCAGCACTAAGTGTTGGTGTATAAGAAACGATAATAGAAAGCGGATAGTGGAATATAATTCTATGGACATTTAGTAATAGAGAGGAATATTTTAGTTGATAGTGGTGTTGGAAAATAGTTGGTTATAATAAATTAGTAGTTTGAAAAGCGGTGTTTTGTTAGTCAACAAATCCAGAACCCAGTAGAACGGAACAACTGGTGTCAGAAGTGAGATTCTCAAGCTGCTAGTGAAAATATTTTCCAGAATACTCGTTGAACGACGTGGAGATTTCTAGAGCCTCTGGAAGATCAGTATCAGCAGTAATCCATAACTGAGTGGGTTGTCAGAAATCGGGCGAGTCACCAACATCTTCACGCCGACGTTGTCAGACTGACACGATTAGCCTACCCCATAGCTCCGATTGAGTTTTAACCAAGTTGTCGCTGCAAACCTTCATTGACAGCATCAGAGATACCGACACCCAACATGCGCTAAGGATGGTGAGACACAAAACTTGAACGATGCTTTGGCACATTCCTTGAAGTTTGAAGCGGTAAAGCAAGCGTCAGAAATTTATGTGAAAGTTCGCAGTCTCCAAGTCCAAAAAGAAAATAAATCAGGTTCATCAAATATCGTGCAGCTACTAGAGAAAATAGCAGAACAAATAAGGTCTACGTCTCGTGAGCCCACTGTGAAAATACCTTGCGCTGCTGGAACTGCGGCAAGGTGGGACATATAAGGGGCGAATGCTGGGCTCTACGATCACGCGCAAGGGAGAAGTGAGGCTAAGGCCGGTAACCGTTCCTCAGGTTAGCGATTCTGGCAGCGCTCTCGTCGCAGATGGATACGTAAGCGGCAATAAGACCCAGATGGTCGCCGACACAGGGAGACCTAGGACGATTATTCGCCGTGACATGGTTCCAAGATGGCGAGTAAGACAGCCAGATAGTGTGAGTAAATGCGGCCGGTGGTGATCGGATACAGGTATTTGGCAAAACTGACGTCGAGCTGTAAATTGGGACATGGAAGGCAAAATGAAGAGCCATAGTCGCCGCCATATCAGACCCGATTATAATTGGCTTGGACATACTTCAAGGTCAGTGCGCTTGCGCTAACCTTGATCTTGGCACTAACATCTGTAACGATCGCATTCTTTACATTCATTTATATTACTCAGCGGCAGCAGGAGGCAAGTCAATGGTATACTGTATCAATGATAATTGAGTCGATAGTGTATTGAATCAATGGTATCGACTTGCCTAACACTGACATGGAATTCGAAGGTAACCGTTATAAGTACACTTGGAGAAACCCAAATCACCACAATACATATTTCAGATACCTTACGATCGTTTCGTTGACAATGTCAACATCTTCAGAGGAAGAAATTTCTAAACTAAAAAACTAGTTCCCGTGTATTTATATCGCGTCAAGGTAAACGAAGTAGTCCGAAGTAAAATTGTCGTCCAAGAACGATCGTTTCTTTATTGTGTAGTGAAACTACGAGGTCGAATACCTGCTTTTAATCTTCTGGTTGACAAATTTATGAGCCCTTATCTAATATAGGTTTAAAGGAACCGAGTTATTTAAGGAATCTGGACGTTCCCTTTTGATCTAGGAATTTACTATGTGGATATTGGATTATGCCACCAAAGACATCTGGTGAGATAAACAACATCAACTCAACTCATTTTTTTAAATAGAAAACTAAACCCGGGTGTCTGTCTCGCCATGTTAACTCTAACAAAGGGTAAATAATTCAACTAAAATACTACATAAAAACTATATTTATATTGATTTTAATTCTTCGTGAAAGTATTTATATTGACTACATAGATACAAACAAAACGAACGGATCTTTAAGTCGAGACAAACGTAGAGATTAGTATATGTATAAACTGGCCGAGTTATTGACAGTAATTTATTATGCTACCAGACAAATTAGGAGTGTTTAAGCGGTCAAATGCAAAGTGAAAATAAAGGACTTGGAATTAAAGGTGCCGCACGATTCAATGAAGTTTTGTTCTTAATAGACCTTAATATAAAAATACTTTCTAATTAATCAAGCATAGTTTGATGTCTAACATTTTTGACAAGTTTCAAATTTTCTTTGTCAATGTGGTGATTATTATCCCATATATGTTGTGCTACACATGATTCGTCCACCATACCATATCGTAACTGTGCGAGATATTCACGAAATCTGGTGGTTATGTTTCTCGTAGTTTGGCCCACGTATTTAAGATCGCAATCTTTGCAACTAATCTCATAAATACCGGACATTTCAGTGATTTTGTTCTTGTCTTTCGTATTACCCAACAAAATTTTTAAATTACTTTTCGTCGAAAAAGTCAAATGTAAATCGGCTATCTTAAAAATACTTTCCAAACCCTTTGTGATTCGTGGTTCATAAGGTAAACACACAAACTTTTTCTCTATTTTATCTTTCTTAAATGTTGTACATTCAGATATAATTTTCTTTGTTCTGTGTTTGTTAACAAATTTGTCTATTAAACCATCCGAGTAATCGTTATATCTCGCCACATTTTTCATGTATTTTAATTCTGTATTAAATTAAAATACATAAAAAATGTGGTTGGTTTTCCACAAATTGCAGTATCATAAATGACCGAGTTCATTTAGGAATTACCGTTGATACAGCATTGCAGTATGTATTATGTACATGATGGAACTCCAGCCCATAGTGCCCATGAAGTAGTTGTATGGTTAGACATTTCCCATAAATAGCGTATAGGTAACGTATAAAGTTAGAAAATGTGCTAACAGAGATTGTTGCAACAGCTGTATTGCTAGGGATGTGGTAAAGGAAACCCTACCACTTCCAGAGGATCTGGTATAAGGAACGTTGGATACTATGCTAAAGAGAGGTGAAATACCACAAGATTCACACAAGGCTGCAATTGGTACGGATGTTTTTTTATCAATAGTTTTGTAAAATAAATGTAATAAGGATTTTGGAGTGTGAAGATGCCGATATTGTTTTTCGATGTTACCTTTGTCGGGAAAACTGTAGACAATAGATGAACTTCGAACTTTGACAATTCTCATATAGTATAGTTTCTGTAATACAAACAGAAAAGTAAGTATTACCAGCTAGATAGCTCCCTTTCTCGTTTTTCTGAAGTCAGTTTGTTAAAATTTTCTCCGAAAGTTCTGCTCAGCTGTGCAGCCTGCTTAGATTTTTGTGTTGTGTTCGTCTATTGCTTAATTTTTTAACTTGTTAACTTGTATTGACTCCTTCAGAGTATTATAATCGTGGGACCTAGTCCTTTTTAATAAAAAAAATGCGGTTTTTAACTTATGACGGTTGTTGGCTCAATTTGCATGCCCTTTTGTAGTTTAAGCTGTGCAGCCTGCTTAGCTTTTTGTGTTGTGTTCGTCTATTGCTTTTAATTAATTTTTTAACTTGTATTGGCTCCTTCAGAGTGATATCATTGTGGGACCTAGTCCTTTTTAATATAAAAATGCTGTTTTTTAAAACTTATGATAACTGTCTGCTCAATTCGCATGCCTTTTTGTAGTTACGGTTTTAATATTATACAACAACTTTGTAGACATTCACGCTTTCTGTAGCTGCTAGTTGTTTTGTTTGCCTGTGTAATGCTCACACGCTAGACATTCGAGAAATCTAGTTTGTGACACAACCAACTTTTATATTCTAGGTATTAACCCCTAATGATGGTTCGCGAGAGCCGAGACACGTAGGGTTTTAAAATAAAAACTGCCTGGAAGTAAAGCCATTAATTTTACCATTTAATTATGTCAAACCCAGACGTACTGATGTTTAAAAATTACAGTATTTTCAAACGCAAGTGTTACAGATAATAGTTTTTACATAATTATAAAATAAGAAAGTGCATATTTTGGAATTCTGACAGTAAATTTACTATTTGAGCACTTTTTGTTTGATAGACAACCTAATATGAATGATAATATAAATAATAATAATAATAATAATAATTAATAACTTCACAAAGACAGAAAAACAAATTTAATTCATTAGCTATGTTAAAACAAATAACAATTGCAGTCATCAAACTATGATATTAATGAAAGATATTTGAAATTAAAAACCAATGAGAAAATAACAGTACCTTTGCGCAAAAAGTTTTTATTAGACAATTGTAAATTCTTTTAATCCAAGGCGATACCACCATGATTGCCAGTTCTAAATGAAAACTCTGAATGTATTGGTCACTACAACCATGATGAAATAGTGATACTTATATGGTAGATTTGCGATTATCCCATGGATAGCTTTCCAAAAAGTATATCAGAAACATGATTAGAACCACCACTGTATGCATAAACCACCAGAGAAATGTTGTGGAACCAACACTCAGAAGCGTATAGGACCCGGAGTGAATAGGGGTGCCTGTGTTTGCCTGCGTGGGGAAGAAGATTAACAGGGAAATATAAATGCAAAATACAACAAAAAACCAGCTTAGTTGGACCTGTATAACCTGCTTTTTTTCATATTTTGCAGCTACACTACCTTCTAATCTTGTTTACCCCGCATAGCACTCCTATTTGCCCCAGGCCCCGTAACTTTTAGCAGTTAAAACCACAATGTGTGGTTTATGCATGCAGGGGTGGTTACAAGAATATTTATGAATGAAGTTTCAGAAAGCATCCCCATCTTTTCTTAAGGAAAAGACACCCGATTCGCCCAACTGAAAAGCTACTGAAAGGGAAAAACATCATAGGTACCTTACATTGTTCTGCTAATAAAGAAGCTGGGGGAAAGGAGAAAATCAATGATAAAAATTTTAAAAGTAAGAGTAATTTTACAGATTATTGCCAAGAGTTCGTCTAGTTATAAAGCTACGGGAAGAGAAAACCACATCACAATACACCACTGTAGAAGCTTGTAATTACATTTTGTCTGTCTTCAAATAAAATTACATACTCCCTCACCAGAAAACTGGATGCCTCAAATTTTGCACATTACAAAAACCATGTAGTAAACAAAATCTGCTATAAATCATGACACATACACACTTTAACCACAACAACACTAGGCAAAAGGGTAATTAACAAAACAAAACAATGCACACTTTGAAAAATAAGGTCTGGAAACACAGAACCAATTAATAACCCGATTTTTGCCAGTTTGCATACTGAAAGCGAATCAGC
The DNA here is from genome assembly GCA_964006375.1 of Tillus elongatus. Lineage (NCBI taxonomy): Eukaryota > Metazoa > Arthropoda > Insecta > Coleoptera > Cleridae > Tillus > Tillus elongatus. Next base: position 94,112,906 of record OZ023267.1, read on the forward strand.
AATACTAACAACCGACAAGGCACAGAAAAAGAACTACCAAACCATGTGCCATGTATGCGAACACTAGAACATTCCAGTGAATCACATTGTCAAGCTTACGTCAAATTTTAATGTACTTATGAGGGGATGGAGGTGTAAAGGAACAGACCCATACTGGGAAACTATTGAAGAAGCACGAAACATTTAAATTGTAATGTGAATAATTCAGCCAAGAGAAGGAACCACAAGGTAAAAATAGTATCAAAGTGCATGTAAGATACCAAACTTTATCTATCAATAGTTGGTTTATCTAAAACTGACCATGGGATCACTTGCAAATTCACCCCTATTATCTAAGATGGTATTAATAAAACAACTAGGGTGCCATATACAACCTAATCCTGTGCTTAAATAACTAACAATATAATATGACATAGCTGGTTGACAAAAAATCAATTTATGGATTAAGCAATATGGAAATACAATACACTCTGTGGTTCGCTACTCAATTATAGAAATGCCATGGCTATTGCTGCACATGATGTGCCTGTAACACTAGATATGGAATAAATATTCCATGCGGCAGCATCTGTAGTAGCACTAGCTATCAGAAATACTTTTATGTCGTCGCCCTGTAATAGTAGGCATTAAATAAAAGTTACAGCGTGCACTGACATCAGATATACATGAGCAACGCACATTGTTTGTTATTAACTTTTTATGAAAATGGAAGAACTTAAAACGTTTTCTGAAATAAATTCGGCCAAGCCATTTTATCTCATTCATGTCATGATTCTTACAAATTCGCTCCCGCCCTTTATTCAGAAAAATAAAAACTAACTTGAGATAAACTCTCTAAACAAGAACTTTATATATTGAAGTATGAAATACCACTGTGTAAAAAGTGGAAATTACAACGATGGAGGAAATCAACTAGGAAAAAGCAGATAAAGAAATAAGGATTGATAGAAAGTAGTCATTAATTTTATCAAATACTTGATATTATTTTGGCACATTAAAATCCAAAAATGTCCTATTAAGATTCAAGATTAATTACCAGTAGCTGTCCATAAGTAAATGGATGTTTGAATTTAGACAGTGAAACGCCAATAACTTTTTAAGAAAATTATTCAAAAAGATACTACATAAGTAGGTACATACTGAGTTACTTTTGAATGCAAATAATTTCGAATATAAATGTTTGCAAGTTTTTTTTAACAATTCGACATCTTTGTAGGTAATTAGTAATTTACGACTGAAGATATGATCATGTTGTAGATAACATTTATTTCATATCTAATGTTATGTATGCACTGTATGGAACATTCATTTCACGCCCAATGTTATGTGCACAGCAGACATAGCAATGGCCAGTCTTATGTAAATGGCTTGAAGGGTGACAGTGCTAGTAGCTAAATGCAAAATACAAACTCAGAACCATAGACAATCAAGTGTAAGGATAACTTTAGTGATAAACAACTATTAATATACTATGAGTCGAGCAAAAGAAGCATGGCATTGGTGAATTTGTAGATTACCTCCCGAACAGTTTTAGATAAAACGACTACTGTAGATAAAGTTTGGTGTCTTACATGCATACCTTTTGTTCTATCTTATTTCCCAAGTTACTGGCATTTAAAGTTCCTTACACATTACATAGTTTTTTAACAATTTCCCAGTACGGTTCTGTCCCGTGACACCCCTTTCCCTCCTAAACATTACATTTCACATAAAGTTCACATTGACTTTGGGAACCCCTAGAATATTCTAGGCACATGGACCATCGACCACAATTGCTTGTTTATTACTTCGCTTTCAGTATGCCGCTGGCACCTGTATGCCTTTAGACAGTTTCTTATATATTCCTGTGTTCACAGATGTTATTTTTGAAATTGTGCATTGTTTACTTTATTCTGTTAAAAACCATTAGTGTTGTAGTGGTTTAAGGTGCATGCATGTGTGGCCTGTTGGTCTGTGGCATGTTATTTATTTTCTACATTGTTTTTGCAAAGAGGAAATTGAGATGTCACAGGCTGTTAAAATACAAGGTCCAAGGTTGTCTATGCAAAGGGCCAGACCTACCTCATTTGCTTGAGATTCAAAAGGTAAGTGTTATGTACATTTATTGTTCTCTTTTTTAAATTTCGGTCATTTGGCAGTGTTTGCTATGGTATGTTCTCTTTTCGCTTTACATACTTGGGTACTCATATTGTAACATGGGTTTCCCTTACTGTAGCGTTCCACTTGTGACAGGGGGGAGGGGTCAGCTTCGTCGTGGGGATTTTCCTTCCCCCTCTCACTTGCATACAACCACCCTCATTGCATAAACCCGAGAAAGTTTCTTGTTCATACCCCCCCCCCCCCCCCAGGAAGTTACGGTACCTGGGATGAATAGGGGTGCTGTGTGGAGTAGGCAGGGTTTAAGGGGGATATGCCTTTAAGATGTGAAACAGACAGCTTTCAAGCCGTTTTCGTAACATTTTCTGCTCATATTTCCTTTTTACTACCTATGATGCTCAGCACCCGCATTCATTCCTGGTCCCGTAACTTCCTTGGGGGGTGCGAACAAGAAACTTTTCTTGTGGTGTGTGCATCCAGGGGGGGTATCCTACGCATGTTTCTAGAAGAAACAAATTTTAGAGCGTTTGGAAGGTAATCTGCAAATTTACCATGGCATTTATTTAATGGATAGTGAAACGTAAAATATTTGGTAATCCTGTGTTTAAAGTGCCTCTTTAGTAAACATACAATTCGGGCGAGATCGGAACGTGAACTGGACGCGGGACGATGTGCACTGTTGCCAGATGAGTATAAGCAAGGGTCATTTTAAATACAGAAGGCAATCAAGGGGTGAACAAATGTTTTCATAATGTAAATAAATGATAGTATTGCGTCATGTACATAGATCGGTATTTGACATATTTTACGTAAAGCAGTAGGAAAACGGAAATGTAAACAGTTAATTTTCAGCAATTGTGGTCTAGTGGGAAAAACGTGATATAGAAGGAAATCAAGGGGTCAAAAAATGTTTTTATAATTTTAATAAATTAAAATATGGCGTAATCTACATAAATCGATATTTGACATATTTTGCGGAAAGCAGTAGGAAAACGTAAATGTAAACAGTTAATTTTCAGCCTCAGGGGGAAAAACGTGTGCCTCTCCACCCTTTTTTGGTACATCAGTAACATCAACAGAGGTTGTGCCATTGTGATTGAGCAAGGTAATCTGCACATTCCACCATTCCCAGGGGGCGTAAAGCCGTCGGTCCCGTGCCCCATGCGATGTTGGGCACGTTATAGACCCAAATTCCCCGGACAGTGAGGTGAATGAATGACACTTGAGTAAAGTCAATGAAGCAATTTCCGTTGCGAATTGCCGATGATAAATACAACTGTATATGCTAATATCAAACTGTAACCAGTATATTATTTCGAAAAATCGGAATGTAATCGCATGGTAATGAAGCAATTTCTACCGACAACTGTCTATGATAAAGAAAACCGAGAAAATGGCTCAAAATAGGCTTACCTTCGGAGTGTCCGTTTATATTTTACTTTCCAACCTTAAATGAATATGAAAAGTCAATGAAGCAATTTCCGTTGCGAATTGCCGATGATAAATACAACTGTATATGCTAATATCTAACTGTAACCAGTATATTATTTCGAAAAATCGCAATGTAATCGCATGGTAATGAAGCAATTTCCACCGACAACTGTCGATGATAAACAAAACCGAGAAAATGGCTCAAAATGGGCTTACCTTCGGAGTGTCCGTTTATATTTTACTTTCCAACCTTAAATGAGTATGAAAAGTCAATGAAGCAATTTCCGTTGCGAATTGCCGATGATAAATACAACTGTATATGCTAATATCTAACTGTAACCAGTATATTATTTCGAAAAATCGCAATGTAATCGCATGGTAATGAAGCAATTTCCACCGACAACTGTCGATGATAAACAAAACCGAGAAAATGGCTCAAAATGGGCTTACCTTCGGAGTGTCCGTTTATATTTTACTTTCCAACCTTAAATGAGTCAGAAAAGTCAAGGAAGCAATTTCTACCGACAACTGTCGATGATAAACAAAACCGAGAAAATGGCTCAAAATGGGCTTACCTTCAGAGTATCCGTTTATATTTTACTTTCTAACCTTAAATTTACTAATGGGGAGACCCCGACTTTTGATTTATGAAAAAGTTTTTGCGAATAAGCGCGAACTATGGCCCCAAGAACCCATATCCGGGGTCAGTTTCCATTTTTTATATGTATGTGTACACACACACACAAACACACACACACACACACACACACACACACACACACACACACACACACACACATATATATATATATATATATATATATATATATATATATATATATATATATATATATATATATATATATCGCGGTGTGATTCATACATACATATATATATATATATATATATATATATATATATATATATATATATATATATATATATATATATATATATATATATATATATATATATATATATATATATATATATATATATATATATATATATATATATATATATATATATATATATATGTATGTATGAATCACACCGCGAACAAAAAAATTATTGTGCCGATTTAGAAAAAGTTTGGCATGTACCATCCTCTTCTATATGGCTTGGATAAGGTCGTCAGTCAGGATAATCGGACGAGGTTTTCCGAAAGAATTGTAACTTTTCATTAGGAAAACATTGTAATGTGAAAAATTAGAAAAGCTATGACAACCAAATGTGGTAGATAGGTTTGCGATTGAAAAGGTACACTACACACCAAAATTCAGATTTATATGTTACAAGAAAAACACGTATTATCATAGACAGTTGTCGGTAGAAATTGCTTCATTACCATGCGATTACATTGCGATTTTTCGAAATAATATACTGGTTACAGTTAGATATTAGCATATACAGTTGTATTTATCATCGGCAATTCGCAACGGAAATTGCTTCATTGACTTTTCATACTCTTTTAAGGTTGGAAAGTAAAATATAAACGGACACTCCGAAGGTAAGCCCATTTTCTCGGTTTTCTTTATCATAGACAGTTGTCGGTAGAAATTGCTTCATTACCATGCGATTACATTGCGATTTTTCGAAATAATATACTGGTTACAGTTTGATATTAGCATATACAGTTGTATTTATCATCGGCAATTCGCAACGGAAATTGCTTCATTGACTTTTCATACTCATTTAAGGTTGGAAAGTAAAATATAAACGGACACTCCGAGGGTAAGCCCATTTTGAGCCATTTTCTCGGTTTTGTTTATCATCGACAGTTGTCGGTGGAAATTGCTTCATTACCATGCGATTACATTGCGATTTTTCGAAATAATATACTGGTTACAGTTAGATATTAGCATATACAGTTGTATTTATCATCGGCAATTCGCAACGGAAATTGCTTCATTGACTTTTCATACTCATTTAAGATTGGAAAGTAAAATATAAACGGACACTCCGAAGGTAAGCCCATTTTGAGCCATTTTCTCGGTTTTGTTTATCATAGACAGTTGTCGGTGGAAATTGCTTCATTACCATGCGATTACATTGCGATTTTTCGAAATAATATACTGGTTACCGTTTGATATTAGCATATACAGTTGTATTTATCATCGGCAATGCGCAACGGAAATTGCTTCATTGACTTTTCTTACTCTTTTAAGGTTGGAAAGTAAAATATAAACGGACACTCCGAAGGTAAGCCCATTTTCTCGGTTTTCTTTATCATAGACAGTTGTCGGTAGAAATTGCTTCATTACCATGCGATTACATTGCGATTTTTCGAAATAATATACTGGTTACCGTTTGATATTAGCATATACAGTTGTATTTATCATCGACAATTCGCAACGGAAATTGCTTCATTGACTTTTCTTACTCATTTAAGGTTGGAAAGTAAAATATAAACGGACACTCCGAAGGTAAGCCCATTTTCTCGGTTTTCTTTATCATAGACAGTTGTCGGTAGAAATTGCTTCATTACCATGCGATTACATTGCGATTTTTCGAAATAATATACTGGTTACAGTTTGATATTAGCATATACAGTTGTATTTATCATCGGCAATTCGCAACGGAAATTGCTTCATTGACTTTACTCAAGTGTCATTCATTCACCTCACTGTCCGGGGAATTTGGGTCTATAACGTGCCCAACATCGCATGGGGCACGTGACCGACGGCTTTACGCCCCCTGGGAATGGTGGAATGTGCAGATTACCTTGCTCAATCACAATGGCACAACCTCTGTTGATGTTACTGATGTACCAAAAAAGGGTGGAGAGGCACACGTTTTTCCCCCTGAGGCTGAAAATTAACTGTTTACATTTACGTTTTCCTACTGCTTTCCGCAAAATATGTCAAATATCGATTTATGTAGATTACGCCATATTTTAATTTATTAAAATTATAAAAACATTTTTTGACCCCTTGATTTCCTTCTATATCACGTTTTTCCCACTAGACCACAATTGCTGAAAATTAACTGTTAACATTTCCGTTTTCCTACTGCTTTACGTAAAATATGTCAAATGCCGATCTATGTACATGACGCAATACTATCATTTATTTACATTATGAAAACATTTGTTCACCCCTTGATTGCCTTCTGTATTTAAAATGACCCTTGCTTATACTCATCTGGCAACAGTGCACATCGTCCCGCGTCCAGTTCACGTTCCGATCTCGCCCGAATTGTATGTTTACTAAAGAGGCACTTTAAACACAGGATTACCAAATATTTAAATGATGACTCCATCTGATATATATTATAAAAACTTTTTTGGCAAGACTGTTCATGTGTAATGAAACAAAATGTTACATCATATTGTCTTTACTATACTTTGCAATAGCAACCTTCCAGATTATATAGCACATAGGTATTTGTTAATCCAAATTATCTAAAATAACTACCTTTAACTTACATCATTTCCAAAAACCTCTGTCAAGTCTTCGCTAATAGTATGTCTTCCATTCCAGTCTTCAAAAATATTAAACGTCCGACGTCCTCCTTTAGAGCAGAACATGCAGAGTTGCCCTGGTTTATCAGTTTCATCTTCGTTACTCATTTTAATGCAAAAAATGTGTTGTCAAAATAACAGGTGCTTCTATAATAATAGTTGTGTTGTGGCAATAAAATTTAAGGCAATTAGTATGCAAACGGTCGTTTCTTCATGTTAAATAGTATTTTTCGCTCAATAAAGGATACTTTATTTTTTAAACTTTAACATCACTAGTTACTAGTTAGCTATTAGTTTCGGCGTTATAAATTTAAAAAAAAACTGTTGTTGGGTTGTTAACCAAGAATTTTTTTTAGAATTTGACATTTGACAATCCTAACTTAAGCGTCACTCATAGACAAAGCTTTAATTCTCTATAGCGGTAATTTAGAAACTCTTGAGTGCAGTTTGGTTATTCTTTATTATCCATAGGTATTATTACGTAAAATAAACCTGTACATTTTAAATGAATTTTCTTAAAAAAAATGTACATATGTGGAGATCCCGACTTTTGAATCTTGAAAAATTTCGCTAAATGAGCGCGAACTAGGCCCCTAGAACCCAAACGATTTAATTTTTTTATGTTTATATATATATATATATATATATATATATATATATATATATATATATATATATATATATATATATATATATATATATACCAAGTGAGTGGTGGACGTGCCGCCACCTAGTTGCGGAACCAAGTAGTAGTATGTTGTCACGCCACAACTAACTAACAATTTAGTAAATTGTTAGCCCTGGCCCATTTTTACCCTAATATAGGGACAAAGTATGTAAGGCTAGATGCATCTAGCTGTATATATATATATATATATATATATATATATATATATATATATATATATATATATATATATATATATATATATATATATATATATATATATATATATATATATATATATATATATATATATGTGTGTGTGTGTGTATCACACGGATAACTGAAAAAGTAATGGACCGATTTTGATAAAATTTGCATGTTTAGGGAGTAGTGATAGGAAAAACTGTTATAATGCTTTAACAGGTCGCAACAGTTACTGTAATTTAGAAATAACAGTTAAATATAACAGGTCCAAAATAACAGTATGAACTAGGAATTATTAAGAATTCCACGTAGACGTAGTAACAGTAGCTGAACCCGTCCGGTGGTGTAGTTGGGTAAAGGAAATTCGCTGCTACACGGGCTCAATCCCCGGGCGATCAGTTGATCCGGTCTGAGGTGTGAAGGTGATTAATTTGAATATAAAGGCAAAAATAATTATGAAACAATGTGGATAGAGCAAAAACTTTAGATATCTCTAATTCTCTGAAACATAATTTTAAATGTTTACTATACTATGCAACTATATAATGTTTAAAATAAAAAATATTTTTGTTTTATGCTTAAAACAGTAAATTTTTTATAAAAAAAATGATGAAGGGTTTTTTTTGGGTATTTATCACTAATAATAATTTCGTAAAAAAATCAACAATGAAAAATTTATTTCGAATTTTCTTTACTAATTAAGTATTAGTTAAGCATTGAGCTTGAAAACCTCTATAGCCATATTTTCCTTGACGATGAGAGTTATGTGAAATACATTAATTATTGTAAGCAACAAATAAAATAAATATATTTAAAAAAAATTAAAACTAATTTTTTCTCTCTACCTATAGGGTGAAGTGTGTTTGGTTTCAACTATACCGGGTACAGGGAATATTTTTATAATTTCATCAAAATTGGTACTGTTCCTGAGATTTTTGAAGTTTCAGCGATTAGTAGTAGTAGTGTCCGTGTCCCCATGCCGTATCCTCATCAACACCTGTTAAAATTTAACAGTTTCATTGTAACGACGATCCTACGTTCCCAAAGCTGTGAGCATACTAGTATAAAGTGTTAAGTACTATGTTATGAAGTAAAGTCCGCTCTATACTCTATACCCCAATGACGTATATGTCATTGGTATACCCATACATATTTAGCATTCCCAGTCTCATCTCTATTCATCCTGTTATAACAGTTGCGTATGAAAACCGATATTGATTCATCGTAGCTAGTTGCAGTGCAACAGAAACAGATACGAGTTCGAGTTCTAGTGTAAAGCGAAGCGCAAATAGATTTCTGCTGTAGTGTTTCTGGTCCTCCTGTAACCTGTTATTTTTATATATCCATAACAGGTTGTTACTGTTGCGGCTCGGCAACAGTAAAAAAATAACAGATTGTTAAATAACAACCCATCACTATTAGGGAGCGGAGGATAATTAGGGAATAATTAGGGAATAACTTTTAGAACTAGGATAATTTTGACATGGTAACGATGTAATAAAATTTAATAAATAAAATAAAATTCAACAATTCTTACAACTAATTTAACTAAATGAATTTAAAACTGACAAAATCTCTACTTATCTCTACATAATTAAAATCAAAAAGTCTCGCCAATGTTTACCATCACCACTACTTATACCTTGCTTGGTCTACATAATTCACAAATTGCAAACCCCATCAGTCAGCATTCTTTATACTGTATTCTGTAATTCCAACTTGTTTATTATTTATCTAAACATGTAATGTAATATTTCATTGCCAATAATTATGATATTAATGTGACATACTTGATATATACGAATTATTCTAATGTATGGTAGCGAATTTTCGTAGAAATATTATAATATAAAAATATTACTAAAATATATTTTCATGACTAGGAACACCCTCCTGCATAGCTTCCTGTTTCCTGAACATTATGCCGAGTCAACAAGGGATGACTTCCTCTGGTTAGCTAAGGGCTATAGGACTCATCAGTTGTTTCTTGTAATCTGCTCAACTGTGCCATCTCTATTGGTTCGACGTCGGAATAGGCCTTCTCGACACCAGTTCTTCTGTTCTTCGGCAGTGCTGACCTTTTCTTAGTTTTCTTCTGAATCCTCTGTAGTATATAGATAGCGGCTATAATTGCTATAGCTACTGTTGCTGTGCTTATGATTTGATCAATGTGTGCTGGTGACAGAAAGTCGTAAATGTTAGCTTGGTTCACATGTATGTTTAGCAAGCTTCTATAATGATGAGTAAGTTAATCTAGATATCGATCAGCTATTTGATAAACGCTCAATATGTGAATGTTTTACTGAATTGTTATCTACTGCTTTGTACCAAGTCTTCATGTTGATGGCTTCCAAACCTTGGTTCAGTTTGGACTCGAACTGCCTTAGCGTGTGGTATATCCTCTTCTCTGTATAATTGAATTTGGATAGTGATTGCAGCATCAACCTCGTTTGATGATGAGAGGCTGCAATTATCTCCTGTTGGTTCTTGTCTAATTGATCTATATCCTTGTATACGTCGTCATTGACCCCAAATACGGCACTACATGCACAGTAGTCACTTCATAAGGACGAGAACAAAATTCATTCACCATCTGAAGCCATTCCACTCTATAGCAGAAGGTGCGTGTGTACTAAATGTATTGTGTATTAAATTTGTACATTCAAAGGAATCAGAACCAACATCCTTAGCGTCAAGTGAGAATCTCACTTTCTTTTTGGTATTGCTCCTGTGTTCTGAGAAGTTGAGGGCGTCTGAGCCTGATTCGCGGAAGAACTCGCCCCCTGTGAACTACGTCGTCACGTTTTTTGTACAATTTGGACACATCCTAATAAGTATTCTCTCTATCACATCCAAAACGAGATCTTTCCCTACGCAAAGTGCAAGTCGAATACAAATGACCTGTAGCTCTACAATGCCAACAAATCTTATCAGAGACAGCGCTAAGCTGAGATTGCTTCACCGCGATATCATCCAGATAAAGGCACGATAGATCAAGTTCCAACAAATATACATTTTTATCTGGGGGTGGATTGTACTTTTCATTTTGAATTTTTGTTTCTTTTATTCTCATGCACAAGGAAGATATTTCTACTAAAGATAATTTATCAGAAAAGAAAGGGTTTAAATTCTTCAGGACATGCTTTATAATCTCGCTTTCGTCGGAAAAGTTAGGTAGATGCTTAAACATTGCCTCGATAGTCATATTATAAAATAAAATGTTTTCTCTTGGGCCTTGTGTTTGAGAGCGAATTTCAGCCAATAAGTCATATTCGAAGTCGACAGGTAGAAAACCTTTTTTAGTAAAATTATTAATTCAGACCAGGAAAAAATATCCTTTCTTACATTTCTGAACCAAAGAAGAGCTGGACCTGTAAATAATTCTAGTGCGACAGCAAATAGTTGTTCATCAGAAATTTTTCGAGACTTGCTAAATTCCTGAACTTTTTCTAGAAAAGACATGAGGCTTTCTTTACTAGTTTGACCCGATGACACAGATGTGACCCAATACGACGTATTTCAACTTCAGTAAGTGTTTCAGAGGACACAGTGAAATGCGACATCAAGTTTTCCAAGATTAACGAGTTCGGACTCACGTCATCGTCAAATTCGAGAGGCGACCTAACTTAAAACATGCATTTTCTTTGGCCAATATGGTACGTAATTGTGGCCTACGAAGTGCTTGATTACTGTGGGGCTGTATTCCCCGAGAAAGTAACTCATATTGCAACTCGGCGGTAAGTAAATCATTGGGTTCGATCTTAAAGAAGTTAGTCACTATTGTTGAGATAGTCGGAATGGAGAGACAGGACATTATTTAGGATAAAACGGTAGACAAGTTCGGTATTTGAGGATGGTTACGAAAATTCGTCCGAAACGTTGATTTCCAGACAACACTGAATACCTACGATATTTTTTTAGATTACGATAAAATAGATAAGTTGAAGACAGTTTATCTGATCAAAAACATTCGGACAATATTTTTCTGGGAATCTGTTTAACGAGCGCTGAAAGTATGTTCCATTAAAGTTACTGCTAGTGACGTTGCTTCACAAACATAATACACAATAATATAAGATATTTTAGAGTGCAATAAAATAAGAGACATACAGATTTACTTACATTAACATTTTGCATCCCTGCAAAAGAAAACATACACAATACATGTAACATAAACCTCTCAGTTCCCAAAGTTAATTTAGGAATTTTTTTGAACTTTAAAGGTCATTAAAAAGAATGTCCCTGAATTAGGATGCAGTTTCGTGAGTTCGTGAAATTTTACTGGTACAAAAATATATTTCCCAGCCAGGGATCGCCAGTGAACCAATCTAAAAGATTTTTAGGTAACCGTAACGTGCAGCAGTGGTATTAGTAATAAGATTTGAGCCTACGTTGATTATTTAGAGAAAACCCAGCCGCCCAATTGATCTAAGCTTCTAATTTATTGCTTATCAACGGTTTAACTCGCCCGAGCTTGCCTGACGCAAAACATTCCTTTAAGTATCAGACCTTCCCGCGCTCACAAACTAACCGCCAGATCTTTACTCTGATTGGTCCACGTACCCAAAATCCGTTCCAGCAAGGTCTTGCTTCTCTGTGACGCACACTTCGAGTGGCAGAATTATTGATTTTTACAACGTACTTTGAACACACGCATAAGAAGTCGCCTCTCAACACTTATGCCCATAGCGAAACCGTCAGACAATGACATTGTTTTTTGCTATTTTATAACGCTGCTGGTGCGTCTCTGAAAATTTATTTTCCAGGAAATATTTATTTCAGTAATAATATTCCTCTATGTTCAGATATTTTCCTCTATAAAATATTTAATGTATGAGATGAATATTCGAGAAAGATCAGCAGTCTATTGCGATGGTGATAAAATCGAAATTCCATACAAACCTTTAATCCACTAGATCTGTGCTGTGCATTACTACGGCGCTAAAAATATTAAAGCGTCCCTTGATGTTCTGTTGCGTCAGTAAGAATGGTACGGTAGCATAAAAAAGCTGACCGTAACAGAAGCTAAGTACTGAATTATATGCATGTACACAGTACTAAACAGGCAAGAGTGACACGTGGCTTTTTGACAAGAAATCGTATATATATATATATATATATATATATATATATATATATATATATATATATATATATATATATATATATATATATATATATATATATATATATATATATATATATATATATGAGACATGCTTGGTTCTCGGGTTAAACCGCGTCCAGAATTTATGGAAACTCGACGTTTCGGCTCCTGTTTTGGAGCCATTTTCAAGAGGTAAAGGAAATATGTAAGGACACTCTAAGGCCTCAATCTGCCTACTCCTTAGAGTGATGGACAAAGGTGGGTAAAGGAAATATGTAAGGACACTCTAAGGCCTCAATCTGCCTACTCCTTAGAGTGGTGGACAAATGTGGGTAAAGGAAATATGTAAGGACACTCTAAGGCCTCAATCTGCCTACTCCTTAGAGTGATGGACAAAGGTGGGTAAAGGAAATATGTAAGGACACTCTAAGGCCTCAATCTGCCTACTCCTTAGAGTGGTGGACAAAGGTAGGTTGGGTTGTTGTAGCTCGATTACGGGGCCTCAATCTGCCTACTCCCCAAATCTCGCTGGAGATCGTCTGTGAGGTCTCAGTGTGTTCAACCCTAGGCCTCAGAGAGATCTCAGATCTCTCTGAGAGATCTCAGATCTCTCTGAGGCCTAGGGTTGAACACACTGAGACCTCACAGACGATCTCCAGCGAGATTTGGGGAGTAGGCAGATTGAGGCCCCGTAATCGAGCTACAACAACCCAACCTACCTTTATCCACCACTCTAAGGAGTAGGCAGATTGAGGCCTTAGAGTGTCCTTACATATTTCCTTTACCTACCTTTGTCCACCACTCTAAGGAGTAGGCAGATTGAGGCCTTAGAGTGTCCTTACATATTTCCTTTACCCACCTTTGTCCATCACTCTAAGGAGTAGGCAGATTGAGGCCTTAGAGTGTCCTTACATATTTCCTTTACCCACATTTGTCCACCACTCTAAGGAGTAGGCAGATTGAGGCCTTAGAGTGTCCTTACATATTTCCTTTACCCACCTTTGTCCATCACTCTAAGGAGTAGGCAGATTGAGGCCTTAGAGTGTCCTTACATATTTCCTTTACCTCTTGAAAATGGCTCCAAAACAGGAGCCGAAACGTCGAGTTTCCATAAATTCTGGACGCGGTTTAACCCGAGAACCAAGCATGTCTCACATTAAAGACCGCGGAAATCTTTCTGAACATATATATATATATATATATATATATATATATATATATATATATATATATATATATATATATATATATATATATATATATATATATATATATATATATATATATATATATATATATATATATATATATATATATATATATATATATATATATATATATATATATATATATATATATATATATATATATATTAAAGCAGTTTTTATCAAAAAATTAAAAATTTTACTTGAATAAGTTGATCGGAATTGTGCGAAAAGCTTTAATCCGAAGTTTACTTAAAATTAACAAATTATGAAATTTTGATTAAAAAATTGAAATACAAAAATATTTTGTGGATGATTAAATACGGCACAAAAATATTAAATATTCTACTCTATTAACTCTCCATTCGCTTTCTGTCGTTCTTCAAAACGTTTCTGAGGGTTGAGATGAACATTTCATTGCAAACTTGCGTAATCAAATTTCCTAAATCTGGTGTGTGTGTTTTTTGTTTCTTTAACGTCGGCCTATTTTCGCGACTATGACCAATCACCGACGCCAAGGAGCAGTTTCACCTCATTATCTTAGAAATTTTGCCGAACCCCAGCCTTTCTGTAAGGAGGGTATGGATCTTTAACGTGCCTAACATAGCATGGACACGGGACCGACGGCTTTACGTCCCCTCCGAAAAACGGGACTTGCAGACCTTCAACTTGCTCAAATACAATGTCACAACCTCGGTTGATGTTAATTTTTACAGTATGTACTGGAAAAGTCAAAGGGGAATCCTGGGAATCGAACCCAGTTCCCTTCGGTTCAGAGGCACACGTTCTTACCACTGAAACTCCGAGGCTCTCCAAAATCTGGTATATTTCGAGGTTGTGTTTCATAAACCTCATTTCTTAGAAACTCGTAATAAAAAAAGCCCGTCTGGGCTTTTTTCCCAAGTATGTGCCAGGCTTGCGTTCGGTTGGTGGTCCATGTCCTAAAAAAAAAAACACTTTGAGTTAATGTAGAGAGGGCCGGCTGGTTATAAGTCCTTCACGTGGACGTGTTTGATTTACTTGCCAGAGTCGTCTCTTAGATCCACAATGACTAGGGAGTGATATCTGTATGGTTCTGTATAGCCCAGAAAATGTTATGGCGAGCTTGGCAGTAAAGTGTTTGTCGGCGAAGGAGAGTGGATGATCAGCTTTGTATACTGAATCACCGGCTTTCCTCCGCCATTCTTTTCTGCGAACGTCATAGTGATGTTTCTGATGGCTACTGGCGGTGGATAGGTTTCTTCTTTCTATGGTGAAAATTGACTGGAGTCTTTGTAGGCGCGTTGAGTACCGGGTGTTGTCTTCCACCGTGGGCTCGTTGGTCGAGTGGTTGCTGTTCGGTTTTGTGTTCTCCACTAGTATCATCTAGGAGCTTTTAATTCTCGGCCGAAATTTAGAAATGCTGGGGAATACCATGTGGATGAGTGGCGGGCGGAGTTGATGGCAAACATGAATTCAGGTAGGTGTTTGTCTCATTCTTTGTGATTCTGTTCGAAAAACATCGCTATCAGAGCTTTCAAAGTGCGATTGGTCTTTTCCACGAGGGTGGCCTGCGGGGTGTAAGGTGGGGTAGTTTGCTGTCGGATTCCCATGTCCTTTAGCAGTCTGGTGAAATCTCGTCCTAGCAGTTCCTTTACATTATCACTGATGATGGTTCTCGGGCATCCGAAACGGGTAATAACTTCTTCGTATAATGCACAATAGACGGTGGCAGCAGTGACTCTTTTTAGAGGCTTATAGGCCATCCATTTGGAAAATCGATCGTGAAATATTATTACGAATCGGTTGCCTCGGCTGGATGACGGTAATGTTCCCACCAGGTCAGTGCTTACAGTGTCTCATGGGGCTTGTGGTACGGAAAAGTGCATAAGTCCTGACGGTTTTTGTTGAGTTGGCTTGAATCGGTTGCAAGATGAGCAGCTTCGGACATATTTGGCGATGTTTCGGAACATACTGGGCCGGTAATAGGTCTGTAGTATTCTTGTTGTTGTCTTGGCGACTTTAAAATGGCCTGTGGTGGGGAGGTCATGTCCTTCCTGCATTACTTTGACCCGTGGTTTCTTATGCACAAAAACTTTCCATCGTCTTTGGTTTCGGAGTTGTCAAAAAAATGTCGGTATAAATATTTATATTGGATGCTGTATTCGGGAACGTCCTCGGGCTGCTCTTGTACTTCCACCACCTTTCGTCGGTACCATTCCAAAGGATTTATGGTGCAAGTTTCTAGGAAAACTTCGGAGGGTACATCGGGAGATTGAGTTTGTGCCAGAGGGTACCTGAAGAGAGCGTCGGCAACCTTAGTAAGGGTGCCTTTGCGGTATTGTACTTCAAAGTTATACAAGAATATGCTTCAGCGATCCAGTCTTCCTGACGGATGAAGAATTTCAGCCATGTCATGGATTGATGGTCGGTTATCACGGTGAAGTGGTATTCTTCCAGGTATAGTCGCATCTTTTGTATGGACAATACAATGGCTAGGCATTCTTTCTCGGTGGTGCTATATTTTCGTTCCAGTGGGGATACTGTTCGGCTGGCATAGGCGACGACTCTCTCTAATCATTGTGCGGTTTTTGTTACTGCGCATGCAACGTCATAATCTGAAGCGTCAGTGCTCAAGCAGAACGGTAGGGTAAAATTTGGGCAAGCTAAGATCGCTGCGTTTGTAAGCTGTAGCTTGAGTTTTTCAAAAGCCTCTGTATGTCTGTCGGTCCACTCCCAGCGTTGGTTTTTTTGAAGCTTATTGTTTAGAAGGGTTGCAACCCGGGAAAATTCGGGCACAAATCGTTCGTACTAGGAGAGGACTCCAAAAAGGCTGCGGACGGTTCTAACGTTTGTTGGACAGGGAAAATTTAAAATCGACGAGACTGTGTCGGGATCTGTGGAAATTTCATCGGTGGTCACCAGATGTCCTAGGTATCGCAGCGAGCTTCGACAAAACTTGCATTTGTCTAGTTTTAGCTTCAGTTTACTGCTTCTTAGTCGATGGAAAACTTCATGCAAGTTACGGAGATGTTCCTCAAAAGTTTTCCCTAAGACGATGATGTCATCCAGGTAGGCGAAAACGGATATCTCAGGAGTGATAATTTGGTCGAGTAAACGCTGGAATGAGGCCGGAGCTGAGTGCAATCCCAGTGGCATTACTTTTAACTTAGACAATCCTCTTCCGGATACGGTGAAAACTGTGATCGGTTAACTGCGGGGCTCCAATGGCACTTGAAAATATCCTTGCTTCAAATCCTGTGTTAAAATATAGTTGGTTTGTCGGAGTTGGTCCAGAATCCCTGAGATGTGTGGTAAGGGGTAGACATCCTTCTGGGAAAATTCACTGACTTTACGGAAGTCAATGCAAAAACGGCATTTCCCGTCTTTTTTTCCAACCAAAACGACGGGGTTACTCCACGGGCTGGATGACGGCTCTATGATATTTTCCTTTAACATCTCATCTACTTCTTGGTTCACAACCTCCTGCATCTTTGGATTTAATGGTCGGAATCTCTGTTTAATGGCTTTCAGGTCTGTCAGATTTATTTTATACTTCATTAGGTCACTAGGACCTTTAATTTGACGACACTTCTCCATTTCCAGAAGTACGAAATTTCGTAGGATGTTCTTCTTATGATAGTGTCAGACACAAACGGTGAGTTTATTAACCTGGAGATGGGGTCGGTGTATCTTGCTTGATCTTGCCGGATTAGAGCCGGTAACGTAGAGGGCAATCTGGGGTACATTTGTTTCATAGCGGTTTCCAGAACTCCTGGATTCATCTTCAATGAATCCTGGACAGTTCTATAGCACTCGCTGTCCTATGGGTGAAGTGACAGCTCCTGTGTCGATGAGGACACGGAAGGGCACAGTTTCTATCTTGAAGCTGGTAAACATGCGATTATCTTATATGCTCCAAGTTCCAATTTCAGTTTTGGCAGGTTCATTGTCATTGGATACGGTCTTGATCGGTGCCATCGTAGAGGTATAGGAGGGTATATGTTGGTCGGAGATGTTTTATTGGTTGGCTGATCCTGGTTGCGGCTTTCTTTTGGCCGGTAGGGTTATAGGTGATGCATTTTGGAGTAAGACGGTTAGCTGGGAATTGATATTCCTCTACTTGTGTGGGTCCTTTGTTGGTCGTTGCGGTTCCCTTGTCGGTGTGGAATTGGAGATGTTGGGCAAGCTTCTTGTCCTCGGCGTTATTGATCGTTCGGGTTCATTTGGGCGTTGACTGTCTTCGGGACGTTGCCATATCATGTTTCCATCGTGGTATGTCATTGGACCCAGTGTTTCGGTGAAAGTGACTCTTCTGGTGGAAGGATCGGGTTTGGATACTGACTGGGGGCATGCGGGGTCACGACGCGGTATGCGCCTTCTTGCTGTGCCCTGGTCTAGTATTCCGCCGCCTACATGGACAATCCCTTGACTTTTTTCCGGCAGCAGGCACATAATAGTTTGGGTCTATTTTTGAATTTATTCTCTGAAGTGGCCGGGTTGACCACATCTGAAGCATATGGAGTCGGTTCTAAAAGCGGCTAATGGTAGCGAACGACTCGCAGAGTTTGTTGGATTTCTGTTTTGAACGTTGCGGTTGGTCATTGGCGGTGGGTTATGTTGGTTAAGTTGTGGGGCTGTACTGTTGGCGGTATTAGGTGGTGATCGGATGGTAGCTGCCATTAATGGGGAACATCTTGGGGCTTCGTTTTGTAGTTCTTCGAAAGCTGCTATTAGGTTCACTAATTCTTGGATGGTGGAGAAATCGATTCTCTTATGTATAATCGGATTTCGGGCTTCAGATTTCGGTATATCCAATACAGCTTGCGTTCCTGGCTCATGGTACCATGTCGTCGGATCAATGTCTGCATGGCATTTATATAGTCTTGGCCGGTCTCTTTCATCTCTTGATGTCGATTGGCTATGGTCTCTTCTAAGCGCACTCCATAATCTGACGGTAGGTAAGTCTCTTTGAAACGTTGAATGAAGGTGGTCCAACAGTCGAACAGGTGGCTATTGTTTCGGTACCATAACATGGCAATGTCGGTTAGTAGGAGTGGTATAGCTTTTAGCATCACTGGTAGGTCCAGATTGTACAAAGCTTGGAGTTCTTCAAGTTTTTCCAGAAATGAAACAGGGTCAGTTCCGCCATTGAAGCGGAACTCCCATCTTGTAATTTCTCGTAAGATGGCTGTTTCTCTTGCTGGTACCATTAGCGGTGCCGGAAGAGAGAGCCTGGGAGCGCGTCCGGTTCTCAGCAATCTGCTTAGTCGACGACGCATCTCATCAACGGAGCCTTCAGTGGGTAAGGTAAATTTTCCGAGTTCTTCGGTTAATTCAGACTTCTTCAGCAAATAATGTGTCATGTTCCTTACTGGAGATCTCGGTTGGTATGGTTTCGGTTACGGGAGTAGTTCTAGAAAAAGGCATATTGTTGCAAAAATAATTTCTATAATTAAAAAAAATCATAAATTTTAAACAACAGTATTTAAAATGGAGAATTTCCCCAGAAACGGTGTCAAACGAGAGGAAAAAAAAGTTTCTGTTTATGAAATTTTGCCACAACTAGAAATGTATAGAAAACAAGGTATCCCTATACCAGAACAGCCTGAAAGTCTCAGAAAGAAGTCCCTGCTCGCTGGTGCCAGATGTAACGGTCTACTTCCGAAGGGTGCAGTGGGCGGTTGTTTTGATCAGAAAAGTGTTTATCTCGACGGCCACCACTTTACTTGAGATGTTTGGAGGAAAGTGGAAGCCCCAAAGAGACTAATGTAAAGGTAACAGACCACCCGGGGTGTAAAGTTAGTTCGCCTCCCCGTGGTGCACCCTGGATAGCGTCTACTATTAGACGTGAACTAAATGAACTAACCAAACCGTAACCTTCCTAGTCATGTCTTAGGAGGGCCGGGAATGCTTGCCTTAATTGGCCGGCATTGCGAGGAGAGTCCTCTATAAAAAACCCACATCGCAAGGTCGTTGGCGGGTTGGTGCCGAGGCGATGATGCTTCTGGCCGATATGGCCGAGCATTGGCAGGATGGTAATTCTGTCGCTAACGTTAACCCTCCCCAGGGAAACCGGGCGACCTCCCTGTGTAAATGCCTATTCATGGGATGCGGGGCTCTTCCATGGAGGTCTATTTTCCCTTGCTGCTCGTGGGACCAAACATGGACACGACTTACACAGACCCAATATAGGAGGTGGCAGGATTCAACCTTCCACTGGAACCTCCAGAGGGAAAAAACAGGGGAAAGGAAAGTCCACCCCTAGGACGACTACCAAAGGTAGACCCTCCTATAGGAAGCTTGGTTATCGAGCTCCTAAAAAGGAGGAGGAACCTGCACCATAATTCCCTTTTCCTTTAAGCTCCTTAACCTACTCCTTTATCCTCTATACACTCCTATATTCCTACCCCAATGCCCACCAACTTAAGGTGCATTCAAGCTAATCTGCATCATGCTAAGGCTGCGACATACCTCCTTAGCATGAAATTAAAGGAAGAGCAAATAGATATTGCTCTTCTCCAAGAGCCCTGGACCGCTAATTCGGAACGAACAAAAGGGCTGGGTAACACTTCTGGTAAGATAGTAGAGGTGGGCTCTGGTACTAACCCCAGAGCCTGTATCTGGATCAGAAACAACTTGCAGTATTTTACACTTTCAGAGTACTGCACCAAGGACATGGCATCCATCCATCTCGTGATCACATCCGGGGGGACCAGGCTGGAAGTAGTGGCCTGTTCGGCCTATTTCCCTGGAGACAGAGATGCAGAACAACCACCTCCAACAGAGGTGCGGAAATTGATCGCCTACTGCAAGAGGAACAATTATCACCTCGTAATGGGGTGTGATGCGAACTCCCATCACTTGGCTTGGGGGAGCACGGACACTAACAGACGAGGTGAATCATTATTTGAATACATTTTAGGGGAGGAGCTGGTTGTCAACAACATAGGCTCGGAACCCACCTTTCTTACAGCTAACCGGAGAGAGGTTTTAGATCTTACGATCAGCTCAAGGCTTTTGAGCTCAAAAATCCTCAAATGGAGGGTGTCGTCTGAACCCTCATGTTCAGACCATGCCCATATCCTATTTGAAATTAAAACAGGCCCTAGACCTGTGTTAGAGTATCGGGACTCGAGGAGGACGGATTGGGAGGGATACAAACAGTCCCTCGCCGGCAGACTTGGGTCCGCAATCCCCACAGTGAGGGATCGTGATGAGATCGAGATTGCGGCCGAACAGGTTAGGGAAGCTGTGGTCTCTGCCTATCACGAAAACTGTCCACTGAGGTCAAAGAGAGACAGTCGGGGGTCTACTTGGTGGAATAATAACCTCGATAAACTACGAAGAGAAGTTAGACGTCTCTTCAATCGTGCTAAGATTACAGGCAACTGGGAGCAATATAAAACTGCTCTAACACATTATAATAAAGAGATCAGGAACGCTAAGAGGGAGTCCTGGAGGAGGTTCTGCGGGGACATTAATAATTTACCCAGCAGCGCCAAAATCCACAGGATTCTCTCACGCGACCGTGTACAGGAACTGGGATCGATAAAACGACCAGATGGTTCCTTTACTGAATCTCGGAAAGAAACGTTAGAGCTCTTAGCACACACACACTTCCCAGATTGTCTGATCCTGAGCAACGGTGAGGTCCTACCAGCTGAGGGACGATCTAAACGCCCCCAAAGGGAGAACTGGCTAGTTGCTCGGAGAATAGTTACAGCCTCGGCAGTGGAGTATGCTGTGAATCATTTCCAGCCATTCAAGTCGCCAGGGGAGGATGGGGTGGTACCGGTCCTACTACAAAAGGGACTGGAGATTCTCCTACCCTTCCTTATCAGGCTGTTCAGAGCCAGTCTGGCCTGGAACTATATTCCTTCCAGCTGGACGGTGGTTAGGGGGGCTTACATTCCCAAATTGGGACGTAATGACCTCCTACCTACTTCACTGAGACCTCTCAGTATTACATCATTCCTCCTGAAGGGATTGGAAAAAATACTGGACGGACACATTAGGGGAACATCTTACCCAAGAACCCCCTAAATACCCACCAGTATGCCTATCAAACTGGCAAATCAACTGAGTTAGCGCTCAATAACCTCGTCGAGAAGATCACACACTCTCTGAAAAATGGAGAGGTTGCGGTGGCGGCATTTCTCGACATAGAAGGAGCATTTAATAATGCATTACCGATCTCCCTCTACGAGGCCACTATCGCTAGGGGGGTGGAACCTACCATCTGTGGCTGGATCGGAAACATGCTGCACAATCGGACCATTATTACCTCATTGCGGGGAGAGGTTAGGGCTGCGAGAGGGTGTCCTCAGGGGGGCGTTCTATCCCCCCTGTTGTGGTCCCTCTTTGTGGACGACCTGCTGGCTATCCTCGGACTCTGGGAGGTTGAGGTCCAGGCGTATGCGGATGATCTTGTCATAATGGTTAGAGGCAAATCTGAGGAGGAACTGTCTAGTACTCTTCAAGAAGCACTAAATGTAGTCAATGATTGGTGCCGTAGGGAACAGATGTCTGTGAACCCTCGCAAAACGATCATTGTCCCGTTCACCAGAAGAAGAAGGTTGGACAAATTAAAACCACCTAATCTTATGGGGGAAAACATTCAATTTTCGGACCAAGCAAAATATCTGGGAGTTATCCTAGATAAGAAGCTCAACTGGGACAGACAGTTAGAAAATGTTATCCGCAGGGCTAAGATGTCCCTGTGGACCTGCCGGAGAATCTGTGGGAACAACTGGGGAACAAACCCCCAACAGATGTACTGGCTCTATGTAGTGGTTATCAGACCTATGATAACATATGGAGCCATAGTTTGGTGGCCTAAGGTGCTTCGTGGTACCGCGAGGGCCAAACTGGCTCATCTACAGAGACAAGCATGTCTGATGATAACGGGAGCGATAAGCACCGCACCATCAGTCGCTCTGGAGGTCCTCCTCAATATTCCCCCACTTCACATATGGCTGGAGAGGGTGGCGAGGTGGACAACGTACAGACTAATACAAACGGCAGATAACATGCCGAGGGAAGTCAGTCTGAGGGGGTCCGGACTCCTTGATGACAGTGATTGTCACAGGATTCTGGGAATGGTCTCGGACTTGATGCCTACAAAAATCAGCAGAGATCTGTCTTTCAAGACCATCCTCCCGGAAAGGGAGGACTGGGACCGGAACCAATCGACCCTGTTGAGAGCGGACCTCTGCTGGTACTCTGACGGCTCCAAAACCAATATGGGAGTAGGAGCCGGCGCATATGGGGGCAGCACCGATGCTAGACTATCAGCTAGCCTCGGCAAGTACGCAACCATACACCAGGCAGAAGTTTATGCCATCGAGATGTGTGCAAGGGAAAGCTTAAAAAACCTATGCACAAACAAATCGATAAAGATATTTGCAGATAGCCAAGCTGCAATAAAGGCTCTTGGTTCCTACCGGTGCAATTCAAAGACGGTATGGAGTTGTAAATCTGCCCTTAACGAATTGGGCAGCTGTAATGAGGTGTCGCTGGTCTGGATACCGGGTCACTCGGACCATGATGGCAACGTTGCGGCAGACGCGCTTGCCAGGAGTGGTGCCCAGTGTGACTTTGTCGGACCAGAACCGGTGCTGGGAATAACATCTTGCACAGCAAAACGCACCTTAAAGACCTGGACGGATAGAAAGACAATTCAATATTGGCAAAATCTTCCAGGATTAGCTCACTCTAAGGCCTTCATAAATGGCCTGTCTGAGTCAAGGGCTAAGAAACTTCTAGAGTTGAACAGACAACAACTGAGTACTCTAGTCGGCCTGTATACAGGACACTGTCGCTTGCGGCATCACATGCACCGTATTGGGATCGGTCAGGAGACCGAGTGCCGGCTGTGTATGGAGCAGCAGAGCACGTGCTGTGTTCCTGTCCGGCAGCGGATAGGACTAGACACCTGCTCTTTGGCAAGGTAAAGCTTGCTCCAGAGGATCTGGATCAACTTTCGCCCGCAAAGGTTATCGACCTCTGTAGGAGGCTGGATTTGTTGGGCGAAATATAGACATTAGGCGTGAGCCACAATAGACCTTATGGTCGCGGTGGAGGGACCGATATGGACCACTCACAAACTAACCTAACCTAACCTAACAGACCACCCTCTGAGAATATGGTGCTCAGGAAAACTCAAGTGGAGATATTTGGTTTCCAGGGGTCAGACTTTATAGAGACTAAATAACGAACGGAAGATGCTTTAAAGACAAATAATGTTTTATTATTGAACGTATAGATAAATATCATATGAAAATATATTTACAAAGAGGAACATTTATACTTAAGATACGGTTCTCACTAGGGCTGACTGGCATGTATAGTCTGCTTATAATGAAAAAACCAGAAGTACCGGATTTATATTTCAGTTTTGACCAGGCATGCGGTTTTCCGGAAAATCTGGTCGCGCTATTTCTCTTATTCCTAGCTGGTTCGGTTTCCAATTTTGAGGATGCCTTTTGCTATATGACGGCAATAAAAGAACGAAATTTTACAATGTCTAACACCATTGAGTGATAACACATTGGAAAATATGTGTAGTCCTCTAACTCCCAAGTTATTTCGGCAGTTATTTTAACTGGAAGGTGGGAGTCACAACGGCACACAATGTTGTTTACTACTATGATTCATTACGAAAACAGCTAGAAACGAGAGGAAGTTATAGTGTTATTACAACCTTCGGTTATTTGATGCGTGCCTGGACAAGACAAAATAAAAATACGGAAGGGCCGACAAATCTCTGTCAACTCTCTTAAGTAAACTTGGTATTAGGGACACCTGTATATATGAAACACGAAAAATGAAAATAAAATTAGCTTTCTGTTTCTCGGACACCTTTCAGCACAGCTATGTATCGCTTTGCAAAATAAATCGTAACATATATATATATATATATATATATATATATATATATATATATATATATATATATATATATATATATATATATATATATATATATATATATATATATATATATATATATATATATATGTGTGTGTGTGTGTGTGTGTGTGTGTGTGTGTGTGTGTGTCAAAGATTAAATGAATGAAAAACTTCTTACCAAAACAATCACGGATTTAAAAGTGAACGGTACCGGCGAATTTATGAGGTTTCTAATTCGGAGACTTAAATATAAATATTATGTTCGTACTATTCTGATCTGTTACTCTAAACTGCTATTCGGAACTGCCTTTTCTTGGTCCGTGGACCAGCTTATATATGGTATAAAATTGGTGTCCTTATTTAGTTCTAGAAGCTTTATTCTCCTTTTTTAACTCACAATGATCGTAAATTTTTTTAAAATGAAAATTCGTCAATTTGCATATTTTCACCGGCGTAATCAAAATGATAAAATACCGGTGTTTGTTTTATCGAATTCTTTATGATTAAAAATGTATTTTATACGGCTCTTTAGTTTTACACCGGTGTCTTTATTTATTTAATTATAAAAAATACCACTTAAGAGAAGTGTCAGAGTGGTGTTATGGAAGCGAAATTGAATTTTATTTCAATGAAACGGGAGTTTCGTTAAAGACCAATGTGTTATTAGTTAAAAAAGTTGCTGCGAATAAAATGTAAAAAAAAGTCGTTACTAAGAAACTCTCCCTGACACCAAAAGGAATATTCCAGCCGTTTTTCTTCGTCACCTTCTAATGTGTATAAGAAAACAAGTTTGAAACGGCGAATTGTATATCAAAGTGAGCACGCCAACCTTTATTTTTTGATATATTTAAAATTGTAGACATCGTTTTCAAGCTAGACTTTGAATTTCCCCTCACACACTGGATAATTTCTGTTTACCAGCATGCGTGTTCAAAGGATTTTCATTTTTGTTGCAGACTCTGTCCGTTTTATTGAGTAAATTAATAATTTGCCAAACTTTTACATGATCCATTGCTAGCCGGTTTGGATGCCGATTATTAAATTCTCTAGCCGTTGACATTGTTAATCTGACATTATCACCCAAAAATCTTAGTTTGTCTCCTTGTCGGGAATTGTAAGCATTATCACAAACATAAAACTAAACACACAAAAAGCGACAAATTAATTTTGAAATTATTTTTGAATATTTTGACATCTCACATTTTATTTCGAATATATTTGCTACACTACTCTTAAATGCATATAATATAACCAGCACTTAACTTTCCAGCGCACACAACGATATGTACTGTGATTTATTTCTCAAACTTATTGAATGCGGTCCTGTGCAGCTTTAATTTATGTTAATTACCACACACAATGCTCCTACTTTTATATTCGTATAATAAATATTTAAAATACTCACATACTAGCAATAAAAAATATCAAGTGGAATTATTAACGGGGATAGGTTGTTCAGGTTAAAAATTAAATAAGTGCATCAGACTGACAAAGAAAGTGTTTGATTAATAAACGTGATTAAGTACTACTAATATAAATGGTTTTCTTCTGTTTTAATAAATTACTAAGGTAAGAAACCTTGAATCATGCAATTTTGTCCAGCGGAAGTAATAAACACAAACCTGACGTTCCTAAAATTATAAATATTTTTTAGCTTTCTGCATACACTCTGTCATCCAAGCATCTAAAATCTCAAAATTATAAACAGAATTTTGTTTTGGCTTAACATTGTTTAGTTTATGTTCATAAAAATGCTGATTTCCGTTTATTTTTGGCGGATTTTCTAAAAATAATTTGACTGAATATAGTGAATTTTCGTTTGGTTCTTGCTAACGCATCTTGTTTGGATAAAAAAATAACACTTTGTAAATCTCCATAGGCTATAATACTTTATAAAGCTTGGACAATGTGCTCCTGTCTCACGGCCATCATCAATGTGATTAAGGTATATATTTTCCGGCTTTAGAAAATGTCACGTCTTCAAGAGTGGAAAAATTCCTCGAGGAACGCAAATTAGTGCTCTTAGAACCCATATATACTATCAGATCAGTTTTAAAATTTATGTGATTATGGGATGCCTAGCATGTATGTAAAAGCACTAAGGCCTACCGTAACAGATTTATTAGAAATCACAACTTACATTTCTAAAGCAATAAACGATGACAACACAGCGCAATGTATCTACTATGACGCACAAAATGCCTTCGACTCGTGTTACATGATTTTTCGGATAAGCTGGAATGCTGCGGAGTAATAGGGTTACTATTAGAATGACACCTCGCCGAAATATATTGAAGGCCCAAAACTAGCGCAACTTTGCTGATAAGTTGTGGTTTGCTTCATGGTTCATTGCTTGTATTTCTATTTATCTCCATTTACTACAAAACCAGATGTAGGTCAGGAAAACCTTCAGAAAAAAGAAGTTTGCTGTCGAAAAGGTAGGGTAGTTTTGATTGTTAGATATCTTGTTAGTGTTGGACCTGTACCTACCGTAAAATTTTCAACCTTGGCACTCAACCGCGTGCTACTTGGTCTCGACAAAATGTAAAAATTCTGAAATTCATAATTTTTTTAAATATCTCTTGAACGGTCAGTTTTGTAGAAAAAAATTTCATCCCAGGTTCGAGTAAATTTGTTACATTTTGAGCCCAAAACCAGCCCTACACTTTAAATAGTGACCTAGATACAGATACAGGGTTTCGAAAGATCACGATTTTCTCAAAAAGAAAGGGTTTAAAAAATGATCCACGCAAACGTGTCATCGATTTAGTTTATTTTTCAGTTAACATTTATTATCATTACAATTTTGACATCATTAAACAATAATCATACTTAAAATAGTTATAAATAGTGCTGCAAATTAAATCATAACTTCCACATAGCTGTGATAATTTATTCTCTGCAGAAAGACATTCTCATGAAATGAATTTAGGGCCCATCGCTTGACCACAAAGAAAAGATTTGTATTCCTGTACCCATAAACTTTTGAAACGTTATATTATTCGAGTTTTATTGAAAAAATGTCAATTTCCACCAAATAATTTATCCCCTATCCCCTGAAGCGGTCTTACCCAAAAACAATTCGAAGCGTTCCTTTGTCGGGCGCCTATTAACAGACAGACGTACATGCCGACAGACCGACCGAGAGACAAAAAAAATTTAGCAAAAAAAATTGGAAATTTTCGTCAACAATATTCCACCCTCACACATTCAACCCCTAATTTAATTTCAGCACAGAATACCAGATGTTTGATTAAATTAATCACTCCCCCATCCATCCCCTACCCCCTAAAGCGATTTTGCCCAAAAACAATCCGAACCGTTCGTTTGTCGAGTGCTAATTGTATACCAAATTTTGAAGACGATATCTCAATTCGTGCTAAATTATCGTGGCTACAAACAGTCAGATATACATACCGCCAGACAAAAAAAGTTTCGTTCCCAAATCATGTTTTATATATGTTTCCATACTTTTTACGACGTCTAAGCGAACAAAAATTATGAAACTTTTGTCGCCGATGCGATACTTCCACATGTTGTGACGATGTGGAAGTAAAAATATATACTAAGCTTTTATAACAGAAGTCAAAATTTTGACAGGATGTAGTTGGCAGATAAGACCAAACAAATGACGAACGACCAATAGTTTAAAGTTTTATTAGTGAATTTTCTTAAAAAAAATTTCTTCAAATGAGCGCAAACTAGGACCCCTAGAACCCATATCTGGGGTCAGTTCCAATTTTTATATGTTTTTATATGTTTATATATATATATATATATATATATATATATATATATATATATATATATATATATATATATATATATATATATATATATATATATATATATATATATACAGTTGTCCAAACTGTATGGAAATGTATTGCTATCTCCGTTATTATGAGAGATAGAGAGACGGTTAAATTAGCAATGTTTTGTAGAATTTCATGCTCGTTCCAAATATGACTTGTATTTTGACTGCCTCTTTTCGTTTTTTAGCTATTTTGAAAAAAACCAAAATTTGTTGATTTTTTTTTGTTCAATATCTAAGTAGGCATTGATCTAACGCGTCTAAGACTTGCACATTATCAGGACACTTTTCACAGAGTAATCTTTATGTGCTATTCTCAACTTTGGATTGTCATTTGTGTTTGAGCTACAGGTATCAACGTTTGTTTTTATTATCGCAACCATATTGGATTTTTTGCTATATGATAGTCCGTGAAAAGAGCTTTCCAATGATGTACAACATGCTTGAGAAATCTTGTAATTGCACTGACGATTTTGAGAAAAATCGTTTTGAGGATAGTAGGCTATGAAATCCAATACCAGAAAACAAATGACAAAAAAGTGTTCAAAAAGCAGTAAGCCATGGAGTTTAACAATAAACTTCTACTTTTAACATAATTTTCCGTAATGATTCACGATAAAAAGGTAGGAACTTTGAGCACAGCAATGAATCGGCCCATTATTACAAATGATATTTTACATTACAATATATATATATATATATATATATATATATATATATATATATATATATATATATATATATATATATATATATATATTATATATATATATATATATATATTTATATATATATATATATATATATATATATATATATATATATATATATATATATATATATATATATATCTATATGTATGTATGTATCCACCGATAACTCAAAAAATAATTGGCCGATTTGGTCAAATTTGGTGACTACCTTCCTTTTGTAAATGGCTTGGATAAGTTCATTAGCCATAAAATCGAACAAGGTTTTACGTAAAAATGTTGGGTTTTCTTGCGAAAAAAAAAAAACATATCTCCGAAAATTGAAAAGCTATAATAACCAAATTTAGTACGCTGGTTTCTGTCATAAAGATTATCCTTTGCACCAAAATTCAGATCTTTAGGTTAACAGACAAAAAAAATTAAAAGCCTCTGATTAAAAAAAAAGTTGAAACGTCAAAATTGACAATTCTGGTAGTCCTACATTGTACGCATTAGCGCTTTGTGAGTTAAAAATACGGCTCGAAATGACTAACAAGCTCCTAGATCTGTGTCTCAGCCATCATTTTGTTAAAATTTGAGAAAAAAAATCAATTTTAAATAAAAATTGTATGGTGTAAATATCAAGACGTTAGAAAATTAATATACTAGGGTATATACCTGTTAGTAGATACATACATCTGTCATGTCTACAATGGCCGACAGGTAGAGGAAGCAGTGTGGATTTCATAATGGACTCGTATAACACGCGTTCTAATCTCAGTTAGTGACTTTTTTTTAATTCTTATTTCATTTTACACTTACCTGATCAGATTGTGTAACTCCGATGAATTGTTTAGCGAGTTAAATTCAATTAGGACGAGATGAAAACTTTTAAGACTAAATTCAATTTGAATAGCATATCTGGTTGTTTGTTATGGCCCTAACTTAGTGAAACCGTTCCATACTTAATTCAGCCGTAGACTTTTCCCGTGGCTTCACAAGTGCTTGTTCTTTTCTGCAACCGTTTTCGATTTTTACCGGACGCAGCAATTCCGTTATGGTAGCGAATTTTTATTAAAGTTTCACATTTCAATAGCTCAATTTGCTATTAACCTAACGTTCGTTGGCCAGGAACTAGTTTTTCGGGAACATTTAAAGTTTATTTTCGAAAAATGTTTATACATTTTCAAACAATAAAGTAATTTTGATGAAATATAGTACATTGTTTCTACTATATAGGTTATACTGGAAACCAAATTTCATGTCTGCTTTCTTTAACCCTAGAATACTGGACATTCGTAAAATTTACGACGCGAGCTTAAAGTCGTTAAAGTTCGAATACTTCCGGGCTATGCATCGCCGCGTGCCTCTAGCTATTTTCCTAATTAGTCCACAGCTAGCCAATGGTGCATTCGGTTGTCGCATTTTTTACCGCTAAGTGACATATTTCGCGGGCTCGTCGTAAATTTAACGAAAGTCCAGTGTTTACGTTAGTTTTTATTGTAATAATTATTGTGACTAGTGCGTCGATAAATTGGGCTAGTTGTTATCTTTTTGAGAGGTAAGGCACATTTTTGATATTTTGATACTTAGATAATTGTTTTTTTGTTAAGATGGCGCGTAAACCCTTAACACAAAAGGAAATAGAGGCCGAAATTCAGCGTATAATGGCTGGTGAAGACTCAGAACCCGATCCTTTTGAAGACAGTGGAAGTGATTGGGAAGAGGACCATGTAGAATTCGAAGCGGAAAGTTCAGATGATGAATGTGATGACGATATGTTTTTACCACAGCCCCCACCCAACGTCAATCAGTCCAATCAATTCGAAGATTCTTCAACTGCCGAAGAAGAACATTTAGTAGAAAAAAATGGCGATGACATTGAAGAGGAATTTCATACCAACGAGGATCAGTTCAGTCTCCCTGACTACTGCCTACCTGCTGAAAGTGATAAATCAGAGAGGAATATAGCAAATAGCCCTTTTTTATCTAGCTATATAATAAAGCCCAACAACACCAGTTTGAAAGGAAAAAATGGTCATAAATGGTCAACGGTATTACCTTCCAAGCGTGGAAAAACCAAAGCAAGAAATATTATTCATTTTGTACCAGGTCCTAAAGGGGATGCTAAAAAGTGTTCAACTTTAGATGAATTTTTCTTACACTTTTTTTCTAATGAAATACTACATACCATACTTTTGCATACAAATGCCGAAATTCTTAGACAAGCACAAAAATATAAAAGCAATGCCAATGTATCGCAAACGACAAAAAACGAGATAAAGGCCCTTTTTGCAATTTTGATAAGGGCGGCAGCGAACAAAGATAATCATTTGTCTGCAAAATATATGTTTAACATCAATTTATCAGGAACATTTTATAAAGCCTGTATGAGTGGTGAGCGCTTTTCGTTCCTAATAAATTGTCTTAGGTTTGATGACAAAGAAACCAGATCGGAAAGAAGAAATGTGGATTCGTTCGCACCGATCCGTGAAATATGGGATATTTTTATTGCGATATGTAGAGACTCCTACACACCTTCTTCTTACTTGACTATTGACGAACAGCTGGTTGGATTTCGCGGACGTTGTCCCTTTCGTATGTATATACCGAGTAAGCCGTCCAAATATGGAATAAAAATAATCATGGTTTGCGATTCGTCTTCGAAATACATGTTAGATGCCAGCCCCTATTTAGGAAAAAACACAAAAACAAATGGATTGCCATTGGCAACGTATTTTGTACAAGAGCTTACTAAATCTGTCCATGGTAGTAATAGAAATATTACCATGGATAACTGGTTTACATCAGTAAGTTTGGCTGATGATTTACTGAAAGATCCCTATAAACTTACTCTGATAGGGACCGTCCGTAAAAACAAAAAGGAAATTCCCAAGGAACTGTTAGATGTTAAAGGTAGAAATCCTAATACGTCTATGTTTTGTCACGATCAGATGAAAACCATGGTATCGTACATGCCAAAAAAGAACAAAATTGTGTTACTTTTATCTACTCTTCACGAAGGGGCTGAAATATTAGCCACAGGAAAACCTGCAATTATAAAGAATTATAATGAAACAAAGGGAGGAGTAGACACTTTCGACCAGATGTGTTCTAATATGAATTCTGGTCGAAAAACTCGAAGGTGGCCGATGGTCATATTTTATGACATGGTAAATATTGCAAACATAAATTCTTACGTACTTTATACTTCAAAATTACTGAAACTAAACAAAAAACCATTGAATAGGTATCAATATATGATTGAAGTAAGCCAATGTCTTGCGGAACCATGGTTGAAAGAGAGGCTCAACAATAAAACTTTGCGGCGTAATATTCGGCAAGATATTGGTAATATCCTAAATATTTCTTTGGAAAGTGTGACACCAGAGTATCAAAATAAAAAGCGAAAAATTTGTTTTTACTGCCTCGGTAATAAAAGACGCATGACCACCACATACTGTAACCAGTGCGAGCAAGCCATATGTGGTGAACACCGAGGAAATATATGTACTGTATGTGCAACTGTTTAAGACTTTACTTCTTAAAAATATTTTTTTACAAGCTCAATAGTATACTGTATTTTGTAAAATTTTTGTAGATTTTTCTGTAATAAAAGCTTTTTCTAAATTTGGTGTTTTATTAAACGTCGTAAATTTTACGATACTCCAGTATTAACGTATATTTCAAATAGTCCATTAATCTAGGGTTAAAAAAAACAACATGTGTTATTAATTTTTTTTAAATGAAAATTCACTACCACAACGCACTTGCTGCGTCCAGGCTTCTTATAAGATAAAGTCGACGCCATGTAGAGGTATTTTAATAGAAAAGAAAATATCCTGAATTGGGACACGAAGATACAAAGCCAGCAGGTGGGGAGTTCAGCAAGGGACTACACATAGTATGCGGCAGAGGAACATAAACTTTGTGGGCATCGCTAAGAGTTATCTAACATAGTTACACTGTCGCTCAAACGTAGCCATAGTATTTAATGGACATACTTCTGATGTGACTGGAAAGAGCACTATAAGTGCATAACGCATTCGATGAACAAACTTACATTCAGCACGTGAGATCATCTTCAATGAAGCCACATGTCCAGAGACTTCACAAGGACAATTTTTAACGAATGAAAGCCACAAGGTACGTTTCATCGACCTTCTAAAAAATGTTTTGCAGGAGAAAATTGAACAGTAAAGCAGCCAGTAGACGTTGTAGACATTTGTTGAAACTACTGTTTCTGTTGGATCTCAGTATGGCAACATCATCGAGGTTGGTAAAACATTAATCTTTTAGTTTTAAGTCATTCTAACAGGATTAGCTTAGAGGAACAAGGCTTGCACTTCTAAAAATATGAAAATGGGAGGACACCTGATGTATTATACTCACAACGTCATTTGAATGCGTCTAGCGGAATGATTTTGTTCGTCTACGCTTTTAGTGGGTGTGATGCGACCTGTGTATTATTCTGCCACGAAAAATAAAGTTTTCCTCTCTTTTAGGAGGAAACCGACACATTGAAGAAAAAATCAAGTATTTTTCATCCCTGAAGCTACTACTGACCAAGTGGCTAAGACAGTTACGATTTTAAGTCTTAAGCCCCCGCCTTCCTGTCCGAAGACTTTACGTCGGAATAGCTACGAAAGGTAACACTTTTCTGATAAATTTAACAGTGTTAACCCAATCAGCAAAGAAAGCAACGTCCAGTCTAGCACGTTTACCCTCAACTGTAGATGCAGCACGATTTCATGCCTTAAGATGTCACAGATACAGGAGAATAATAATAATCTCTTCAGTGGGGCTGGGTACCTACCCGATTGGGACGTATTAATCCTCCACCCAGCATTGCAAAATGAATAAGGATGCAGCTGTACAATGCTTCCTTAAAATGATATCTTACAAAAAAAGTACAAGCATGTCAGTGGCTGCCGAAAATACAGTCTTATATATTCTTGCCTGTGCACCTTTTACCCGAAAGAAGCTTGCAAAAACGTGTCAGACATCACTCTTCTTGGGGACAACATTGAAGATGAAGATGGAGATGAAGATGAAGTGCCACCGCCCATAAATGAATTTATATTCGAAGATGTGGAAAACATACATTGAGCTGGATGAAGAGGGCAATGAGGAGTAGACAGAGCTTGAAGAAATCTGTCCTCGCTCCTCCAAAAGGCAAATAGTGTAAACTCTCTCTCTCTCTCTCTCTCTCTCTATATATATATATATATATATATATATATATATATATATATATATATATATATATATATATATATATATATATGGTTTATGTTTAACAAATACTGTCAAAGCGTTAACTTTTAATTGACTACAGATGCGATATTCCAAAATTCAGTTTTGTTGAATAATTGTAATCTAAGTTTTTCCGAAATTTAATTTAACAGAATTGAGAAAATGCCGGGAATTATATTTGTTGTTGTCAGAATAGAATAAACAAAGATGGATATATTAAATGATTTAGTCGTTGTCAATATTGTTTCTCACCAACAAAATGTCACACGATTGAAATGATAGAAAATATTCAGATGCTTTGGACTGAATTATTATGATTATTATTTTATTGGTTAAAATTATACGGTAACGTCTGTCTATAATGCAACAAGTCTAGTGCTGCATTTTGAGACAAAATTTAAATAAAGTTTAATCCATAAATACTTGACATTGACGTTTCCAAATTTTATAAACTTTAAATTTTGATACACCAAACCAAACATTTTCTTTTCACCTTTCTTCCTCCATCTAATACACCAAACATTGCCTTCATTTTCCACAACTCTTAAGTTCTTCATAATTACATTTTAATTACATTTCACTCTTTACAGCCCATTATGCCCACAAAATTATAAATTTTGTACACACGCAGCTACCTAGATTTAACATAAATAAGCTACAATGATATGCTTAGGAGATAATGTCAGTTGCTTTATGTATTACAAGACTTATAAAAATTCGTCATTGTAACGCAATTGCTGCGTCTTGACTTTTTTGTGTGTTCTTATTCTTTTATCACGTCAAAATTTAAACTTGTAATAATAATGAATGCCAAATGGAAAATAAATTAAATGTCTGACAATTGTGTTTGTGTAGTAAATAGAACACTTTCTTTGAACAACTGCATAACTTGAAATATTGGTTATAGAAAGCTCCTACTGTGCATTGTTTATATTATATTTACTTACATTTAAAACTGATTTACATGACGTTTCATAAAGTATACTCTTTATAAAATGATGAATCATGCATGTTGCGCCCTGTACATACTATAACAAAATAGACAACGAATATTGCACCGCAGAGTCTCCTACTTGCCGATTTTTAAGTTAACTTTAAAAAATAAAGAGGTTACCAAAAAAATTTAAAGAAAATATTGACCTTGCCTGTATCTTTGTTAAAATTAACTTTTTGATGGAGTTTTGTGACGTAGTATTGGTCTAAAAAAAGTTTGGTGAATTTTTGTGAAAAAAGTTTGTATAAAATATTTGTGTAATATTTTTGAGCAAATTTTTCCGAAAGAAAATTTAGGAGAATTTTCGTGAAAAAATTGTTTAGTCAATTTTCCTGTCATTGTTTTTAGCGAATTTTAGTTAAATTCTTGTTTGATTAATTATATCTTTGGTGGGTGCATTCTTCGTGTAAATTGATTGGATAAGTTCGATGTGCAGGTAAATCAGACCAGTTTTTTTCGTTAAAACTTCAAACTTTTTTTCGAAAAATTGTTGTACATTTCCATATAAAGCTATTTTAATTAAATTTGGTAGGTATATAAGTTTCCACTATAAAGAAATAAAGATTATACTATTGACCAAATTGAATGTGTTTTTGATGAAAAATTATTTATTGACATTACAAATATTTTAAGCAAAATTCGCAATTGCTGCGTTCAAACTTTTTAAGGATATCAGGTTTTGTTTTAGTAGCTAAAGCGTTTAGAGCTTAGATATATGTACTGATTCACTAAGAAAGAGTTATTTTTATACTGATACTGAGAAATTAATGTTTTAATTTATGTAAAAGAAACAAATAATGCCTCTTTCCAAAACAATTAAAATTTGAAAGTGATAAATAACTCTCCTATAAAAATGGTAATGGCTTTATGAAAAATAAAATAAATGAACATGGTATTTAAACTTTGTATTTGACTAAAGCTGAATTTTATTTGTTTCGCTAAACTGTTCAATAGTGCAAAATTTCTATACCTAGAAAAGTTAACATTGTTAGCTGAGCTGCTTTCACACACTTTCAATAATAACTAAATCTAATCGACTGTAAGATGAACAGGATACTTGTAAGTAGAATATAAAAGTTGTTGCTGGATTTTTGGGACAGTACCCCAAAATAGGGATTGTAAATATAATAATCAATGCCATTTTATTATTTAAGTGACTATTTTAATTAGCGGCTAATATTTTTTTTTAGATGAAATGCATTCTGCTTACAGTAATAGGTATCAATTGGCATTTAAACTTGATACTAGCAGATTCAGCAACGCGACCCAATATAGTTTTTATATTGGCAGATGATTTGGTAAGTACACATTTAGCGCACATTTCCGGTAAAAAGAAAGGCTCTGTTTATGTAATAGAGGGAAAAATTATATTTATTATTCTTCGGAATACTTTTACATTTAAAAACACTTATTGAATATTACAATGTTATAGTCTAAAAGTTTTCTTAGACTTTCCTTATATAATTAAAATTTGATGTGATGGTTGTGATTTATTACAAGATTTGAAATAAGTACTTGCCGAATTTCATCAAAATCGGTTAATTACTTTTTGAGTTATTGGTTGGATACATACATACATACATATATATATATATATATATATATATATATATATATATATATATATATATATATATATATATATATATATATATATATATATATATTGAAACTGACCCCGGATATGGGTTCTAGGGGTCATAGTTCGGGCTCATTTGAATTTTTTTTGCAAAGTCTCGCCATCGATACCTCTCTATTAGTTATTTAAAAAAGAATTCACTAAAAGAACGAGATTCTTAACTCGATATGAATAGTAAGTAGCTACCATTTACTTGTATTCTAAGACGGGCTGCAATAATTTACATGTAGATATGATGATTTACCGCTTTACGTAAATCCACTAATCTACCACTTCCTTGTATTTCAAAATTATATAATAATTGTGGTTTACTTTTAGATAGCAAGTTTTGTATTATATTTATGTAATTTCTTTAAGAACAAAAACGCTTTTAAAGCGGAAAATTTCACACATCATTTTCATTTGGGTTGGTCATAAACCACATGCCGGTATATATTGATGACATACATAGTTCACATTTTTTTTTTTTTTTTTTTAATTTAATATTATTGGCTGCGGCATCTCAGGCCATTAGCACATTTTTCCCATCATTCTATATTTTTTAAAATTTTCCAGACAGAGTCAAATTGGCTCGCCCGGGAATCGAACCCGGGACCTCTCGCTTAGCAGGCTGGCACCTATACACCTGCGCCACGAGGGCGTCTATAGTTCACATTATTGATCAGAATTAAATTACTTATTACCCTCTTTAATTATTATGCAGTTGTCACCAGGCATGTTAATAATTGTTTCAATTATTTGCAGGACTGTATTTAAATCTTTACGAGCGAATTAATCAAAATATAAAGGAACTTGCTCTTTTTTGGCCCAAAATCAAAAGTTTGTTTGACATAATAATTTTTCCGAAATGAACAACAAGAGTAGAGAGATAATGTCTGTTCTGGAACGACCTTGACGCGGTGGTGGAGATATTTTCAAGGTCAAGGCCAGCGATATATTTTCCCACGGCCAGGTGTATTTTTTTAAGGTCAAGGCCAGATGTATTTTCCCACGGCCAGGTGTATTTTTAAGGTCAAGGCCAGATGTATTTTCCCACGGCAACGGCCAGAGGTATTTTTTTTAAGGTCAAGGCCAGCGATATATTTTCCCACGGCCAGGTGTATTTTTAAGATCAAGGCCAGATGTGTTTCCGCACGGTCACGGCCAGAGGTATTTTTTAAGGTCAAGGCAAGATGTATTTTCCCACGGTCACGGCTAGAGGTATTTTTTAAGCTCAAGGCCAGATGTGTTTCTGCACGGTCGCGGCCAGCGATATTTTTTTTTTAAGGTCAAGGCCAACCACATTTTCATGGTCACAGACACATTCAAGTTTACAAATTTATCCTTGAAATTTGTATTATATATGTACAGGAGATATCTCAGGGAATTAATATTATTAGAATCCTCTATACAAGAGTTCGAGTTTATTTATAATAAAGTGTAAAGTAGTAGGAATACAATGTCTGATCACATTTTTTTGATTAACTGGGACAGTTTACGTGACACTTCAAATATTCGCCAGCGCTATGTGTTAAATTATGAAGGGAGTGTTTTGCAAAACTGTCATATTCAAGCTGTGGCATTAATGGAGGCACACCTTAGGGCTGTCGATGTGTGTGAAGAAAAATGTCAAAAATTTTATTTTATTGGGGATCCTTGTATGGGTTCCATAGTTTGCGGAGATTGCCTGGTAGGAGCTAGGTATGCAATGTTTACTTTGCGTGACAAAAGTGTCGTCGTAAAATATCATGTGCATAGTAGGTATATATCGCATTGCACACATTGTAACAGGCGAATAAAATATAGATCTACAGAACAGTGTAGGCAGCCGGCCGAAGTGACCTTTGTGTGTAGTTGTTTAAGAGTGGGTCCAGCTGTGAATATTGGAAACAGTGAGTAGTGTCAGTAGTTAAGAAGCCACAGTCAACGTAAGTGCAGTATAAACAATTTAATATGATGGGGAATGTGAACAGTAAATGTCAGTGTGAAAAAATAGATAGTGATGAGCTAGAAGAGAAGTTTAGAATAATTGTCTGTAAAATAAGAAACATAGCTGGTGATGAAAAATTTGAGTCTGAAGGAGATGACTGAACCAGTTCATATTTGTATGAATTGTGTAACATATATTTAAGTGGTAACTGTACAAAAGAGTTTTTTGTTGTATCATACAAAGCTTATGTGCAAAATGGAGAAATTGAACACATACTTACGCATTTTGTTCCATTTTAAATTTATAGAATAAAAGAAATGTAATTAGACATTGTATTCCTATACATCGCTTTAAATAAATAAATAAAAAAAAAACAATATATTTTAACTAGTTTTATTTTTTACTCATTTTATTTTTTTACAATACAAAACTCAATTCATAACATGATTGTTAAATAAAAAGTATACATTAGTAAGGGCGCAAACGCAATGATTATTTAAATGATAAATGCAAGAAGGTGTAGATGCTTGAAGTGTGGGTTGTTCATCTAATTCCAAAACGAGTGCTGATGAATATTTTTTTACATAATCAGCTTTCTCCTTTCCTTTCACATAAACGACGTTGGTGTCGCTTGTAAGATGTTTGATTATTTCAGCAAAATTGTATACTGGTGTAAAACCTGATTTCCAATCAATACAATGATGATGGTTTATTAACCATTTCGTCTGCACTTGTAAATTTTGAGGTAAATAATCCAGACTAAATGGTGCTTTAAAAACATAGTGACAGATCTTGGAACCATCAAACGATGCAAGTTCTTTTGGAAGAAATTTATTATTTTCCAGTTTGAAACCTTGAATGTCAATTACGAGTACCATAGTTTACAATGATAAATTTGAAAAGCGTTTATACATTTTTTTCTTCATGTCGTAAAAGAAAATCACTTTTTTGAGTTCTTTTAGTTTTTTTAAATGAGCACTGAGTTGTTGTTTATACCTCAACGTCATCATCAAATTGAAATAGGCAAAGGAGTGCATCTAGATTAAATAGTATAATTAAATTTGTCTTACGATTTTCATCAGGGGATTGTAAGTAAATAGTTTATCATGCAAAATTAAACAGTATGCGGATGTGTTATGTGGTATGTTTGCATTTGTTTCGAATTCAAGTCTCACTACAACCGACCCTGATTAAATGCTATCCTTTTGTCGGGAGCAGTCAATATGAACTAAAGGCGCTAATTTTGCAAATTCAGTTGGTGTAAAGAGGGGTTGATTTTCTTTTTGATAATAAGATTGTTGAAATTTTGAAAACATTTCGTAAAGCGAGGCAAATTTATTTCCCAGAATATTTAAGTTGAGGTCCTGGTAAGGATAC
The DNA here is from genome assembly GCA_964006375.1 of Tillus elongatus. Lineage (NCBI taxonomy): Eukaryota > Metazoa > Arthropoda > Insecta > Coleoptera > Cleridae > Tillus > Tillus elongatus. The sequence goes on from OZ023267.1 coordinate 94,153,651, forward strand.
CTTTCAGTGTTTAGAAAAGCTCTAAAATTTCTTAGGTTACAATTATCAAATTTACTCATATCTTTTAAAATCTTTCCTTTTCTATCAGTTTGAAATCCTGTAAGAATATGGCGTGGTGATTCGAGTTTTGTAGTGGTCTTAACTGGCCAAGTATGTCTAGATGTTTCTGGAAGAGCTGGGTATTCTATTAACTCCCAGCTTCGAAAGGGTAATGGAATTTCCACCCCCTTTTGAATTTGTCTGGAAAGCTGTAACTGCTGTGCGAGAGAAACGGTAACATGGGGAACTTTCCAGGACACCTTCTCAATTGTAACTTTCGGCTCATCTACTGTAGGGGTGGGAGCTGCAGGATCATCAATGTAGATTACAGCATCTTTATCATCACTACTTCTAATAAGGATTAGTTCTTGTTTCATATTCATTATAATTTTACGATAATCTTCGAAAAATCCCAATAAGTGGGAACATGGAATACAAACATTAAAATTTCCATTCGCATCGACTTTGATACGATCATCTGTGCGTTTTTCGCTTTTAGGAAACCAACCCGCGTTTTGAAGTTTTATGCTTTCGTTAGAATTTAATGAAAAATAATTTTTCATTGTTGAAGCAAGTCCTAAATTGCGTGTGGAATCTACTACTACACCGTTCAGTTCATAACGAATTTCTCTAAAAAGAAAAGCTATTGCGTTGTTAATAAAAAACAAATTGTTTGACACTGTACCATCTGTTTTGGTTAATTTACCTTCAATGTACAAAAAGCTGTCAGAAGGAAGTGTATATGCATCAAGTTCTTGAACAGTGATCCGCTGTTCATCGTTATAATCAAATTGTGAAGATGTACATGCCTGGTAGGTATGGTACTGGTAATCTACAATAGAATCATCTACAACTACTTTTTGTGCAACGTCAAGAATATTCATTTTACTTGAAAACCAAGTGATTGTAAGAATTGTCGGTTGGAAGGTGTTAATAGCTTAGGCCTTTTTAGAATACTGAATTTTTTCTGAAGGTTTCTGTTTTTATACTCTGGCAACCAAGAGGGTAGATATAAAGCATTATATCTCACAACCATTTATATATCTTTTTTTAAATGCACCTTTACTGTAACCGTTTCACCCCTAAAATTTACTAAATTTCCGTCTTGATCAAGCACCAACCGGTTATATTAGTAATGGTCTTAACGGTAACTGGAAAGTAAATGATGTTTTGAGGCGTTTCCACTATTTTATATCCAGGAGGCACAGTGGGAAAAAACTGATGTATTGTATGAACCGGCTTACCATTATTATAGGAACCAGAAGATATGTTGCAGTCAATACATAAAGCATTTACTTTAATAATTTCAACTGGATTTTCTGATTCATGAACTAAATTCACCTTTAAAAGCTTATTACTAAATCCTAAAAGTTTACCGATGGAATTGGCTTTTGAAAAATCAATATCTTTACTACATTTTAAAATAGTTTTTAATGTATTATTATTCGCTTCGAGTTCTAAAGTTTCTTTTTTCATGTTTTTCTGTAAATATTGATGTATATCTGAAATTTCATAAGAACCTGTTGGAATTGTAACATGTTCAGTGCCATAGAAAAATTTATTGTTGGTTTCATCAATATTAGGGATAACATTGAAAGTCTCGAAATTTGTTAGACCAATCACATATTGTGAATTGTCATCTAGAAATATTGGAGGATTAAAATCTGCGCTAAGTACAGATTCCTTTCCCGAAAATGTAAAAGCGTAAGACATGTTACACAACTGGCAATACAGCAGAGATTACTGTGTGTTATATAGAAATTTCAAACACAGGTGACCACACCTAAAAGAATGGGGACTTTGCTCCCTTTGATAATTATAAGTGATTGTGTTATTATAATCACCGCTAAAAAAAATAATTAACTACATCGCTGGGGGGTCGTAAGTTTCCATAACTATCGAAATAATTTATATGTGCTTTTTTCTTTACATATGCGGTCCAATGAGTTCCGCTACCCTGTTTACTGTCAAGATTAATAATGCCAGACTCGTTGTTTTTAATTTTGATTGGTAGATTGTCTCTCATGTATACGCCCCGAAATTTTTTTATCTTTAACAAATTTGCAAACTTTAGTAAATCAATATTCGTCAAAGGTCGCGATGGTAGTTTTATCGGAAGTTTTTTTGGTACGGTTTTAAAAATAACCCAGAACCTTTAGATGATCTGGCGACTTTTTCAAGCTCCATATTATGACGTTTTGCTTCTTGTAATACCTTTGCAGCATTCTTGGCATCAACTACGGTTTTCGCTATACTGGCGCCGCCTCCGGCTAATGCACCTAACGCTCCCAAAGCAGGTAGCAAGAAAGGTAAAAAGCCACCAATTTTGGGAGCACGTATTATTCTACTTTTCTTACTACGTTTCGATTTTTTATGTTTTCCTTTAATGCCGAAAGGCATTTTGGAAAAAGATAAACCCCTTCCTTTTTTTAATAATTTACCTTTTCTACGAAGTTCCAGTGCCAACAAATGTTTTAACTTCATATTGTGCGACTAGGTTGAAAAATAATACAAGTATGATTGATTTATGAAACTATTGGGCTATATATACTCTTGAAGTTTGTTTTTTTGTCATCATATAAATACATTTAATTTACTTAATTCAAACCATTTGTCATAAATAAAATGAGGGTGACGCAACAAGCATTAAAGTTGCCGATTCAGGATCACGATGACATTTCTTTAGCAGAAAAGTTCAGCCGACACGGTACTTTATTGGGTAGTGAATGTAAAAGAGGTCTGTTGGTTGGATCATCCGGTTGTGGAAAAACAAATGTAATGGTTACGCTCTTAGAACATCCGAATGGATTACGTTTTGAAAACATTTACATCTATTCCAAGTCACTTAACCAATCAAAATATAAATATCTCAAACACCTTTTGCAACCTATTACAGATATAGGATATTTTGAATATGAAAACGGTGATGACATAGTGCCCCCTGACCAGATAAAGTCAAATTCAATAATAATATTTGATGATATTGTTTGCTGCAATCAAAGCATTATGAGAGATTATTTTTGCTTCGGCCGCCATAACAATGCAGATTGTTTTTATCTATGTCAAACTTATTCCTCAATTCCAAAACAATTAATTAGAGATAATGCAAATTTGCTTGTAATATTTAAACAAGATAATACTAATCTGAAACATATTTATGATGATCACGTTAATGTTGATATGACATTTCAGAAATTTAAAGATATATGTTGTTATTGTTGGAAAGGTAAATTCGGATTTTTGGTTATAAATAAAGAATTTCCATTCCAGGCTGGCAGATATAGAAAAGGATTTGATGCCTATATTTATCCGTAAGGATGAAAAAAAGTTTTAGTATTAATTAACTATTGACAACGCAAACATGGATCAAACAGTTGCAAGACAACTCATTAAAACAAGAAAAGCACTTAAACGAAAGTTGCAAAGTCTAAAATCTGATGTTGTAGAGTCTGCCATTCAGAGAGAGGAAGAATTAAAACCTATTACAGAACCCTTAAAAAAGATACTTTCAGATATTAAACTGGAAAAAAATGCATCCAAAGTAAAAGAAGAATTTAACAAGTCAGAAAAAACATCCGCAAAATATGAGACAAAAATGAGACCGCGTCGCTTATTTCAAGAAGAGCCGTTAGGTGAAGAGGTATTTATCGCAGAACCTGAACAAGAACCGGAAACTCCCGCTGAAATTAGCACAGCAGAACTTCAAAGACTGCTCGGTGAACCTTCTTTTGAGATATATTTGGACCAATTTGCTCCACTACCTCGACAATACATAGAATCAATGATACGGGATTCCGATGATGCCTTTGATCATACGCATGGGATTAGGCATGACCTACTTTCAGATAAATTTTATATTGGAGACTCTGAAATTAATTTTGATAAAGAAGATATTGTTGTAAAAGGTGTCAGATATAAAGGAACAACAGGATTGTATGAGTTATTATTTAAAAAGAATCCAGCACCATATAAAGTAGCAGAACATAAAGATTATCTTCATATTTTAGAAAGAACAAATGCTCTCCGACGAAATTATGATGAAAATAACCCCAAAATAGGTAATCCCTCAAAGAAATATACTTCTGTAATTAAACCTCCTGGACAGAGACCACGCTCGGGTTCATTTCCTAGCAGAGTGTATGATTTGCGATCGGGAAAGGGTTTTATGAAATGGAACAAAAATCCAGTAAACTATATACACTGGGATGACCCTAATGAATTAGTTGATAGACTAAGACTTCTAATTGCGGCTCAAAATGCTGGTAATAACGGCAATCACAATGAGATAGTCTCCTTGATTGAGGAATTACAGGAAGCTCGTATAATAGTATAAAATAATAATTAATTGTCATCGCTTTATCAGTCTCAATATGACTTTAGACAAATTTGGTAGAATAATAAACAGAAATCTCAATTCAAAACTACAACAAAAAATAATTTTACTATATAATGGATATAAATCAATCGATAAAAACATCCATAGATGGTATTTAAATAATGAATCCTATGCAATATTGTTTGACTACGCTGCGGAAATTGAAAAAATTTATTTAAATCCTTCAACTGAAGTCACTATATTTCTAAATAATACAAAAATATCTGCTAAAAAATTAGTTGGTGTGAAGATAAAATCAGGAGATACATTTTATTTTGAACATTCTCCAAACAGCAAAGCGATCGCTTGCGCCATAGAACTACACCTAAAATGTCCGCTATCAATGTAAAAGAAGTAGTGGTGAATGAACTTCACAAACCCGCTAGAAGAAATTATAGAAGGCGTCATGTAATAGTTAAGGGTTTAAATGATTTGTTTCAGGCAGATTTAGTAGAAATGCTTCCTTATTCTAAATTCAATAAGGGGTACAAATACATTTTAGTAGTAATTAATGCTTTTTCAAAGTTTGTCTGGGCTGAACCATTAAAAAGTAAAACATCAAAAGAAGTTGCCAAAGCTATGGCTAATATTCTAAAATCTCTGAAAACTCACCCCAAAAATGTACAGACAGATAATGGTATGGAGTTTTTTGGTCGCGAGTTCAAATCCCTGATGGATCAGTTTCAAATAAATCATTACGCCACTTATACAAATCTTAAGGCTAATATATGTGAACGTGTAAACAGAACATTGAAGACTTTAATGTGGAAGCAATTCAGCATGCAGGGAAATTACAAATGGCTAGATCTCCTTAAAAACATTGTTTCATATTATAATAATAAGGTACACAGTACTACTGGTATGAAGCCGGCAGAAGTTAAGAAGAAACATGAAAAACATCTTTTAAAATATGCATTTAGTTATATGAAAACAGTTGATCCGAAGAAAAAAAAATTTCGTGTTGGGGATTTTGTTCGTATAAGTAAACATCGTGAACTTTTTGAAAAAGGTTATACACCGAACTGGTCCAATGAGATTTTTCAAATAGCTGAGGTGAGAGTGACAAATCCAACAATGTATTATCTTGAAGATGGAAAAAAGCAATCAATTAAAGGAGGATTCTACGAAGAAGAACTTCAGAAAGTAAAATATCCAGACATATATTTAATAGAAAGAATTATTAGGAGGAGGGGGGGGGGGAGGTATTTGTGAAATGGTTAGGACTAGATAAATCAAATAATTCTTGGATACCTAAGGATACTTTTGTATAATTTACGTTAAATATATACTTACCTTGTTTTATATTTTTTTGCAATGTAATTATTTACCTAAATAAAGAGGACTTTACAGGAAGTTTGTAGATTTTTCTTAAATAATAAAAACATTTTAGTTAGACATATGTTTATTATTATAATTTTTTAAACAATAATTTGACATAAAACATTTTAGTTTGACATATGTTTATTATAATTTTTACAAAGCACAATAATTTTACAAAATAACCACCTCCTGACAAAAAATAATTATTTTATAAAATACTAATTAGCACACAAAATTTAAAAAGCGTTCTTCATAAATCCGCAGTCTATGACTTTTATCAAGAATGTAGTTAATGGTTTCAGCAGTTTTGTTTATTCGACGATGAAATCGATCACGATCCCTTGCATATTGCTCCCATTCGCCAATTCTTGCTTGACGATGTGCAAAATTCCAAACTGTAATATATTTTACTTGATTGCGTGATTCATTAAAAGTAACGTGCATCTTCATATTCAGTGTTGATTGTAAAATGAAAAAGGGCTGTATCTGTTGAATACTTTCAAATTCGGATACTGATATACCAGCTCCATTACTGAACTGACATTTTCCGAATTGCCTGTCGTAGACACTTCATTTAAAATAAACTGACCAACATCAATGTTGGAATTGACACTGTCGATCAAGGTATCGAAATACTTGGAAAATTCTTGTTTCTTGAGCATATCTACTTTATAGTTGATTAGGGATGCCAGTTCAAATAATTTGCTAACAGTTTCCATAGCTAAATAGACCCCATTACCATATTTATCTTCCACTTTTATGATTTTTATATCTCTAAACCATTCAAAATGTATTGTAAATGAAGACTTTAGTGGTTCAAAAGTTTCACCACTCGTTGTATAAAAATAGTTAGTTACTATGCCTTGATGCTTCAGGAACTCATTCCATTCAGACTCATTTAAAAACACACTATCACCTTTCAAACCTTTAATTATCACCAAAGGTTGAAAGTTAAATTCGTAAGCTAGTGCACAGCATACATATTTTGATTTGGATGGGTTGAGATGATATTGTTTCTCATTAATTGTAACAAATTTATTTTTCTTAGCTGATTTTTCAGAAATTGCTTGGTTAGCTGGCTGGCAATTGTTGTAGTTATTCATTGTTTATTAAAAGTTTAAGAACTACCTATAATAAACATGTTCTTCAACTTATAGTAGTTCCCCTTCCAAAAGTATTGAATGGAGGGGGATATCCTTGAGTTGCTGCAGATTTATGAGAACAATTTAAGAATAACTCTAACATACAATCTTGAAGTATTTAGTGACAATCATAATTAAACATGATAAAAAAAATATTAGGAATAAATTATTTATTCTGACATTTTGTTTCTTTTCAAACAATACATTAAATTTAGATATAATGCAAGTAATATAATGATACACAAAAAAAATGTAAAAAAACCTTTAATGAGACCATTCATACAAACAACTTAAAGTTTCAATATAATCTTTAAATTTTGTTGAAGGCCATTTGGCCATACAGGGTCCTTCTTCCCACCCTAAATTATCACCACCTTTCAACCCCTTCTCAATATTTTTTGTTAACCATGCATGAACTTGTTTATGTTCATCATTATTATTTGGCTCAAAGTGAAATTTAATATTAAATTGTTTAACTACATCCATTATACATTTTAAAAGTTTAACATCTGCAAAATGGGCAACATTGCAAATAGTTTCATCGATTAATGAATCAATTTTCCTATATTTTGAGGAAATATTTGTTGCATGATATTTTTCATCAAAATTTTTCAAATCTCCACATGTTAATAAAGTAAACAAATAGTATTTTTCACAAATCGGTGAAGTTATGTGATTCTCACCAAGTAAATCGTCCAATTCCAAAATACTTAAAAACTCATGGCCATCATGCTTCACTACTTCAATCACATCATCTATAAACTTATCCAACTTTAATTTTTTTTCCACCAATAATGAAATTAAATTATTGCTGCAAACTTCGCTATCAACTATATAACGAAAAGCTGCATCTGGAACGGCTATTTTATTTAAAATAGCTACAGCAACTGGTAAATTTTCTTCACAAGCATTTCTAGTAATTATATATCGCAAAGTACGCTTACAAATTGTTTGTGTTTCACCACATAAGCGAGAGAAAAGTTCCGAATATAAGTATTGACTCATGTTTAGAGTTAAAGTAACTGACAAGCTAACATTAAATGCTACTTATATATTTTACCCCCCTTCCATAAAATCTATTGCTAAATGTCGCTTTCAGCAACCTCTTTCATTACTTGAATAAGACGATCTAATCTTTCGTCAGCTGATAGACTTGCTAATGGTATATCTATATGCCCCCAAGCCAAAGTGGCACTTGATGAAGGGATGAGGTATCGTTTATCATCTTTATTAGATAATGCAACCTTACGTATAAGGTTGGTAAAAATCTGATGAGATTCTGATTTAAAGATATACATTAGACAAGGTATGGTTGAACATTCTCCATCCACAATTGCTTTATAATGTTTAAGTTCTAACTGCTTTTTAATGCTGGACTTATTTATTCCTTTTGCCTTCTTTGAAATTGTCTCTGGAGTGTTAATGCAATATGCTTTTGCAGAAGTACCATAATAGGATTCTAACACTTTCCCACCATATTCATCCTTCATTTTTCCTATAGTCGATAAGTTTTTTGGAATATTGTGTATATTATTTAGGCTATAATTAGAAGTATCATATTTATCAATGTGCTGTTTCATATCTTCATAAAAATTTTCAGTTTCAACATAAACTATTAAAGAATCCGTATCAGTATATAAAAGAGATATATTATCACCATATAATGGTTTTAAAAATCCATAAAAAAAATCATAAAGTATAGTTTTTGATATATCTAGTATTGAAAATCCAACATAAATAGGTTTGTTATATTCAATATATGTTTTTTGCATTTGAATAGCTACTAAATTGTCACAAAATATTCTTGATTCTTTAAAATGGGGTCTGCTTATATAATTTCCGGCACCATTTCTTTTAACATTTTTTTCAAACTGTGTTGCAAGCTTTATATTTACACGGTTTTCAACATTTTCCATTGTTTTTCCAAATATACAATTTATTTTCAGTTTAAAACTACGACGCTCAAAGTCATTCTTGGCAGAATTTCGCAACTTTGTATTCAACTCTATGTATGGTTTAAGCCATGCCGATTGAGAAAATTGTATAACTCTGTGAATTTTTATTAATTTAAGACCATACTTTAGACATTGTTTTAAATTTCTATAATGTAAAATATACTTTTCTTTATTTTGCAAATTTGGAATTAATTTTCGACTTTTGCTACCATGTGCTTTATAATTTTCCGGACAAAATGGTAGGTCATTATGACAGTCATGTAAATATGTAGGATATTCAAGATCAACTTCCAAAACATAACCCGTCTCAGCATCGTCTGGAATATTTGAAACATTATTATGTAAAGATTCAATTTCCTCTTGCGAGAGCCAATGAAAATTCCCCGTGGGAAGTTTCTGGCTCATCACGAAGCCATACATGGATGTAATATCTAAGTTCATTATGAATGAGTTTTGCCTTGAGGGATCATAATTTGGAAGAAATTTATTGTTGGCGATAGCTTTTCGTCGAATGCAAGTACTCACACCACCTCGAATTCCCTTTTTAAAAAAATGCAGCATATCAATATCAGTTAATAGCTCTAATTCAACTTTTGTGTATCGTAACATTGCATCCCAACTTAAGCCTGGAGCTGTGTAGTAGTGGGCCGGGTCAAGTTTGTAAGTTTTGAGACATAAGTCCCTATAGTTTTCAAAAACATCGGCAAGCAATAGAACATCAGATATTAAGTAGAAGTCAAAGTAGTCTCCTAAAGTTTTACAATCTAAAACATGCCATGCATTGCAAGCCCTATCATAATCTTCTTGAGATGCTTCTTCATTTCGAAGTTCGTCAAAAAACTTATCTTTACTTGGTAAAAATGTTTCATGAAATTTTAAAAATTCGGTTACATATGTGTAAGGAAAAACTCCTTTCCGCCTCATAATAGAGAACTTTTGATCACCAGAAAAGAATTTACGTACTTCACGACATTGTGGCGAATCTAAGTTTGAAGCCAATTCATCTAATGAAGCGGATAAAAATTGATACGAGTCTAAAAATTTCATTTGTAGAAAAATCGTTTTTGTTGTGCCATCAGCACTAATATATTTATCAACTGGAAGTTTTTTCGCAAAGGAAATGTATTTTTCAAATGTTTGAGGAATTACAGTCACTTCTTCTTGATTGAGCGCAAGTTGCTTCACAAAAAGATGTGCATCATAATTTTTCAAGTTATGAAAAAAAATTGGTATTTGCAAAGGGGTTTTAAAATTAAGGTTGCAGGCGTTGTGTGCCGCACCTCTAAAATTTCCCGTTAAATGACAGTGATCCCTTACTTTCACATCTGAATCTGTAAATGGCATTTCACAAATAAAGCAAAGGGTGGCGTCATTGAATTTTTTTTGTTCTTGACATGTTAAAGGTTTCATTTTAATTATCGGTTTTAAATACTTATAATAAATATCTCTCAAATCACTTTCTAATCGTGAAACAAAAACCTCCGGGGCATCATTATTTCGGTATAAAACTAATTTTGAAAGTTCATCATTAAATGAACATTTTATGTAATAGGCGAAAGAACAAGGTATATGCTTATATTTTTTAATAGTAAAAGTTTCTTTGTTATTGTTATCGGTATTATCTTCTATAGGTTCTAAAATGCATTCAAAGTCTGCATAAACAGAAAAAGGTAATCTCAGCTGCTTTTGGAAATTTTCAAATTTTAAAACGTTATCTAAAACCGTACGACCTAACTTATCAATTCTTGTATTTAACTGTGGAATTTTTGCAGTCACATAATTGCAATCATTTTGGGCATGTCGAAGTAACTTTTGCTCACAATCAAAATATTGTAAACAGCCATCGCAAAAATGTTTCGATCGTGTGTTTTTTGATATCTGGGAAGAAATGAGCCTAGAAAAATTATTTATAAGACAATAGTGATAATTTCCCTCACAATCATCAAGTAACAATAGGTTTATGTGGGTGGATTGCTTTTTCTGTGTGTAATGTAGAGGGCCCGTAACTTGATATTTATAGACATTATTTTTAAAAAATTTCTCTATGCCGTAAACGTTAATAGAAATATTATTCTTTTTTTCAAATTCAGGTATTGATTTTAATGCGACAGGAAATGATAAATTAGTAAAATCGATACAGGTATCGTTAAAATTTGGATAGGAGCTTGGTGAAGAAACTGAGCCAGTTGGTTTGTAAATAGCAGCTATTACTGACCAAGCAAAACAATATACATCATTATTTTTAATATTAATTATAGCTTTTTTTAATGTGATTTCACGTGGTAATGGCAAATATGAAGCAGCTCTTAAAGGATTATACTTATTAATATTTATTTCCAAATATAAAATTTTTTCCAGCGCCCAGCCTGAATCTCTCTCTGTGAAGTCTGAAGCACGTTGGTCTATTCTAATTACAAAATCATTAAACAAATTTTCTAAATCAGATGAAGATGTTACTACTTTATTAGATGTGTTATGAGATTTAACTTCCCTTATATTACGAGAGGGTAAAATATATAATCCGAATAATTCAAAATTACATTTAAATGCTGTTAGTTTATAAAGTTCATTTTTCAGCATATCAATAGACTTATCTTTAACACTATTCATATAATCAATTATATTTAGTCCTACATAGTCAGAAGTAATTTGATAACTCACTATTCTCCCTTTAAATGTGCTCCTACACACACGAACACCATCTGCTAAAGGTTTCCAAAATTGAGCTTTATGCTTGGTGCTCCTGATATGTCCAGCATACATGTTGGCAGGAACTTCACAGTCGCAGGCACTGCAGCGTATAGTTGCAACTCGTTGATTTGTTGCCGATGGTTCGGGTCTAGCAATATCTGTCGCCATGTCGATAGCTGTACGACGACGCTTTGCTGGCACTGTCGGTGAAACTGCGACATTGCTGATTCCACTTGGTCCAGCAATGTTTGATATTGGCGCCGTGTCGATACCTGTGTGATGACGCTTTCTTGTCACAGTTGATTGATTTGCTATCGACTGTCCAGCGTTAGAACTATCTGTCAGTGATACTGCAACATTCCTGATTCCACTTGGTCCAGCAATGCTTGAAATTGTCGCCGTGTCGACGGCGTTGTCGGGGAGTTTTGTTAGTGGTTGGACGCAATGAACAGTGCTCCTGTGTCGCTTAAGACTATCTTTTCTTGTGAAGATTTTCTGACACGTCGTACATGTGAGACTCATGTTGATAAACTGATTCCGAAGTCAACAAAATTGCTCACTAAATACTTGTGATTATATCTTTGAGTTATCCGGCGGCACCACGTGGGATTGTTTAATCATCGCTCGCCATCTTGTTTTCTACAATAGAAACAATCTTTATTAGAAACAAAAAAAAAGTCCCTTTATTAAAAAATTTTGAAGAAAATGTAAAAAGAATGCGCTTTCTTCCTATTTCCTAAGCTATTTTTTCAAATGTTTAAAATCCTTGATGAAGAGCAAGTTGTTTTACAAAAAACATATGCATTATATTTTTTTTTTCAAGTTATGGGAAAATGGTATTTGCAAAGGGGTTTTAAACTTAAGGTTGTAGGTGCCGTGTCGCACCTCTAAAGTTTCCCATTAACTGACAGTGATCCCTTACTTTTATATCTATAAATGACATTTCACAAATAGCGCAAATGATTGCTTCACAAAAAATATTTGTGGTTTTATTTTAGTTATCGGATTTAAATACTTGTAATAAATACCTCTTTAATCGCATTCTAATCGTGAAATAAAATAAAAAATCTCTGAAGCATCATTATTTTTACCTGTGGCTAATAGATTCGTCTGAAGCCATACCAAAGCTGTTTTGTCACACACACACACATCATTATTTCTGTATAAAACTATTTTTTTTTGCTTCATCTATCCCCCCCTCGAGCCCCTTCCCACACATTTTTTTGAACTATCATGACTTTAGGTGTTCCTGAAAAAACCGGTTTCTTGGTTAACCTTATAAATTAAATTTGAAGCATTTAATGAAAATTCGCTACCATAATGCACTTACTGCCTCCCGAATTTATTTTCTTACAAACATGCATTATATTTCGAAGGAAAATGCAAAAATACAATTACATAAGGCATCTCCTATTATAAAAGAAAATTTGTGTCATTTATGATGATTGTAGAAATAATTTTTTTAAATGTAGCTCAAATATTCCTACAATTAGTGTATACAATTTTGTTTCCTTATAAATTAATAGCAAATTGAGCTATTTAAATTTGAAACATTTCATGAAAATTCGCTACCATAACATGCATAATATTTTGAAGGAAAATGCAAAAAATACAAAAACATAAGGCGTGTTCTATTATAAAAGAATTTTTTTTCACTTATGGGCCAGCCTGTGATTGTAGAAATATTTTTTAAGATGTAGCTCAAGACACCCTATAATTAATGTATACAATTTTTTTTTATATCTTATATAATAATGGATATATTAAACTTTATTGATTTTTGTATGAAAATTTGACAAAAATTATATATCATTGGATGATAAACTTTATAGGTAAGAATACTGCCAAATCATCAGAGAGAGGGTCTATTTCAAATGAATTTTCTGGAAATATTTTTGTAAAAAATGATTCCCTCGTAACCTATATAGTAGAAACAATGTGCTATGTTTCATCAAAATAACTTTAGTTTTTGAAAATGTACAAAAAAAAATCCGAAAGTAAACATAAAGTGTTTCCGAAAAAATGGTTTATTGATTAACCTTATAAATTAATAGCAAATGGATCTATTTAAATTTGAAGCATTTAATGAAAATTCGCTACCATAATGCACTTACTGCATCCCGAATTTATTTTCTTACAACATGCATAATATTTTGAAGGAAAATGCAAAAAAATACAAAAAACATAAGGCATCTTTTTTTATAACAAGAAAATTTGCATCATTTATGGGGGCCTGTGATTGAAGAAATATTTTTTTTTAAGATGTAGCTCAAATATTCCTGCATCTAATGTATGCATTTTTTTTTCATATCTTATATAATAATGGATATATTAAACTTTATTGATTTTTTGTATGAAAATTCGACACAAATTATATATCATTAAATGATAAACTTTATAGGTAAGACTACTGCCAAATCATTAGAGAGAGGGTCTATTTCAAATGAATTTTCTGGAAATATTTTTGTAAAAATGATTCCCTCGTATCCCACCTCGATATATATATATATATATATATATATATATATATATATATATATATATATATATATATATATATATATATATATATATATATATATAAATTATAATGTAGCCAGAAAAAAATAATTTAAAACGATAATAAAAAAAAGCAGCAAGTGTGTAATGGTAGTGAATTTTCATTAAATTGCTTTAATACTAAATATGTATTTTTAAGAAAGCAGGCATTAAATTTGGTTACCAGTATAACCTATATAGTAGAAACAGTGTGCTATCTTTCATCAAAATAACTTTATTGTTTGAAAATGTACCAAAAAATCCGAATGTAAACTTAGTGTTCCCGAAAAAAAACAATGGTTTATTGATTAACCTTATAAATTAGTAGCAAATTGAGATATTTAAATTTGAAGCATTTAATGAAAATTGGCTACTATAACGCACTTACTGCGTCCCGAATTTATATTCTTGCAAACATGCGTTTTTGAAAACAATGTGCTATGTTTCGTCAAAATAACATTATTGTTTGAAAATGTACAAAAAATCTGAAAGTAAACATAAAGTGTTTCCGAAAAAATGGTTTATTGATTAACCTTATAAATTAATAGCAAATGGACCTATTTAAATTTGAAGCATTTAATGAAAATTCGCTACCATAATGCACTTACTGCATCCTGAATTTATTTTCTTACAACATGCATAATATTTTGAAGGAATATGTAAAAAAATACAAAAAACATAAGGCATCTTTTTTTATAACAAGAAAATTTGCATCGTCTGTGATTGAAGAAATATTTTTTTTAAGATGTAGCTCAAGACACCCTATAATTAATATATACAATTTTTTTTCATATCTTGCATAATAATAGATATATTAAACTTTATTGATTTTTTTACGAAAATTCGACAACGCATTGGAGAAATGGTCTATAAATTCACTAGAAATTAAAAAATACACACTTTTTTTCTCGAATGATAATTAAGAGAACTTAAAATAAGACTTACCGTAATATATAGATATGCCCACTTAAAACAATTTCACCATGGAAGCACTGGTCGTTGCTCACTCAAAACTATACTGCCACACAAGGTTCTTTCGAGAAGTGGGTAAATATTTCCAAGGTTATCTGACCGGTAATAATTGCTCAACCAGCCAACGCGGCTTATTAAATTCATTATATACAAGTTTGGAGCTATACATAAATGATGGTAATTTAAAAACTCGCCTGCATTTATAATGATGCAGTTTATTGGATTCTTATATCAGACCTTAAAAACTCGCTTTATTATAGGTATAATCTGCCACTTAAAATCCGCCATATTAGGCAGGTCTACACGATCCAATGTGAATAATTAGTCATTTAATTCTTATATGGGTATTCGTCCAAATTAAGGTTTTTTTTCTTCATATCCATTTATGGAGGTGATTATGGGACTCTTTATATGGTATTGAGGCAGATGCATGTAATATCTAGATTCTACAGAGATAGCCTGAAGCATTTAAATTTAAGTATCCTGAAGATAGATATGTATGAATTTTATATTATAATTTAGCACTTTCTTCAATATATATATATATATATATATATATATATATATATATATATATATATATATATATATATATATATATATATATATATATATATATATATATATATATATATATATATTAAGTGGTAACTGTACAAAAGAGTTTTTTGTTCTATCATACAAAGCTTATGTGCAAAATGGAGAAATTGAACACATACTTACGCATTTTGTTCCATTTTAAATTTATAGAATAAAAGAAATGTAATTAGACATTGTATTCCTATACATCGCTTTAAATAAATAAATAAAAAAACAATATATTTTAACTAGTTTTATTTTTTACTCATTTTATTTTTTACAATACAAAACTTAATTCATAACATGATTGTTAAATAAAAAGTATACATTAGTAAGGGCGCAAACGCAATGATTATTTAAATGATAAATGCAAGAAGGTGTAGATGCTTGAAGTGTGGGTTGTTCATCTAATTCCAAAACGAGTGCTGATGAATATTTTTTTACATAATCAGCTTTCCCCTTTCCTTTCACATAAACGACGTTGGTGTCGCTTGTAAGATGTTTGATTATTTCAGCAAAATTGTGTACTGGTGTAAAACCTGATTTCCAATCAATACAATGATGATGGTTTATTAACCATTTCGTCTGCACTTGTAAATTTTGAGGTAAATAATCCAGACTAAATGGTGCTTTAAAAACATAATGACAGATCTTGGAACCATCAAACGATGCAAGTTCTTTTGGAAGAAATTTATTATTTTCCAGTTTGAAACCTTGAATGTCAATTACGAGTACCATAGTTTACAATGATAAATTTGAAAAGCGTATAATATTAATTCCCTGAGATATCTCCTGTACATATATAATACAAATTTCAAGGATAAATTTGTAAACTTGAATGTGTCTGTGACCATGAAAATGTGGTTGGCCTTGACCTTAAAAAAAAAATATATCGCTGGCCGCGACCGTGCAGAAACACATCTGGCCTTGAGCTTAAAAATACCTCTAGCCGTGACCGTGGGAAAATACATCTTGCCTTGAGCTTAAAAAATACCTCTGGCCGTTGCCGTGGGAAAATACATCTGGCCTTGACCTTAAAAATACACCTGGCCGTGGGAAAATATATCGCTGGCCTTGACCTTGAAAATATCTCCACCACCGCGTCAAGGTCGTTCCAGAACAGACATTATCTCTCTACTAACAAGTCAATTTTTTCCTTTATTATAGAAAGATAAATAAATCCTTAATGGAATGTTGCAATGTAAAATTCTGAAGTTATTGGTAGTTATTAGAAAAACGCCTGTTTCCTAAATGTTTGGTCAACAAAATGGGGATTAGACAAATGGAAATTAAGGCGGTTTCCCATATTATCAATAAATAAATGTGGCTGACTGAGTACACCTCAAGGCCAAAAGATACACACACAAAAATGATAATATGGGAAAGCAGTGGCGGATCGCCAGATGACGCAGGTGAAGCTCTGCTTCACCTATATTTTTCGGCTAAGCTAAACTTTTTTATTCAAAATTGACCATAATATTAATTATTTTCCTTCTTTCAAATTAATTTGGTACAAGCACATAAAAATGTCTTGTTACGTCGCGCCGCAGTTGATAATGTGTTTTTATAGTAATTTATGGTACGATATAATTTGCAAGCCCTTCCATGATCACCGAATTGAATGTATACATGCCGCAACAACTACTGTATTGCGTCAAGCAGCTGCGGACTGACTGAGGCAGATTTGTTCCTATACAAATCCTGCGTCTGCTTAAAACGCTTGCATGAGACGGTTGCCATGGCAACGGCACGCGCACTGGTAGGTTGGGCCAAAAAAATGATGCAGCATTCGCAGCCTGCTTCAAATCTTAGTTTCCGTCCTTTGTTTAGATTGAATGAGATCGTCAGAGGAGTATTTTTTTTTACTATGGTGCCGTTAAATAATCTGGTAGTGTCACATTTACAGACTTTGAAAAGATGGATTTTTTATGTTTCTTTTTGGTAAGTGGAATTGATTTGTTTATTTCCACCTCTAATAGAATAACTTCAAAATAATAAAATATTAGATATAAAATTTCAAGTTGTTAAAAAATGAGAAGGGCCTTGAATTTGAAAAAAATGTGCTTGTAGCTCTTCCCTCTATAAACAGATTTTCATAGGTAATACGCGCCGTATTATATTACCGTATGCGTGCGTGTACAGTATGTGTACAGTGTCATCTCATCGAATATTCCTGGTCATTATTCCGAAAATGATTCCTTGAGAAAGTCTATATTTTTACACAAATGGATTTTTCATTTAAATACTATGTGTCAGGAGAACAGAGAGAAAATTAAAAAAAATAATTCGCTAGCGGCTCAACGGAGGCTTCGTCTCCCTGGACCCCCCTTTGGAGCCGCGCGGATTCTGCTTCACCCACTTCTAAAGTCACGAGCCCCCACTGTGGGAAATATCGTAAGTAAAAAAAAATACATTTCCTTTAAATTTTAAAAATCTAACCTTCTTGGTGTCTAACCTTACCTACCGAGAGGTTGGTGAAATTTGTGTAGAAAGTTTAGACGTAAAAGTGCGTTATGAGCAAATTTTCATTAAAAAAAAAAGAATTGTGGTACAGAATAGTCTTTTTAAAAGCAGCATTTGTATCAAACTTCATCAAAATAACATTATATCCAAATATCTATATGATTTTTTGTGTGTGTGGAGACGTAATTTTTTTATAATACACTAGTTTGGTTGGGCTGGTTAACGCACTCATTAAAACTGTATGGAAAAAATACGTGCCAAGTTTGATTGAAATCGGTTAATTCTTTTTCGTGAATTTTCGTAGAAAAATTCACTAATGGGGAGATCCCGACTTTTGAATTTTGAAAAAATTTTCACAAATGAGCGCGAACTAGGACCCCTAGAATCCATATCCGGGGTCAGTTTCAAGTTTTATATGTTTATATATATATATATATATATATATATATATATATATATATATATATATATATATATATATATATATATATATATATATATATATATATATATATATATATATATATATATATATATATATATATATATATATATATATATATATATATATATATATATATATATATATATATATGTATCACACCGATAACTCAAAAAATAATGGGCCGATTTTGATAAAATTTGGCACATAGCTTTCTTTTGTAAATAGCTTGGATAAGTTCGTTAGTCAGATTTCCGGGAAAATTTTGAGTTTTCATTCGAAAAAAATTCTTATCTCAAAAATCAATGGGCCGATTTTAATAAAATTTGGGATGTACCTTCCTTTTGTAAATGGCTTTGACAGGTTGTTAGTCAGGAAAATCGGACGAGGTTTTCCGGAAAAATCTTGAGTTTTCATTCGAAAAAAAATTTTATCTCAAAGAATAATAAGCTGATTTTGATAAAATTTGGCATGTACCTTCCTTTTGTAAATGGCTTTGATAAGTTCGTTAATCAGAAAAATCGGACGAGGTTTTTTAGACAAATTTTGAGTTTTCATTTGAAAAAAAAATTTATCTTA
This sequence comes from Tillus elongatus, assembly GCA_964006375.1. Taxonomy (NCBI): domain Eukaryota; kingdom Metazoa; phylum Arthropoda; class Insecta; order Coleoptera; family Cleridae; genus Tillus; species Tillus elongatus. The sequence continues at coordinate 94,172,746 of OZ023267.1, forward strand.
AAAAATAAAAAATCTATGATAACCAAATTTGGTAGGTAGGTTTACGATATAAAAAGTAAACTATACACCAAAATTTAGATTTCTATGTTACAAGAAAAAAAAGTTATAATAAAATATTTTGTGCCAGATCATTTCTATGAAAATTCACTACCATAACGCACTTGCTGCGTCCAGGCTTTTTTGACTTACTTCTCGGATAGAAATTTTGTGAAGGTTCAATAATCATGACCAGTTTTCTAAAAAAAATTCACTAACTGCTCTATTAACGCAACAGTACACAAAAGCAATATCTTTTAACAAAAAACACATTATTTTAATTGCAACTTTGCTACAACAGATGTTTATTTTTTAAGACCTTTGAGCGGCTAAAATACAATTGCGAAGTGCCACCTTCTTTAACTAACCTCTAAAAGTAAACGCATTTAAATCTTAAATGGTAATAAGCATAAAGACGCGATGCTATAGTTTCGTGACATAAATGTAACTCATCAAACTGCAAGAGGTTTAGCAAGTAGTTTTTCTTTTAATGTATGTTATCATAGTATATATTTATATACTATGATAACCACTAGCAAGTGCATTGTGGAAAAACTAAGCTCATCACAACCGAATTTTTGCATCTTACGTTTGTTTCATCAATAAAGCTGGTACCATCAGAATCAGAACTTAAGTCACTCTAACTGCGCTTAACTTTTTATCAAGATAATATAAAGATAACACTGTGATATAGAAGGATTTCCTAAGAAGCATGCATTTAAGTATTAATTTTTTTTCTGGTTTAATATCACCGATGTGATTGTAACGGTTTAAATTTCAGGGCTGGAATGATGTCGGATTTCACGGTTCTTCTCAGATTCCAACTCCCAATATAGACTCGTTAGCATATTCTGGGCTAATTCTAAACAATTACTACGTGACTCCATTATGCACTCCTTCAAGAAGTGCCCTTATGACCGGTAAATATCCCATACACTTGGGTATGCAACATGGAGTTCTGTATGGAGCGGAGCCTAGGGGATTACCACTAACAGAAAAGTTGCTTCCTCAGTATTTAAAAGAGTTAGGCTATGCAACTCATTTGGTAGGAAAATGGCACCTAGGCTCTTACAAGGCAGAATATACACCGACCTATCGTGGTTTCGATTCTCATCTTGGTAAGTTTCCTTATAAATAATTATTTAATAATTAATTAATCTCGCATTTTTTAGCAAACAGTGTAATTACATTAAACAATCAATAATAATGTTACTTATAAGCAACAAACAAAAAATATATTTATTTGAAAATTATAAAGTTGGTTAGACTTTTTAGACACATGCGAAAATTCTGTTATCAACTAGCGGAGAAGTTTATAAAGAAGAAGTAAAAAATTAAGATCAGTATTACACTCAGCAATGCCGAACTTTAAATACCCATTTAACGTCTTTATTGAATGTTACTAGAACCCATTCAAGGGGTCAAACGAATTTTGTCTCGCGATTTTTGATAATAAAAAATTAGGTCGAGCAAGTCTGTTATGGTAGTGAATTTTCGTAAAATATTTTAGAGTTTAATAACTTTTCTTACCAATAACCTAGAAATTTCAATGTTGGTACCTACAAACTTTTTATTAGGGCAACACATATACCAAATATCAAAATAAATTTGTTGTTTTCAAAAATATAAATAAGTATCTTAATTGGCCTGGCTACAAAACAAATATAATATTTAAGTTTGATTAAAACCAGTTAGATATTTTTTTAGGTTATCGTTTGAATGTCACACACATACATACACACATACAAATATATGGCTTGTCAAAATTTGAAGTTTGCTGATTTTGGTATCTTATTGTAAAACTGTTTTAGTTGTAACCTTAAAATTACGTTTTTGTACAGCACAGTCACGACTTATTGTATATATGCGTATTGTATGATTTTAACCAATAAAGAATAATATGTACTGTATATATATATATATATATATATATATATATATATATATATATATATATATATATATATATATATATATATATATATATATATATATATATATATATATATATATATATAATCTTCGACAACAATTGAAATATTTGAAAAAACATTTTTGGATATAGGCGTCTCTGGAAATTAAACAACAAACATATTTGTACGATCTAAATTTGACAGTTCCAATATTTAACTTGTGTGGGCATTATCGTTGATGAATGTGATTGTTTTATAATAGTTATAACTATAGTATTTCTTATGAGATGAAATATGTTTACCTTGGAGGAGAAAATTGTTATGTATAATATATATTTACAAAGAAATAGCTTTTAAGCGTTGCGTTTGTATAGAGATCAATTTGGTGCAAGGCGACCTCTCAACAGAAGAATATTTAGCAAACTTTTTCATACTGGCGCTTTGCCTTCACGAAGGATCCAGTTCGCCTTAAAGTCTGCTCAAGTTTGAGTGAAGATTGGAACCTGTGATGAGCACTGATAAGTACAATTTGGTGAACCCAATCATCACAATACAGTTTTTTAGACTTGACGATCGTTTCGCTAACAAAGTTAATAGCGGCATCAGAGGGATGAATAAACCAAGCGAATAAAAACTAGAACTACTGTTTATATTATTAGTTGCCAAGCAGTTGCAAACACGTCCTCTACGAAGGTATACAGATATTGTCCAGTCTCAAATCCCTGTAATTAAAATTGCATCTCTGCTATTGTAAAACTTTGTGTCGTTATCAAATATTCCTTCTTAGAAGGGCACACTGATTTTTCAGATAAAAGTTCGAACAATGGACTACACAGAACCGGACCTATACTCTATCATGTAGATAAAGAAGTTAATCAAAAATGTCGCGACAGTTAGATGCTTATGAATATATATATATATATATATATATATATATATATATATATATATATATATATATATATATATATATATATATATATAGTTATATAGTTAGAAACTTGAACAAAAATGTTACGATGAATAGAGTAGGTCCGGTTCTTTGTAGTCAATTGTTCGAACTGTTGTCAATAATCAGTGTGCCCTTCTACGAAGGAATATTTGATAACGACACACAGTTTCACAATAGCAAGTATGCAATTTTAATTACAGGGATTTAACACTCAACAGTGTCTGTATACCGTCGTAGAGAACGCTGTTCGCAACTTATTGGCAACTAACATATAAACAGTAGTTTAAGCTTTTATTCCGTTAGTTTATTCATCCCTCTGATGACAACTAACTAAAGTATGAATTAAATAAACCCGACTTTTCACTTAATGTATTATGGTGCCTAGAAGAAAATTCTAGAACTTCGGTGAGCTAAATTTCATTTAATATGGGTATAGCCGCGACCACTGTTCATCGTATTCTCAAAAAGTACATAAAGGAGCCTATAAGGATTCCCCAGTACAACAATTGCAAGAATAAGATGGTCCAAGAAGACTGGAATTCTACAACTATTTTTTACAAAGGAACAACAGGACTCAATGTTTTATACAAAAATATTATGGACCGATGAATCTATTTTTTTGAACAAGGGAATGTTCAACCGAAATAATCACTTTCATTAGGCATCTGAAAATCCTAGAAACGTAATTGAAAGAAATGTACAAATACGTTTTAAGGTGAATGTTTCGTGCGGTATTCTCGGCAATAAGATCATTGGCACTCTTTTCATTGACGGGCAACTTAACGCATATAGATATAATGACCTGCATTTGAACTTGATAGAAAATTATATTGAGGAATTCCCTCTGTTCAGTTACGCAGCATTATTTTTCAAGAAGACGGTGCCCCTTCGCATAACGCTGCTATTAATGTTGAATAATTAAACGAGGTGTTCTAAGGAATTGGGATGGGTACTAGTAGGCCAATTCGATGGCCTGCGACGTCACCAGACCTCACTTTGGATATTTTTTCTGTGCTTATATAAAAACAAAGTTTTTACCACAGTTCCGGAAAATGTGGACATCTTGACAACAAGAATGAGAAACGCTTGCGAAAATCTTAGTCCACTAATGGTTTTGAATGCAGCCTGAGATGTACTGAGAAGGTGTCAAACGTGCATGAATAAAAACGGTTTGCATTTTGAACAATAGCTTTGATTTTAATGTTGTTTTGTCCTTAATGTTTAATAAAGTTCTTAGAGCCTTGGTGGGTCAGAGGTAAGAACGTGTGGCTCTGAACCGAAGGATACTGGGTTCGATCCCAGGGTTCTCCTTTCACTTTTTCAGTACAAACTGTAATATTAACATCAACCGAGGTTCTGGCATTGTATTTGAGCAAGTTAAATGTCTGCACGTTCCGCCCTTCGGCACGTTAAAGATCCCTACCCTCCTTACATCAAGGCAGGGGTTCGGCAAAATTTCCAGGATGGTGAGGTTAAACTGCTTCCTGGCGTTGGTCATTCGCCATAGTCGCGGAAACAGGCCGACGTTAAAGTAACAAAACACACACACACGTAATAAAGTTCTTGCTTTCAGTTCTTTCTATGTGTCTTTTATTTCCTTGGTGAAATGTTTCGTTAAATATCTCCGTTGCTGTCGAAGATGAACCCATGAAATTTTGTATGAGTGTGTTTGGGAGGAAACTCTGTATTCAAATATGTAGCAATATATAGGATGTTCCATTTAAAATAACCAAGTTGAGATGACTTCCGATTAAACCGGAAGCTGACTGGTGGCTCCATATATATATATATATATATATATATATATATATATATATATATATATATATATATATATATATATATATATATATATATATATATATATATATATATACATATACATATATACATATACATATATATATATATATATATATATATATATATATATATATATATATATATATATATATATATATATATATATATATACAACCGATAACTCAAAAACTAATTAACCGATTTTGATGAAACTCGGTAAACTGACTTATTTAAGTTTAAACATTTAATGAAAATTCGCTGCCACAACACACTTGTTGCCTTCCGAACTTTTAAAATTATTTTTTCCGTTTCTCCTGTTATCTAAGTACCTTATGCAATGGAAATGTTTTTCATTTACTTTGATACCTCTTGCATTTTCCTTTAGCCGAAATATTGTATTATGTATATGGATAAATTGAACAAATATGGCGATAATAGGCATTCTTGCCGTACAGCTTTCCTCATTTCAGCTTTAGTTACATATGCGTTAATATATATTATGTTACTTTGATTTTTCTATAGATTGAGGATAAAAATAGATCGCACTTATATCTTCAAAGATAACCCAAAATGAAGATTCTTAAAATTAATCCAAAAACTTTGGTGGTTCAGTGGTAAGAACGTGTGCCTCTGAGGACGTAGCTATCCTAGAGAGTTCTGGCTCTTTCCACATTTTGAACATAATTTAAACCGTGATAATCCTAACACCTTGTATAGTATAGCAAAGTGAAAAGTGAAATGTTTAGATAATCAAGCAGTGATATAGTGTTTTTGTTCACCGTGAGTGGCAAGGGGCATATCCCCTGCGAACAATATGACCGATGATAATAGAGAAACCACCCACGCGATTCCAACACCCAATTTGGATTTTTTTCCTGTCTTCAGGACAATACGCCGAATCGACATAGAAGGGAGCATCACACTTCCTAGAATGGAAAAGAGACAGTCTGTCGCGAGTGCACCGGTGACAACTTTCAACAGATTTAGAAATTAACCAACTGAGACTGATCGAAATTATCCCAACGAGACCGAAATGGATACTGAGTTAAATCAACCTATCCCACAACAGCGTCACGCTAGTACTAATAATCCAAATCATTCCCAAAACACACACTGCGCTTTACGCTGATGACAGCGCGATATACGCACACTCCTTTAGCGCCATTACAGCCAATAAACAAGTACAAATCCATTTAGATCTACTGAAAACCTACTTTAACATATGGAAAATGAACACGAATTCCGGTAAAAGTGAAAATATTATTTTTACAAAGAAATACACAAACAGTAAAGTCTTTTGCAAAATCAAAGTAAACGAACAGGAAGTCACCCCTTCAAAAACAGTTAAGCACCTGGGTGTACGCCTGGACCATAGACTAATATAAAAATGTAATTTAGAACATATTCAACAATAATGTTACGCAACAATAAAAGTTTATATCCTTTATTAGTCTACAATAGTAAAGTGATAAATCAAAACAGAGTCCTAATAGACAAATCAATAATACGCTCTATCATGACATATGCCGCACCAGTTTGGTGCAATATACCCAAAACAGCCGTTAGACCTCTTGAGGTAATTGAAAACAAATGGCTTAGGCTTGCAGCAAATTCAAATAGATACATAAGAAGTTCTGATTCACATCCTAAAGCCAATAGCTGTCCTATCTTTGAACACATAAAAGAAGTTTGTCAACGGTCTCATGTATACGAACTTAGTCACAACTCTCTTACAAAATATATTACAGTTAACAAAATAAACACCACCCCTTTTAGAATTAAACACAAACTACCATACCAACCTTTACTGATCTTCCAGGAATAGATACATCTAAGCTAGTCAAAAAGGCAAATTAAAACCAATGAATATTTCAGGTACATAATCCCACAATTGTCAACAAAATAGACAATCTGATACCATTTTTGTTCCTCGGGGCTCGTCCGCGGCCTTGCCGCCCCGATAGCACTGCAACCTTTGGTTGATTGTGCATGCCCTTAGTATTACACCACCCATTCCAAAATCACTGCGCCTTGAACTAGTCTGCACAGCGATTGGTAGGGTGAAGTTTTATATTGCTCTGTCTCCGGTCTAGACTGACCGTAGATCAGTTGTCTTTTGCGGTCCAGAGCTTTACGCTTGTACAAGATGTGCTGGGCTGATTCCTCTCCCTCGACGCAGAGTCTGCATGCAAGATCCCCCTGAAACACCGTTGCATGGGCTCCGAGGGAAATACTATGACTTACCCTCGGTCCTTCAGAGTAAACACCTGCCCACGTCCCACGCTCTCCGCCAGATCCGTCCGTGAACCAGACGATCGAGTCCCGTGGTATGCCCTGCGTCTCCTCCCGCCATGCCTCGCGGTCGGGGATTTCCGCTGTAAAGTTGTTTTCCCTGCAGATTCGCGGGTGCGCGAAATCTGACCTCATTTCAAGCATGGGCTCCTTCACGATCTCCTGAATTTTTGCAGTGCCACTGAAGTCTGGGTTGATCTTCAGTCTACCATTGCAGGCTAGTCTGTATAGTCTTAGCCTGGCCTCGCCCATAATAACTATAAGTGTAGGGGGCAGATCCAGCAACACCTCCATGGCGGCTGTTGGGATTGAAGACATGGCTCCTGTGATGCCTAGGCAAGCCATCTTTGGATCTTGCCTAGTTTTTGTTTGGCACTGGATTGTGTCACCTTAGGCCACCAGACCAGTGCTGTGTATGTTAACGATGGTCTGACCACCCTTGTGTACAGCCAGTGGGCCATACTAGTGACGGCTAAGGTCATGACTGCCTTACGCAGTATTTTTCCAATGTGACCATTCCAGGTTAGCTTAGAGTCCAATACGACCCCAAGATATTTTACCTCCCTGGCCATTGGAACGCTCCTACCGTATAGAGTGAGAGTTCTGTGGCTGCCGTACTTCCTCCTTCTCGTAAACGGCACGACGGTTGCTTTCTTGGAGCTCACCCCGAGCCCTTGACCAAACGTCCACCCTTCCACCACTTTCAGTACAGTCTGCATGCGCTTCCACACTGACTGTGTGACCCTTCCTCGGGCTATGATGACAATGTCGTCCGCATAGCCCTATACCTCATACCCCCCTCCCGAGAGCCTCCCCAGCAGGCCGTCCACGACTGGGCACCAGAGTAAGGGAGACAGAACACTCCCCTGCGGACACCCCGCCGCGATCCCCGCCAGCAGAGTCCCTCCCGCGAGTGAGGTGAACATCGCCCTGTCCCTGAGCATGGAACCGATCCACCTGCAGCAGGTCTCCTCTATTCCACTCTCACTGACAGCTGGCAGAACCGATCCGAATGAGGTGTTGCTGAAGGCCCCCTCTATGTCTAGGAAGGCCCCCAGCGCCACCTCTCTGTTCTCCAGCGTATTCTCCAGTTTCAGCACCAGTTGGTGCAGTGCTGTTTCTGTTGAGAATCCTGCTCTGTATGCATATTGTTCGCAGTGTAGGGGATATGCTTCCAGTACATCGCCCCTAATGTGCCGGTCGAACAGTTTTTCCACTGTTTTTAGCAAGAAGGACATGAGACTTATTGGCCTCAGGGACTCAAGGACTATGAGTACAGGAATACGAATATGATGTCATCGACCCTATATTCATTCCATGACAATGTCTTTCTGAGCAGAATAGATTATCAGAGCTATGTGGAAGTTATTATTCAATTTGCAGCACAATTTTTGTTAGAAAAAGTAAATACTGGTCTGACTTTCCTGACGAACGAACCTATCCAAGGAATTTACACAAAAACTACACTAGCCAAGATATAATTATTCACAGATAGCATTCTGACAGATATACAAAATGTTTACATGGAAATTTACAAACAATTTGTTGTACGAAAATCATCAATTTTTTTTACAAAAATTGACTATGTAATCTTACACAAAAATTATATAAAAGTATATTTACTTAAATTTTTAAAAAGCTTTTTTACACGAAAATTTGCTATGCAATTTAGAAAAAAATTCGATAACAGTTTTTTACGTGAATTCACAAACATTTTTGACAATAACTCTTTATAGGAAAATTTGCTGAAAAAATAATCTGTAATCAAAACTGAAAAAGAAAAAGAAATTGTGAACCAGCAGAAGTAAAGAAAACTATAAGCCGAAAAATACTCATATTTTAATGTCGCAAGTTGTTAGAAACAAGAACATTATTTAAGTCTGTCACTTTAAAGTTTCATTTCACAATTGTGAAAAGTATTTATCAAGTACCTACTTATATATATTATGAAAATGTAAATACAGATAATCTTATTAAATTAGTTATTTCTCACTTTCTTACCCTTTTTGTACCAAAGTTTATTTACATATTTTAATATTTTTCTCAACAAATCCGCGAAATAATCCCATAATTTTGTCTGTTATTCGAATTAAATAAAAAAGAAAAAAAAAGTTTTATACTGATCCCTAATTATAAATGGAAATATTTCCAAATCTAGAGTTTTTAGGTATAGGGAGTGTTATACAAGAGTTCAAGCAGATAGCATCCTATTATTCACTTCTAAAAGATAAAATACAGAATGTTTCATTTGAAAAAATTGAGTTACGGGAGTTAAAATTTTAAAAAATTGAGCCGTTATTTGAGAGCGCCCTCTATCTAGAATTTCGATTTTTTCGACGAATAATATACCCCAACGAAAACCTCCCTAAATGCATCATTTTCATCGTACTCCAATTTCTATTGGTAAAAACGTCGTATCATAGTTTGTGATATGTACCAAAAATATAAAAAGTTGCAAAACAAATACCTCGAAAACGATGAACGATAACATTTTTTTCTTTACAAGCGTGCATGATAAGGTGTGTTCTATTAAAAAAAACTTTATATCATCAACGACTTATGGCCACCCTGTAATTGTCAAAATAATTTTATGAGATGAAGCTCAAAAACACTATAATTAACTTAGATCATTTTTCTCGTATGTTGTTTAATAACGGATATGCTGAGCTTTACCGTAGAAATTCGCCACCCTGTATATATGTAAACATATAAAAACTCAAATTGACCCGGATACTTGTTCTAGGAGGCCTAGTTCACGCTCATTTGAAAAAACTTATTCAAAATAAAAAATTCGAGGTCTCCTTACTAACGACCTTTTTTAAAAATAAAATTCGCTAAAAATTATAGACTATTAAACCACAAACCCCAAGACTGAAAATATTACTAAATCCTACAAGAAAGAATCTGAAATGTATTTTCTACAAACATTTTGGTAGAATGAAGAATGAATCTGAAACATAAGGCTCTTCCTACATTTCTTCCACATAACCCTTTCAGATTCTTTGTCTGAAGATTGCAAATTTTGACACAACAAATCGCGACTTTGACGTTTTAAGAAGTAAAATTATTGGATTTTTAAAGTAATTTTTCTGGTACGTCTTGACTTTTTTGCGTTAAGAAAACTTCACCTCTGTCTGTTTATTCAATAGGTTTTCATTGATTGTTGTTGCCCATACTTAGTGGAATTGGTTCATACTACATATAGACTTGGAGACTACTTCTCTGGCTTCACTGTTGGGTTTCGTTTCTGTAGGTGGAAGACGTATCCAGCGCGTAAGGTAACTGGAGCAAGTGGCCCTTCTGAATTCTATATGTTCTAGGATGTTCTTTAACGTTTCTGTAACTAGTTTCGCTGCTTGACAGCATCCTCAGACAGATAAAAATGAAATTAATATGAAATCATGACAACTACAAATAAAGATCTGTTGCTATGTTATGATGTTTTGATAAAAAATATTCCTCAAAATTGAAAATAAAATGAAATACAAATGACGGAGGATGCTTTCAAAATGTATACGTGATGTATGTCAATATTTAATATAAAAATAGAACTAACCTATAACAGTAATAACTATAATAACGTTTATAACAATAAATTAACTAAACAATAACAGTAATAAAGCAGACTCCATACAATGAAAATATCGACATACATCATCTCATTTTCTTATTACAACTTTTTCGAAAAAATAGTTAGATTTCTTTTCTTTGATTTATTTAATTATGAAGAAGGATATCTAAGAAAGGGGAATTCATTAAATTAGTCTTCTCATTTAAAACAAGGTAGCCATTGTAATGTATGTGCTTTTTAACTTTCTAAGCTTCAAAAAGTCTAGTTTATGTTTGTCATTACAAAAATGTTGTGATTGTCTGCGGTTATTTACTGCAGGTCTATGTTCGGTATCAATAATATGTTTTGCAAATGTAGATTTGTCAGCGTGTTTATTTATAAATGCAGAAATATGTTCTTTGCATCGGGTGTTAAAGTTGCTAGAAATTGTATCTATGTAGATTGCGTTACAATGTGTACAAGCAAATTTACTCCAGATTTTGTCAAGAAACAATATATTTCTTTCGCGTTAAATGACCAATCACGCGTCGTGTTGTAAGATTTAACAGCTACCTTTGTATTTGTACAGGTATTTAAATATTTTGAAATGTTTTCTGAAATGGTTCCAAACTAAGTTATCGAAACATACCTATTGTCTTTTTTGTCTCTAGTATTTGGATAAATTAAATTAATCGCTAATTTGTATTCTGTTCTCTCGATCATTGTATCTATTATTTTAACAGAGTAGCCATTATTAAATGCTATTTGTTTAATTATAAATTATTTTTTTCAAAATTGTCTTTGGAGATAGGTATTGAAAATACACGATGTATCACATAATGATAGGCTGACAGCTTTTAAAACGAGACTAATTTACTATTTGTAGGAATAATGAAGTTATTAATTTTTGTGTTAGTTCATAAGAATTCTTAACTGAATATTTTAGAATGTAATTATGTTCCATAATAAGTGACACTAGTTTGCTCGCTATCTTATGATTAGGTGTATTAACATAGCTAACTACTGGTCTCACCGGAATATATCGCTTGTGAATTTTCAGGTAGCCAAACATATTTCGTGGTTGTGGGCTTTTCTATAAAATATATTTCTTTTCTTGTAGACTAAATAGATGTATTTTTAAGTTCATTTGTTAGTGTTTCTGAAATGAATTTGTTGGATCTCTCATAATTTCTGTTAAATTTTCTGCACTGATAAAATCATTACTTTTAATGTTATATGCGTCCCTACTTATAGCTACAATTGTATTTTCTTTATCAGTTTTAGTAAAAACTAAATCATTTTCTCATATTTAAATTAATCGCTAATTTGTATTCTGTTCTCTCGATCATTGTATCTATTATTTTAACAGAGTAGCCATTATTAAATGCTATTTGTTTAATTATATTTCTTTCCTTGTGGACTAAACAGATATGTATTTTTAAGTTCATTTGTTAGTGTTTCTGAAATGGGTTTTTAATAATGTCAAATTAAAATGTCATTTTTGGTCTCATACAAAATTTACAATTTCGGCAAAAATATGGGTAGTTGAGAAAGGTTTGCAGTTGGAAAAGTATTATGGAGTGATTAGTATTAATTGTAAATGGAGGTATCAGGTGAAACATTAGAAGAACGAAATGGAACAGGAAATAAATTTTTTGGAATGTCAAAATTTTAAGGTTGTTGAATTTGGAGTGTTGTCAAGCAGTTTGGGATGCAACTATGTAAAAAATTATGTTAATATTCACCACAAGCCTTAGACTTATTGAATAAACATGTTGTATAATTTTAAGCAATAAAGGTAATATTTTATGTTGGATGGATTTTACAATTTTAGTGGATTTTCTTTAAAAAAATTTACTAATGAGGAGATCTGTGTTTATATATATATATATATATATATATATATATATATATATATATATATATATATATATATATATATATATATATATATCGTACCGATAACTCAAAAATAATAGACCGATTTTGATACAATTTGGTAGGTGCCTTCCTTTTGCAAGTGGCTTGAAAAAGTTCGTTAGCCAGGCAAATCGCACCCGTTTTTTGTGGAAAATTTTGGATTTTCGTTCGGAAAATTTTTGCATCTCTGAAAATAACATGGCAACCAAATTTGGTGCTTAGGTTTACACTACTAAACATGCCAAAATTCAGGCCTCTAAGTTACAGGAAAAAAATTATAGACATTTAAAGAAAAATATTTGGGTGTCACTGATGGCCAGAGAAATGTACAAAACCAAAATATTTTATGTGGATAACAATATTTATTATGTATTACAGACAAATATAAGGTTTTCTTGACGCAAAAAGATCAAGAAATAACAGAAAAATTACTTTGAAAATTTTATATTTTTGTTCTTAAAAGGGCAAAGTTGCGATTTGAAACGTTAAAATTGGCATTTTTTAGACGGAGAATCTGAAACAAATATGGGCTATGTAAAGCAAATGTCATAATAAATGTGTTTTACAAAGCCTTAAGTTATAGCTTCAACCATCATTGTCCTTCATTTTACTAAAATATTTGCAGAAAATTCATTCTAGACCCATTCTCCGATGATTCGGGAGTAGTTTCAGTTATAGAGTTTGTGGTTTAATAGTCTATACTTTTTCGCGACGTTTCGTAGAAAAAAATCGTTATTGAGAAGACCACGACTTTAAAAAGTTTAAAATATATCTTCAAAGGAGTGCTAATTAGACGCCTCCGGGGTCAATTTCAATTTTTACACGTTTAGATATATACAGGGTGGTGCATTTTTACTGCAAAGCTCAATATATCCATTATTATACAAGATACGGGAAAATATTATGAAAGTTATTTATAGTGTGTTTTGAGCTGTATCTTATAAAAATAGGTAGACATTTACAGGGTGGCCCATAAGTCGTTGGTGATACAAGTTTTCTTTTTTTTAACCGAACAGCCAATTTATTGTAGCATTTTTGCATTTTTCATCCAATTTTAATTCATGCTTGTAAGGGAAAACATTTATATCGTTTTAGAGTTATTTAAATTGTTTTTCAACTTTGGAACATATCAAAAATTGTGATACGGCGTTTTTAGCAATGGAAATCGGAGTCCCATGAAAATGACGCACTTAGGGAGGTTTTTAATTATATTATTTGTCAAAAAAATCGAGATGCCATATATAGGACGCTCTCAAATGTGAACCTTGATATCAAGGTAATACATTCAGAACTTACTTATAAATTGCATACCGTAGAATTGGACATATGAGATGACCAAATACATATTTCAGTTAGTGATTTGAAATTTAAAAAACGCTTAACACAGACAAACAAAATTAGAAACGTAGAAAGAAGACAACATGTACATAATCGAGAAATACGTCCCCCACAAACACATAACTTCTACACAAGATTTGAACACTTAAGCGACACAATTTTTACAACTGAAGATATTTCTTTTCTAAATAAAGCATATGAATACTGCCCGACATTTAAATTTACGAACAAAATTAAAGAGATATTAGCTATTGAATCCGAAAATGCTTCGAGATCTATAAGGCAATATGAATGATTAAAAATATGTGAATTTTTAAAACATTTAACTTCAAAATATGACAAACGTCCAATTAATCAAAATAAAATTGTAAAATCCATTCAACATAAACTATCAGAAAATCATTACGTTTTTACTAAAGCTGATAAAGCAAACACAAGTATAGCTATAAGTAGGGACGCATATAACATTAAAATTCATGATTATATTACTGAAGAAAATTTAACTGAAATCAGGACAGACCCCACAAATTGATTTCAGACAAAACTAAAAAATGAACCTAAAAATACATTTCTGTTTAGTCAACAAGAGAAGAAATATCTTTTATATAAAATCCCAAAACCACCAAATATGTATGAAAACCTGAAAACTCGCAAGCCAAATATTCTGGTGAGACCAGTAGTTAGTTATGTTAATACACATAATCATAAGATAGCGAGAAAATTAGTTTCACTTATTAGAGAATACAATTACATTCCAAAATATTCAGTTAAGAATTCTTATAAATTAACACAAAAATTAAATAACTTAATTTTATTCATACAAATAGTAAATTAGTCTCGTTTGATGCTCGTAGCATCTATTCTAAGATACCTCCTAGAGAATGTTTACCTCTATCAAAAAACGTTTTAATAAAAAAGAACGCAAATGTCATAAAAAGACAATAAATAATGATTATTTTTAATAAATGTATAAAACAAACCTATTTTAAATTTAATGATAAAATTTATATGCAAAATGAAGGCCAACCTATTGGTAGTCCGTTGTCTCCTTTATTAGGTAACATATTTATGAAAACTTAGAAAACCAAAGTTTAACATCAGAACTTTCACATAATATTGTGTTTTGGCACAGATATGTAGATGATATTTTAGTATGTTTTCAAGGTAGCCACACAGAATTAAATGAATTTTTAAATTTTATTAATAACCTTCACACAAATATTAGGTGTACTTTAGAAGAAGAAGCTAATATTTATATAAATTTTTTAGACTTAACGATTAGAAGGTTAGAAAATAATTCATTTAACTTTTCAATATATAGGAAACCAATTTACACTGACACAACCATGTCATATGATTCATTCACAAAAGCTTCCATCCCACCATTCTATGATACATCGCGCATTTTCGATACCTATGTCGAAAGACAATAAAAAAAAGAAATTTCAATAATTAAGCTAAATAGCATTTAATAATGGCGTCTCTGTTAAAATAATAGATAAAATGATCGAGAGAAAATAATACAAATTAGGGATTAATTTAATTTATTCAAATTTTAGAGACAAAAGACAACAGGTATGTTTTGATAACTTATTTTGGAACCATTTCAGAAAAAAAATTCAAATATTTTAAATACCTGTACAAATACAAAGGTAGCTTTTATCTCTTACACTAGGAGGCGGGATTTGTTATTTAACGCGAAAGAAAAATCTTGTTTCTTGACAAAAGCAGGAGTTTATAAATCAGCTTGTATACATTGTAAAACAATCTACGTAGGTCAAACTTCTAGAAATTTTAACACCCGGTACCAGGATGATATTTCTGCATTTAGAAATAACCACGCTGACATATCTACATTTGCAAAACATATGATTGATAAGGAACATAGACCTACAGTAAATAACCACATACAACCCCAACATTTTTATAATGACAGGAGTAAACTAGACTTTTTAAGCTTTAGAAGTCAAAAAGCACACGCACGAAAATAGCTACTTTGTTTTAAATGAGCAAACTGATTTAATGCATTTCCCTTTCTTGGATATTCTTCTTCATAATTAAATAAATCAAAGAAAATAAATCGAACTATTTTTTCAAAAAAGTTGTAATAAGATCATGAGTTGATTATGTCGATATTTTCATTGTATAGAATCTGCTTTATTACTGTTAGTGTTTAGTTATTTTATTGTTGTAACTGTTATTATAGTTATTACTGTTATACCCATACAGCACAAGATATTCTCAGAATGTTCTCACAATGTGAGCACATTATTTTCTCAGAATATTTGTTTCGGAATGTTCTTCTTCGAAAATTCTTCATCAATATACTGAGAATATTTGAATAGATTATTATTTCGAATATTCGCTGAGAATGTGCTTGATATGTACTTATAATATTATATAACTTTAAAATGTAATTAAAAAGATAGATGATGATTACGGTATAGTGGTGAGAATTATAATAGTAACTATTTTGCATGTTTGTTCTGTTACCTGTTATATGTTAAATACATCCGAAAATTGTATATTTAAGCACACCCTTCTTTAGTCATAGAGCGCATGTCCATGCCGCCGAGAAAGAAAAAGGGCAAGATGGCCGATAGACCCAAATGGATATTAATGTCAACAAGAATGGACTGTGGTCAATCTTGTATAAGGTTATGTTCTAACAAAATTAATTAAAAATAATAATGTGACGTGAACACGGAGAACAGAGTGTAATTGCAAACATAGATCCAGAATACAGAAGCAGCTAAAATATGGTGCCAGGTAATCAAGAAGTAAAACACACCCAGTAAAGAAACAAGTTTTAAAGCATCGCCTGTAGTTGACACTGACGAGGAGTTCGCCAATTTTGCTTGAGATTGTATCATATTACGAATTAGGTACATCTACATTGTATAATATATAATTACAAACTTGTGTTATGTTGTAGTAGATAAGACATATAAGCTGGAAGATGTTCTCGGTTGTTTTGACGCAGCCAAAGACAAATATTAATATGGAAACGTTAAAATTTTAAAGTTCTATAAAAAAAAACCAGACCATTTATTCTTTTGTAACGGGACTTAAGAAGCAACCTGCTACTTATGGATGTATCTGTATGATTATAAAAATCCATATGCAGATTGAACGATCAAAGATAAATTAATTCTGGGCCTTTACGACAAGCAAGTAAACAACGGATTATTAGGGAAACTGATATTACGCTATCAAAAGTGCAAGAATACTGCAAATCTATAGAATTGTCTAAGCAGCATCTCAGGCTTTTTACTCCTGTGGAAGAAGTTAATGCTCTGTATCACTATAAAGTGCAGAAAATGTGGACCTGAACATATGGTAGGAAGATGAATGTACAACATAACTTGCAATTTATCAGATACACAATCACTTTGCCAAAGTATGCCTTCACATCCAGAATATCCAAGCTGTTGGTGACAACTATCGGGCATCGGGATATGGAAATAGCTTTAGAAGTCAAAATCAAGTCCGCGAGAGCAGAGCAGAAAGCAACCATATAAGGGAAGGGTCAAAAGGTATGATCGATGCCTTTCAGTTGTAGTTTTGTGTAAGTGCAAGTGAGTGTGATTTTGTGGCATGTTCTGTCCAATTTAGTTGTATTCTATAAAGGTGTAAGTACTATTATCTAATGCAATTCATTTAATGCCACACTGAAAGCCTGTGGAATCAATATTCTAGTCAAATTATTTCAGTGGGGTAACCGCGAATATTCATCTCGGAAACTTTGTATTTGGATATTAAATTGTCTGGCAACTCCAAGAACCGTATGTTTATTAATTTTATTCTTATGTTATTGAAATTTTAATTGTTTTATTAATAGTTTATTCAGACATTTCTTTGTATTTGTTATAAGTACATACTTAATCTGAATAAATGTGTAATATTCGAGTTGTTGACTTATTAAGTATCTGCACTTGAGTTTACAGTGCGTGTGTAGCCACTGGAACAATATGGTTACCTACACCGGGGTGAGTGATTGAAGTTCAAATCCAACATATATGGTCTGTTGGCCTTGCTTATACGAAAATATATAAAAGGCCGGTTAAATGGCGGAAAACCAGTAAATTTTGAAGATAAATCAAATATTTCATATCTTTGCATTTTCTGAAATTGTGTATTATTTAAAAAATTTATACAGCGTGTTTCGCATAAGAACCAACACAGGGCAGGGACATGTAGGTAAACATAAAATATGGTGATTTAACGCAACTTACCCCTATACTAAGTTGCACCCCTGAGAAGTTATAGGCCTTCAAAGTGCGGTTTCAAATTTCGAAAAAAATCAATATCTGTGTAATACTTTAATTTAGAAAAATCAAATTTAGTAGAGTTCAATTAAGGCATTTGAAAGGGGGTGTTGAGGGGTGATGCACCTTTAAAATGTCACAATTTGTTAACAGATTGGTGGATTTAAGAAAATATTATCTAACTCTACAATTTTGTTACTCCTGGTATTTTCCAAAAACGTTGTTGTTTCCAAGAAAAACGAATACGTAAAGAAACATATTTTATCAATCTTACTAAAAATCAGCGAAAATTAAATATTTGCCAATAAAATTATATATAGGTCAAATTTGATAACCAGGAAAAAATTGTGAATAAGTATAATTTATTAGAAAACAAACAACAGAAATAAAAAAATGCTACAGATAAGTTATAGAAATTCTACGACATGATAATTTCATAGGCATCTATTGAATTTTGGATGATTTTAAGTTTTAAGTAACATTGATAATATATGTGTCTTTATTTATTCGGGTTTTTCTTGAAAACGACAAAAGTTTTGTGAAAAATAAAAAGAGTAAAAAAGTTTTAGAATTTACTTTCCCATAAAATGAAATAATAATTTTTTAGATCTGCTAATAGGTTAAAAAATTCTGTCACATTTGATTAGTGTATCACCACTATTCAACCCTTTGAAATACTTCAATTGCATTCTACTCATTCACGATTGGTATTACTAAAACGCGTACCGAATTTGGTTTTTCCAAGTGGAAGTATTACTGAGATACTGATTTTTTTTTGAAATTTAAAACCCCACTTTGAAGGCCTATAGTTGCATTACATTACCATATTTTAGGTTCCCCTACATGCCCCTGCTCTGTGTCGGTTCTTATTCGAAACACCCTGTATATCTTTTTAAAAATGCAATGTTCCCATGAGTATATGTATGAACATTTTGAGAAGCGATTCATTGAATGTTCGTGGAACATTTTCAGAGCATACTGTGAGCGCCTAAGAATATTATAAATAACATTCTAAGAACCTTATTAGTATGACAAAATCTGTCCCATTATTATGTTTATAGAATGTTCTATGAATATATATTGTACCTTGTGAGAATGTTCTTGGGATGTTTGAATATTCTTTCGAAACTTTCCTGGTATATTCTCAGAATGTGTCTGTGCTGTCTGGGTAGGTTAGTCCTATTTCTATGTTAAATATTGACATACATCACGTAGACATTTTGAAGGCTCATCCGTCATTTGTATTTCATTTTAGTTTCAATTTTGAAGATTTTAAAAAATCAAAACATCATAACATAGCAACAGATTATTTGTAGATGTCATGATTTCGTATTGATTCAATTTTTATCTGTGTGAGGATGCTGTCAAGCAGCGAGACTACTTACAGAAACGTTGAAGAACTTCCTAGAACATCTAGAATTCAGAAGGGCCACTTGCTCCACTTAGCTTACGCGCTGGCTACGTTCTTCACCTACAGAAACGAAACCCAACAGTGAAGCCAGAGAAGTAGTCTCCAAGTCTGTAGGTCAATAGGTTTCGTTAACCACACAATATATTTTGTTCTTGTGCGTTTCTCTGAGCACCAATGGCACCCAATTTATTCTCTTTAAAAGCTTATAATTTTTTTCGTTTAACTTATAAATCTGAATTTTGGCGCCACGTGGGATAAGTTGGATAGTAGAAACTTAAGTATCAAATTTGGTTGCCATAGCCTTGTTATTTTTGGAGATACGTACATTTTTTGAAAAAACCAGCAATTTTCCAGGTAAAACTATTCCAATTTTCCTGGGTAACGAACTTGTCCAAGCCACTTAAAAGAGGAGGGTACCTACCAAATTTAATCAAAATCTGCCAATTACTTTTTGAGTTATTGGAACGATATACAGGGTGTCTCGTGGGGAAAAAGGAAATATTTTAAGCATGTAATTGGGAAGTCGAAATAAGCAAAAAATTCTATATAAACATGTATCCGGAAATATGTCATTTCCGAGTTACACGGTGACAAACAAATTATAAAAAAAAATCAATTTGTCTTAAATATTTTGAAAAGTGGTTTAGTCAAAAAGACATATTGGTATATCAGTTTTGATAATATCAAAAGCTTAATGTAATATCCTAAATAATCTTTAAAATATTTAAGAAAAACGGATTTTTTATAATTTTTTTGTCAACCTGTAACTCGGAAAGGACCAATTTCCAGACACATATTTATATAAGATTTCTTGCTTATTTATACTTTCAGAATACGCCTTTAAAATATTTCCCTTTCTTCACGAAACAACCTGTATGTATATAAACGAAAACACAGATCTCCCCATTAGCGAATTTTTTGTTCTAAGAAAGATTTGGCAAAAATTTAAAAGCTGAACATCAAATTTAAATTTGCTTATTTAAATAAATTAAAAACCTTGTTTGAAAGTTTTACAATAACTTTGGAATATTAGGCAATTAATTTGACCATATTTTTAGGTATTTGGACGGGGCATCATGATTATTTTGACCATACAGCAGTGGAGAATCCAGGATGGGGTTTGGATATAAGACGTAACATGGACATCGCTTATGACTTACATGGCCAATACTCTACAGATATATTCACGGATGAAGCTTTACGTATTATACACAACCATAACACAAGTGAACCTTTATTTTTATATATTGCACATGTAGCCACTCACTCAGGAAACCCATATGAACCTTTACGTGCTCCTGATGATGTGATGAAAAATTTTCGGTTTATTGAAGATTATAATAGGCAACGTTTTGCAGGTTAGAAACAAGAATTGCGAAGGCTAAAAACGACTTTTTTACGCCTGTTAAATAATGGTAGCATCACTAGAAAATTTTGCTATTAATCATACTGGTCTACGACTATAAATGACTGGTTGTATTTCAATGCTCTCGGTTAATCATAGAACGTACTTTTTCACAATTTGCGCTTGTTTGGAGCAGTCACAGACGATGTATTTTTTACATAGCGAATAGCTGCAAGGTTGCTAGAGGCGCTTGTTCTTGTAACCTACAGGGGTGCGTTTTATGTTTTTGAAAAATCGCAGATAATTATTGTTTATTGTTTCATTTGTAAAGTTTAAACAAGTAAAGGTAGGTTATAGGTGCTTATCGAAGTTGTTCTTTAAATTAATTAACACGAGTAGAAACTAGTGTCATATTCTCAATCATTACATAGATTAGGTTAATAGGGCACCTGGCCTTTCGGTCATTATCACCGCGACCTTTGATGTCTATTGTGATGATCCCATGTAGCGGCTGGTAATATGAAAATGGGGCTCGTAATGTGAAATGACATGCTATATGCATTATCACTACCCAGATAGCATAGGATATCCACCAGATGTCTATAATAGGTACAAAACATCTACATTGTACATCATATCCATGAATAACAAGAGGACGTCCACTGGATGTCCGTTTGTTGATATTTTTAACTGATACCGGTTATGGACGTCCAGTGGATATTCATTTTGAACGTTTCAAAATAATGCAGGTAAAGGACATATCATGGATGTCCGCTTTTGTAAGTTTTACAATTAGTAGTGTGGGCTGTAAACGTTCAGCGAGTGACCATTTGTGGACATCCAAAATCATGCAAATTGTGGATCTTCAGTGGATGACCATTTATTTACGTCTTATTCCCAATACACAATATGTACATTTAATGAAGATGTTAAAACCTCAGTTGACACAAAGACAACTGGTCTGTTTTATTAGAGTCGCCTTATCTACGATAAATTGGAGAAATTGTTGATTTTATGCATTAAATTAAACAAATCAATTATTTTTGTATATCTTATGTGAGTGATATAGACTTAAAATACCATGTTTTTATATACCTGACAAATTAACTGATTGATTTGACGATAGATTGGTATTGCGTACTGTTTAGTTTTGTGAGATTATTAGGGTTATTTTGAGAAGGGTAAGTGAATTTCTAGTCAGTTTATAAAGTTACAAGCGTGGTTCTAAATAATATTGCCTGTTAACTAACTATTATAAACTCTTGCTTAAGCTAAGTAAGTGGTGAGAAACATAGCAACGTGCCGCTACCTAGTTGCGGAACCAAGTAGTATGTTGTCACACCAGCTCCACATAACACAAATGCCCAGTTTCACAAAGCTCGATTAAATATTTAACGGCCGGTTAGTTAATCAGTGCTTCAGACGACCAATCACAGCTTTAAAATATTTGGTTGTCATGGCAAGAACCCGAATTATAGTCTGTGATTGGTCGTCTAAATCCTTGATTAACTAACCGGCCGTTAAATATTTAATCAAGCTTTGTGAAACTGGGCCAATGTGTTAAAAAATAAAGACTGTATACAACCAACTAACAATTTAGTAAATTGTCAGCCCTGGCCCATTTCTACCCTAATATAGGGACAAAGTATGTAAGACTAGATGTATTCTCACCACAATTAGAACCGTATACCGGTTTCGTTCTAAGTAGAGCTTATTAGTACGGCATACTAATTGTAGCGAAAATACACCTATAAAGTAAAACGGCTATGGTAGCCAGCCTTCCAACACTAAGTGAGTGGTGAGACATGAAGCAACGGGCCGCCACCTAGTTGCGGAAACAAGTAGTATGTTGTCACGCCAGCTCCAAATGTCCCTATATTAGGGTAGAAATGGGCCAGGGCTGACAATTTACTAAATTGTTGGTTGTATACAGTCTCTATTTTTTAACACTTTGTTATTTGAAGCTGGCGTGACCACATACTACTTGGTTCCGCAACTAGTTGGCGAAACGTTGCTTGGTGTCTCACCACTCACTTAGTGTTGGAAGGCTGGCTACCATAGCCGTTTTACTTTATGGGTGTATTTTCGCTACAATTAGTATGCCGTACTGAAGAGCTCTAATTAGAGCGAAACCGGTGTACGGTTCTAATTGCGGCGAGAATACATCTAGCCTTACATACTCTTGCAAAAAGTTGGAAAGTGAGGTTATGGTGTCCGTATATATTTAGGGCATTTTTGGCACATATTCATAAAGTGCACTAAGTGAATATTTGAACCTGTGATGAGTACCTATAAGGAGAGCACACTTGGAAAACCCAGATCACCACAACACATTTTAAAAACCTGACGATCGTTTCACTAACCAACTTTACATCATCGAATATAAACACAGAGTTGTCCAAGGCTTCTGCTGGATGTAATATTTCCTCGTTTTCACTATATGGGTAATAACCAACACCATCTGCAGCATCCAGCACCTTTTGTAACATCTTGTATTTGGATAGATACAAAGACTTTGAATACACATACACGTTATCAAACTTTCAACCGTTAGGTTTAAACAGTAAACTGAGCATGATATCTGTTTTACGACACCCGCTAGGACCACATATGATACATGTAACGGTGTTTGGGAACAGAGGACCATGTCTTCCTTGTTGTTCTGACGATGTATCAACATCATCTATATTTGTAATAGGTAAGACAGAAGCGTGTTTGATGGTACGCATCTTGACTTACTTGGATTTACTACACTATATTTTTCAGTATGTATAAATACATAGAGGAATGCAAGTGAGTCGTACAGTCAGCATCAATGTTGGTGTCACAGGGTGAAGGTCTTGTAAACACAGCCATTAACAAGCTACCTGTTGAGTTCCACATACCCGATTATCAGTTTTGTGGTCCGGGCATTAAACTTAAAGAACGTCTAGCTAAAGGTGACCAAGGTATCAATCCGCTAGATCGTGTTTGTAGAGATCACGACATCGCTTACTCTCAATCAAAAGAGTTAAGTGATAGACATCGAGCCGACAAAGTGTTGGAAACCGAGCTCGGGAGTGAGTCAAGTCGAAGGACGCAAGTTTTGCTGAAAAGTTGGCTGCTTGGAGCGTTACAAACACCATGAAAGTTAGAAGAAAACTTGGGTTTCGGTAATCAACTCAAAACCGCAGAAAAAGTTTCCTTTAAAACATAATTAGTCTGATTGAAGAAGTTGTAAAAAAAACTTATTCCAACAGAGAAATCTGTGGAATAAGGTTTTGTGGAATCTGCACCAACTAAATCATTTTGTAACAGTGATGAAGTCGAAATAACCATCAATCAGCAAGATGCATTCACATGTCTGCCAGAGTCAGCTCTGATAATCGAAGGTGCTCTGGATACTTTAGCGGTACAAAATGCCGATGGTAATTATTATATGTCAAATAATGGAGGAGCAGCTCTGTTTGAATCAATGACCTATGATTTAAATAACAAGAAAGTGGAACGAGGACGAGACAAACAGTACCGATACACTACAACAACCATCAAAAGCCTGCTTTCGTTTAGTAACAATGAAGCCAAATCTCTTAGCAATGCTGGGCTGAATGTATCGTCAGATAATATCACCTCAAACAACAAGTTTCACATGCTCATACCTATTTGGTTCCTCTTCAGTTTCTTCCATCACTTTTATGGAGTTCTCTGTGGTAAACATACTTTCCGATTTGGAAGAACTCGAAATGATTCCAACAGCCATTACAGTACTGGTACAGCCAGATCAATACATGTATTTCCAAACGGTAAAATGAAGTTGGAGTTGATGAATAAAATTGCAAAAGACACATCTATATTTCTCGCATATCGCAAATGGGACATATATGAGCTGCCATCGCTAAGAGATATTAATAAAGATGTGTGATTTGTTAAAATTACAGCCAACTTAGGAAGACCTAGATATGTGATTATTAAATTTCAAACAGATCGGAAAGACAACGTAAGCAAGAAAGGTGACTTTTTCGATAACATCGGTATGGTAGATCTACGAGTGTTCCTAAATTTAGAATGCTACCCTTATGAATCTATGAATATGGACTCCGTGAAATCTAAATATGCCGAAGTCTAACAAATCTACACAGGTTTTTAAAACAGTTTTTGTTATAAAAAGATGCCAGAGCGAGCCTCTCTTAAACCATGATGAGTTTAAATACCGTGCTCTATTTGTTATCGACTGTTAGCACCAGAATGAATCAATCAAGTCTTCAACGGTGGACATCAAGGTGGAGTTTGAATAAAGGCAATATTCCAAAGAGAACTAGAGCTTACTGTTTATTTATTCATGATTGTGTATTTGAATATAAATCTCTAACTGGTATCGTAAGAGCCATTATGTAATAATTTATTATGTAAGTGTTGTGAATTAATCCTAATAAATTAATTGTATTTAAATAAGTTGTTTTATTTTCAACCTTAAACAGTGGTTGCCTTAAATGACATCATCTAACTGAAATGATAAACACATGATTAATCATTTCCTGCCACATGCAGGCTCTAACAGGAAGCCGGATAGCCACATGCATCCAGCTCCACCGATAACAAAAAAATTAGGTTTGCGCATGACCATATGTCATATTCGAATCATGCCCGTCGAGTCGAATAAAATGACACCAAATACCACATCTCTAAACCGAAAACTGAAAAAAGCTGATTTGTGCATGCGCATATACCATATTTGATGTGCTATGCAATGTAAAAAAACTCTGGACGCAGCAAGTGCGTTATGGTAGTGAATTTTCATAAAAATGTTTTTAATTGCAAATATGTGTGTTTCCTTTTTAAGAAAGCAGGCATCAATTTTGGTTACCAGTATAACCTATATAGTAAAAACAATGTGCCATGTTTCATAAAAATAACTTTATTGTGTAAAAAAGTACAAAAATTTCCAAAAGTAAACTTAAAGTGTTCCCGGAAAAACTCGTTTCTTGGTCAATCTTATAGGTTAATAGCAAATTGAGCTATTCAAATTTGAAGCATTTAATGAAAATTCGCTACCATAACGCACTTGTTGCGTCACGAATTTCTTTTCTTACAAACATGCATCGCTAAAATATTCAAAAATGCAATAACATAAGGCGTGTTTGATTAAAAAAAAAAGAAGAAAATTTGTATCACCAACGACTTATGGGCCATCCTGTGATTGTAGAAATATTTTTTTAAGATGTAGCTCAAGACACCCTATAATTAATATATACAAATTTTCTTCATATCTTGTATAATAACGGATATATTGAGCTTTATTGATTTTTTACGAAAATTCGACAAAAATTATATGCCATTAAACGATAAACTGTAAAGCTAAGGCTACTGCCAAGCATCAGAAAAAGGGTCTATTTGAAATGAATTTTCTGGAAACATTTTAGTAAAATGAAGGACAATGACGGTTGAAACTAAGACTTCAGAGTTTGTAAAACATCCTTCTTGAGACATTTGATTTCCATATCCCGTATTAGATTCAAGTTCTTTGCCTAAATGTTGCCGATTTTGACGTTTTAAATCGCAACTTTGACGTTTTGAGGGAAACCCCAATTTATTTTTCTTTAAATGCCTATAACTTTTTTGTCTTCTGACCTACATAGCTAAATTTTGGTAGGTAGCTTACCTATAAGGATATTAACTAGCGTACCAAATTTGGTTGCCCTTACTTTGTTAATTCCGGAGATATAAATTTTTTTCGAAAGAAAACACAAAATTTTCCGGGAAAACCTGGGCAGATTTTCCTGGCTAACGAACTTATCCAAGCCATTTGCAAAAGGAATTTTTTCACCAAATTTAGTCAAAATCGGCCTATTATTTTTTGAGTTATCGGTGTGATACATATATATATATATATATATATATATATATATATATATATATATATATATATATATATATATATATATATATATATATATATATATATATATATATATATATATATATATATATATATATATATATATATATATATATATATATATATATATAAACATATAAAAATTGAAACTGACCCCGGATATGTGTTCTAGGGGGCCTAGTTCGCGGTCATTTGAAGAAATTTTTTCAAAATTCAAAAGTCGGGATCTCCTCATTAGTGAATTTTTTTTAAGAAAATTCACTAACTAGGACGAAAACCAGTTTTACTTGACCTACTAGAAAATTAGCTAAAAAATCACTGTTTATAAATGAAAAAGATATAATTTTTCAGCTTAACAAGGCAGGATGTCCGCATTATCGCGTCCCAGATAACTACAAAAAAGAATATTCCAAATCTATTCTCACTGTTCAAGAAAACTGCTGGAAAGGCCTGGTAACAGTAATTAAGACAGCAAAACAAAGAAGTTTTAAGCTTAAAAGACATACAAGAACCCCGCTGGAAAGAGTTGTGGGGTTTCATAAAAATTTCGTTCATACATTTCTCTACTCTTTAGATCAAGAAATGGAGAAATATAATTTTTCAGACAATCAAGTTTATAATATGGACGAAGTTTGCCTGGTATTGTAAAATCCAAATGCCCAAAAGTTTTTTTTTTAAGAGGAAAGGGACAAATTGGATTGATTACGTCGGCGAAACGAAGCTCATTAGTGACTGCTATTTTATGCATTAGTACAGGGGAACTTTTGTTTCATCTATGCTGACTTTTCCCGGGAAAAACGGCAGCAAATTACTTAAAAGGACCTTCTTCAAAGACTGCATTCGCTTTCCACCCATCTGGGTGGATATTAGACTGATATCTTTACGGAATGGGCTAACTATTTTCCATCGCCAATACGTGTGGTAGTGTGGCATCGGCGACAAAAATTTCAGGATATTTTTTTCGCTTAAACGCCGTAAAAAGTGTCAAAACATATAGAAAACATGAATAGGGAACGGATTTTTTTGTCTGTCGGTCTGTATGTCTGCCTATTTGTAGCCACGGTAACTTTAGAACGAATTGAGATATCGGCTTCAAATTTGGTATCAGTTAGCACCCGACAAACGAACGGTTCGAATTGTTTTTGGGTAAAATCGCTCTAAGGGGTAGAGGGTGAACGGTGGGTGATTTGGTGAAAATTGATTATTTCTCGTTAAAACTCGAGTAATATAACGTTTCAAAAGTTTATGGGTGCAGGAATATGAATATTTTCTTTGTGGTTAAGTTACGGATCCTAATTTATTTCATGAGAATGTCTTACTGAAGAGAGTAGATTAGCACAGTTACGAGGAAGTTTTGAATCAATTTGTAGCACTATTTTAAATACCTGCGATCAACCGTTCAAAATCCAATACTTTTGACTTTAGATGGCCACCACAGTAATACTATAAATTGAGATGTTGTTTTGGTAGCTAGACAACTGTGTTTACCCGCCACACGACACAAAATGCAGCTTTTAGTCAAAATCGTGTTAGGATTTTTTAACACTTTTTATAATGAAGAAATTCGCTGTTTTTAAGGCAAAGAATTGCGCAATATCTCTTACGATGTCAGTGGCTTATTTAAAAAGCATACTTGAGAGTTCAAGGTGGGAAAACAGCCATCAATGGGTTTCGGCACACTTTTTTTTAGTAAATTGGAAGGTATTTACCGAATAAGATTTTTCATCAGAAGCACACAAAAATAAAGGACCACTAAACAACAAACAAAAAAAACAAACAATAGAAAAAGATTCAAGGAACATTTAAAAGCATTAGATAAACATCACATTCGTAGCTACAAATCAAACATCGCTACACACATTCACAACAAAAAACACCAAAAACCATATATCAACCACTTACAACAAAACATATTAAAGACCACAACAAAATGGAAATCTGGGAACAATACTACATTCAAGAAACAGTACGAAGCAAAAAATCCTGATACAAATCCAAGTGCCAACATTAAAAAAAAACGTAATAAAAGCCATAGAAATAGACAAGTTATCACACCACAATAGTAAAGACAGGAAGCCGATACAATCGACAGACCGAAAACAGCCAATCAGACAACTGTAAACCGACCAATATAAGGTGAACACGCAGGAGTCACATACAACCGTAGAAATAGAACACACAGAAACGCTCAGAGCCAGTAACGTGCTGATGATGAACCAGGAAGGTAGGAAATTGCAGTCCATATAAACAAATAGAAAATCACAGAAAGTACAGCAAACCAAATATATATATATATATATATATATATATATATATATATATATATATATATATATATATATATATATATATATATATATATATATATATATATATATATATATATATATATATATAGGGTGGTCCAACAAGGCATTCAAGTTCAATATCTCCTTTATTATTCAATAATAAAAAAATATTTGAACAATGGTTGCAGGTACTAACGTTAGCTACAAACAAAAATTATTTTTGCATATAAAGGGGGTTGCATAAGCTAGATACTACCAAAACATCCCTTTTTTAAAAGTCCAGTGCACTGTTCTTGGAGTATATTCAGAGTCGTTCAAAATATATGGTCACTTTTCCAAAACATCAGAGGCATATTTGACGGTCTGTGTCTCCATTAATATGTCAGCATGCAACACTACAATGCCAAAAATCTGAAAAAGTGTTCTTTTTTCAACTTCAATCAATACAGAAAGAATTCCTTGAAAACAGTATACAGGGGAGTAAAAACACTGGAGTTAAGTTTTCTCGAGGAATTAAAATAAGACATACTGTATATTACTATCAATTTCGATACATCAACAAAGGTTCTTTCAGTTTCATGAACCACCACAGCACAATATATTCTCAGAATGTTCTCACAATGTGAGAACATTCTTTTTTCAGAATATTTGTTTCGTAATGCTCTAATAACATTTATGGAATTTCAAACTGCATCTTGAATATTCTGAGTACATTCATTCAATCACATCTTAAGAAAATTCTTCACCAATATACTGAGAATATTTGAATATCTCATTATTCGGAATATTCGCTGAGAATATGCTCGAGATATCCTTAGAATATTATATAACTATAACATTTAATGAAGGAGGTAGATGATGATTACGGTATAAGTATAGTGGTTAGAATTATAAGATAAACTATTTTGCATGTTTGATTCTGTTACCTGTTCTGTGGTAAACAAATCCGATAATTGTGTATTTAATATTTAGGCATAGAGCGCATCTCCATACCGAAGGGAAGGTGGCCGATGCCGATAGACGTAAATGTAAATTAATGTCAACATGAATATTAAATGGTGTTAGGTTATATTGTAACATAATTAATTAACGATAATAATGTGACGTGAACACCGAGAACAATGTGTATTTACAAACAACACAGAGTACAGAAGCAACTAAAACATGGTGTCAGGTTATCAAGAACTAAGAGCCACCCAGTCCCAGTAAAGAAACAAGCTTTAAAGCATTTCTTACAGTTGACACCGACGTAGGGTTCGCCAATTTTGAGACGATCATCTTACGATTTAGGTACACATATATTGTATAATATATAATTAATAAATTGTGTTCTTCAATAGTAATAGTAAATTATGCCATATAAACCACCACTTAACACTTTTCCAGTAGTAGAGAAGACAAATAAGTTGGAAGATGTTCTCGGTTGTTTTGATGAAGCCAAAGACAAATATTACTATGTAAACGTTAAAATTTTATAACTTCTATCAAAAACCAGACCATTTACTCTTTTGTAGCGGAACTTAAGAAGCAACCCACTAGTTATCAATGTACCTGTATAAATCCATACACAGGTTGAACGACCAAAGATACATTAATTATGGGTCTCTACAACAAGCAAGTACAACAAAGGATTATTAGGGAAACTGATATTACGCTATCATAAGTGCAAGATTACTCTGCAGATCTATAGAATTGTGTACGCAACATCTCAGGCTTTTTACTGAGGTAGAAGTGAATGCTGTAAGAAGTATAAGAAGAGCAGAAAATCTGGACCTGAACATATGGTAGTTAGATGAGCTGTGTACAATAAAACTTGCAATTTATCAGATACACAATCACTTTGCCAAAGTATGCTTTCACAACCAGAATATCCAAGCTGTTGGTGACAAACATCGGACATAGGGATATCAAGTCCGTGGAAGCAGAGCAGAGAGCAACCATACAAGGGAAGGGTCAAAAGGTCTGATGGATGACTTTCAGTATGTAGTTGTTTGTAAGTGCACGTGAATGTGAATTTGTGCCATATTCTGTCCAATTTAGTTGTGCTCTACAAGGGTATCAGTACTACTATGTAATGCAATTCCTTTAATACCACATTGAAAGCCTGTAGGATCAATAGTCTAGCCAAATTTCAAGTTACTTCAGTGGGGTAACCTCGAATATTCATCTCGGAAACTTTGTGTTTGGCTAATAAACTTTCTGGCAGCTCGAAGAACTGTATATTTATTTTATTTTTATGTTATTGAAATTTTATTGGTTTTATTAATGTTTTATTCACAAACATTTCTTGGCATTTGTTATATTAATTAATCTGAATAAATGCGCAATACTCGAATTGTTGACTTAATAAGTGTCTGAATGTGAGTTTACAGGTGTGTTTAGCCACTAGAATAATGGTAAACTACACAAGGGTGAGCGATAGAATTTCAAATTCCAACATATATGGCGATTTGGGCTTTCTTATATGAAAATATATACAAGGCCAGTTAAATGGAGGAAAATTAGTGAATTTTAAAGATAAATCAATGATTTCATAGCTTTGCATTTCCTTAATTTCTGTATCATTTAAAAAATGCACACAGGGTGTTTCGCATAAGAACCGACACAGAGCAGGGGCATGTAGGTGAACCTAAAATATGGTGATTTAATGCAACTTACCCCTATACTAAGTTGCACCACTAAGAAGTTATAGGCCTTCAAAGTGGGGTTTTCAATTTAAAAAAAAATCAATATCTGCGTAATACTTTCACTTAGAGAAATCAAATTTAATACATGTTCTGAGTATATCAAGAGAATTAATAGATGGTGAGTAGAGTTTAATTGAGGAATTTGATGCACCCTTAAAATATCACAATTTTTTAACATATTGGTGGATTTAATAAATTATGATTTCATTTTATGAGGAATTTAACTTTAAAACTTTTGTTACTCCTGTTATTTTCAAAAAGCTTTGTTGGTTTCAAGAAGAACTAAAGAAACATATTTTATCAGTGTTACTAAAAATCATAGAAAATTCAATATTTGCCAATAAAATTGTGTATACGTCAAATTTGAAAATCAGGGAAAAAGTGTGAATAAGTATAATTTATTGGAAAACAAACAATAGAAATAAAAAAATTGCTACCAATAAGTTATAGAAATTCTTCAAAATGATAATTTTACAGGCGTCTATTGAATTTTTGATGATTTTAAATAACATTGATAAAATGTCTTCAGTTCTTCGGCTTTTTCTTGAAAACGACAAATATTTTTTCAATAATAAGCGGAAAAAGTTTTAGAATATACTTCCCCATAAAATCAAATAATAATTTTTTTAAAATCCGCCAATAGGTTAAAAAATTATGCTATATTTTATGGGTTCATCGCCCTATTGAACCCTTTGAAATGCTTCAATGGAAATCTACTCACCATCGATTAATGCTCTTGGTACACCCAAAACGTGTACCACATTTGGTTTTTCTAAGCTGAAGTGTTACTGAGGTATTGATTTTTTTTTCGAAATTTAAGCCCTATTTTAAAGGCCTATAACTTCTCAGGGGTGCAACTTAGTGTGGGGGTATGTTGCATTAAATCACCATAATTTCAGGTTCCCCTGCATGCCCCTGCTCTTTATAGGTTCTTATGCGAAATACCCCCTTTAAAAAAAGCAACGTTCCCATGAGTATAAGTATGAACATTTTGAGAAGATTCATTGAATGTTCGTGGGACATTCTCAGAACGTACTGGGAGCTCCTAAGAATATTCTAAATAACATTCAAAACCTTATTAGTATGAGAGAATCTGTCCAATTGTCATGTTCATAGAATGTTCTAAGAATATATATATATATATATATATATATATATATATATATATATATATATATATATATATATATATATATATATATATATATATATTGCACCTTGTGAGAATGTTCTGGGGAATTTTGAATATTCTTTCAAAACACTCCTTGTATATTCTCAGAATGTGTCTGTGCTGTCTGTGAAGTACCCCTATACCTAAAACTATTATTTATACTGAGATATTGGGTGTTTTTTAAGACAAAAGGTACATTTATACACAGCAACGAATTAGTGTTTTATTTTTGAAACACCTGTATACAGTTTCCTGTCGTCTGTTGTCGGTTGGGGCATATGAAGAATTATATTAAGATTTACGGTCACTACTTCTCAAAACGTAGTACTTATTCCAATCTCGTTTTATTATTTCAGAAAACTTGCAAATGTCGGTTTCAACTGTGACATGTTCCTTAAATCATGTATTGTTACCAATATACAAAAGAATGGAGAAAAAATATTCCCCAAATAAAAATAATAACTAGAAAAGAAAATTTTAATGGGAAAATTAAACAATTATTATAAATTAGACTATTCGATTTAATGATATTGAAATAAAATTTAAAGCTGAAATTAGAATGTATCAAATCACAGAAAAATGTGATAACAACGATATAACAACGATATAACAACTACACAAAAACAGTGACAACTAGTTAATTAAGTGTTCGAAATGACCACCATTTTGCTCAGCACATAAGATAAAGCGAGTTTCAAAAGTATAGTTAGCGTCTCGTAATACACTTAAATTATTATTGTTAAATACACCACGGATTATTGCCTTAATATCTTATTTTTTCGACGGTTGTATCTGATAAACTAAATTTTGACATAACCCCATAAAAGGAAGTCAATTTTTGTTAGATAAGGCGATCTAGGAGGCCATCCATTCGGCCCTCGTCTCCCAATCTAACGTTCTCGAAAATGTTGGTTAAGAAAAGCATGAATCCTTGCTGTATGATGAACTGGGGTACCGTCATGCATAAACCACATATGATCACGTATGCGAACAGACAGTTGGCCTAATAATGGTCCAAGGTCTTCTCTTAAAAACTGAAGGTATCGCCGTGCAGGAGCCGTTCTTCAAGAAATGCGGACCGATGACAAAATTTCCAATAATTCCACCCCAGACGTTAAGAGACCACCTATTTTGACTAGTCCTGTGAGTAAAGTGAGGGTTTTTAGTAGAATAGTAGTGAAATTTATGTCGGTTGACATGTCCATTCTTGTGAAATGTTGCTTCCTCAGTGAACAACACAAAGTTGAAGAATTGTATCTCTTTGTATTTGTTGCTGTGCCCAGTGACAAAATGATAGTCGCCTTTGATGATCTTCATTGTACAGTTCTTGGAAGAGTTGAATATGGTATGGGTGAAATTTGTTTTTACGCAAGATTTGTAAAACAAAGGTCTTACTGATTTTCCTTGAGCTGATATGAGGGTCTTATATCACTTTCAAATTTAGTATCAACTCTTTCTCTTCGTTCAAAACAGGCTTGGTTCTCAGTCTTCTTGTATCCTATGTTATCATTTCGTCAAAACGTCGCATCTGTCTTTCAAAAGTGCTTCTGTGTGGTTGTCTTCTATTGGGATATTTCTCATGATAGATTCTTGTCGCGAATAAACAGTTTTTGTTATTTGCTACTAATACAAATCATATCAATCATTTCTTGTCGAGGGAAAATCATTTTAGTGTCTTGTTATAATTCAAAAACGAGAAAGTAACTACTAGATAATTTAAGTTAATGTTTGACAAGTAAGTCATTATTTTACATTATTTAGTTTGCATACTTACGATATAATACATTACCTTGCTCCTGTGTATAAATTTACCTTTTTTCTTAAAATAACACCCAATATCTCTGTAAATACTAGTTTTAGGTATAGGGAATACTTCATAAAACTGAAAGAACATTTATTGATGTATCGAAATTCAACATAATATACAAGGTTTTCCATTTGAATTTTTTGAGAAAACTTGACTCCAGTGTTTTACTCACCCTGTATACTGTTTTCAAGTAATTCCTTCTGTATTGATTGGAGTTGGAAGAACACTTTTTCAGATTTTTGGCATGACAGTGTTGCCTGCTTCGATATTAATGAAGATACAGACCATCAAATGTGCCTCTGATGTTTTAGAATAGTATGTGTGTTTTTGTGTGTTTTTTTTAATTTCTTTAACGTCAGTCTATTTCCGCGACTATGACCAATCACCGACGCTAGGGAGCATTTTCACCTCGCTATCCTGGAAATGTTTGATGCACCTTTGCTTTTTTGTAGGGAGGGTAGGGATCTTTAACGTGCCCAACATAGCATGGACACGGGACCGACGGCTTTACGACCCCTCCGAAGGGCGGAACGTGCAGACATTCAACTTGCTAAAATACAATGCCACAACCTCGGCTGATGTTAATTGTACAGTATGTACTGAAAAAGTGAAAGGAGTACCTCGGGATCGAACCCAGTACCCTTCGGTTCAAAGGCACACGTTCCTACCACTGAATCACCGAGGCTCTTTTTAGAAAAGTGGTTATAACTTTTAAACGACTCTGTATAGAGCCAACAACTATACACTGGATGAATTGGTAAAATAAGAGGAATTCAAAAATGAAACAATATACAGTGTGCACCATTTAAAAAAAGCGAATATTGAAATCAGCCGGCATTTTTATGTTCGTGTTTTCAAAGTTATGTTCTTTTTGAACTTATAACAAGACTAAACATTTAATAACAAGTTTAAATTATGATTTTTTTACATAATTACAGAAAGCGTTTAAGTTTTAGGATATTAATCGATTTCAAATTAATGGAATCGATTACTTGGTTTATTTTGAAAAGGATTAAAAAAATTAATCAATATTTATGAACTTATAAATTCATGTCTCAAATTGGACAGAATGTTTTTCTTCTAAATTACAACTTAGGTTTCTAGTTGCCTTAAGAGTTTATTTACCTATTTTACCGGATATGCCTCATTTAATAACATGCAACTAATCACAATAAGTATGTGGCCAATGGACGTAATGTCCGAAGCCAATTCCTTCCACACACACATACACACACACACAATAAGTAAATTGTTTAAGTTTATAATATTTAGGTAGGTATGTATTTGTGCACATACAAAATAGTAGGTTTATAATTTCTACAATCAATTTCTAAGCTAAAAACTCATACACATTATATTTAATTTGAAAATAAAATAAATTGTGCTAGCGTAATAAATTAATTATATACCTAGGTCTAATAATACTCGGTAAATTTGCGGAGGGCTTTTATAAATTTTTCCCAAAAACATACTAAGAACCCCTCTTGGATACATAAAGTACAAAAAATTTCTTGCAAACAACCCCCAAGTAAATTACGGGACCAGGAGTGAATAGGGGTAATGGGCATGGGGAAGAAACGAAAAATTAGAAAAAACAGCTTAGCTGGATCTGTATAAGTTGCCTTTATTCTATTTTGCAGCTATACCTCCTTAACATCCTGTTTACCCGCATAGAACCCCTATTCGCCCAGGTCCCGTAACCTTCTTGGGAGTTGATCCCTAGAAATTTTGCTTGACGGTGGTTGTATGCATACAAAAAGAGATGATGTTGTGACACATGCTTATTTTTAAATCAAAAGAAACGCGGCTCCACTACACCCTTCTTCTCTACGAATCGTTTCACAATAGTTTTTACGTCAAATAAGGTGAGTGAAAACCCCCACTCTCCTGATAACGCTAAACATTCAAAGAGTTGTTCCTCTTCTTGTTTGTTAAAAACTGGTGGCCTGCCGAATGAATTTTGTTAAACATTTCTTACTTTTCTCTGGATTGACGACTCTGGAACTACAAGCTTTTTTTCTGCATTTTGGTACGAGATCCCATCTTTACAGCTTCAGCCGCGTGATCAAGCAATCTACCGTCAAAATAATGATAGCTTTTCTTGAAACGATTCATTTTTTAAATTCTTTTACCCCAACCTGGAAAAAAAAACATAACTGAATTAATCATTCCTCTTGTGATGGGCCACGTTTTGTACTGCATCCTAAGTAAGGAACCATTGAACCACATTTTTTGTCACCCGATTAAAAAAAAAACAATAATTGTTTAAGGAAAATAGTGGCATGCTACTACTGCTGTACTATTGGTTATTCGAGTTCTTTTTTATATTTACTGTATTATGATATACAGCTCTTACATTAAACTAAACAATCTTTCTAACAAATTTTCGGGTCATACATTTTTTAGTAAATTTTCATCAAAAGGATGAGTTGAATGAATTATCGCAAACAACAATTTTAGCCATATTTTTAGCGTATTTTTGCGAAAAAAATATTTAGCGCCTTTGGCAGAACATCTTTTTAGCGTATTTCCTGGAATTTTTTTTTTTTGTCAAAGTAGAAAGTGGAACTAGATGAGTTTGTCATACAGCTTCTGCTCTTGTGCTCTCTCCTGAAGGAAAGTAAAAATCATAAATGCCTACAACTAAATTTCCTATCATGCTAGAAACTTAAAATTAGATGTGGACTATAGTCTCTGAAAACTTAGCTTAAGTTTAAAATTTCGTTAAAATAACTTTGTAATTTCCGAATATACAAATATTTACTGGAAAAGCTGGTTTGATCGGCTTGACTAACGAACCTACTTAAGCTATTAACAAAAAGAAGATACTTGCCAAATTTATAATTTTCAATTGTTAATTGTTTAGATGCGTTTGTCGAACCGGTTTTTTTTTTGAAAAAAAAAGTGTTTCTCCCAAAACAAATTTGTATCTCTGAAGCTAATTAAGTTATTTTTATGATACTTGGTAAGCATACTGTTTTTATAAAGGCATACTGTGTATCAAACTGTAGATTCTAGCTGCATGGGAAACTGCGTAAAGATGCTTTAAAATATTTAAATGAAAATTGCCACCAGACTTTTTTAATTCCTTCTGTTTTTCCTTTCACCTATCTATTGTATCTTCTATAAAAAATTAAAGAAACGTGGCGAAAATGAACACATTTTCCGTATACCTTTACTTATTTTAGCTTGAATTTCATAACCGTTAATATAGGTACAGATGTCCAGCCGGGAAGTTACACGATACATATTGCAGGAACCACTCAACGTTTTTTTTTTCGGAAACTTTGAAAGTGTCACAAACAGAATGCGGTCTATCTATGCAAAATACTTTGACTGTTTTGCCACTTCCGGTTAAACCGGAAATTGACATAATTTTTGTTATTTTAGATGGAATACCCACTTTTTATCATTACAATGGATATAGTATGAAATTTGAGCCTGATCTTATAAAACGTACGATATGCCTTAATATTATGGTTTTCTAGATATTCATAATTTTATGGAAAAAAAAAACAAACAAATAAATCGACTAGCTCCCCAAGTAAACCTTGAGAAAAATGCATCATATAGTTTGACGTCCATAAGCAAAGACGCCGGTATTCAGAAGATAATCAGAAAATATTGAAAATTATTCAGGGTGACTACAAAAATCGTTAAAAGTTTGAACGAAAAATATGGACTATCTTAATTTTTTATATAGAAACAGTTATTTTTTTAATTTCGTTGGACTATCCGACTAAAAGGAGGGCAAGTTTGTGTTTATATCCCTATACCTAAATGTGACTGTTTTTATGTTATTGACGATTTTTTTTGGAAAATCGCTGTTTTATGAGATTTCTGCAATTAGTACGTTGGCCATGAAAATAAATGTCGGAACAAAATTGTCACAGAGTTGTCGTACCAGCTAAGTAGTATGGCACTGAGAGTTTTCTGTGTATATTTGTGTATTTCGAATTTATTATGTCACGTTTGGGTTATACCAATGAAGACTACTTAAATTTATTAGTTATTTATGGCAAATACACTAAAGTTGCAATGAGAACGTGTGATACTTTTGCGTCTAGATATCGCAAGAAACGCAAGCCAACCAGACATATGTTGAAGAGGTTAATCGATAATTGCAAGAGCTTCGGATATTTTAAATCGAAACCAGTAAGAAACAAGCCGATTCTAAACAGCAAATAAAATGAAATAACCATATTAGATGTCTTCATAGACAACCTACAAGCATCGTTAAGAGACGCCGAGATAGAAACTGGTGTTCCGAAATCTTCAATACACACAGCCTTGAAAAAACACAATTAAAACCGTATGCCATACATTTGATTCAACATTTAGAACAGACTGACGCAGAAAAAAGGATACGGTACTGCCAGTTTATGTTAATTAAGTATTAAGAGAACGAAAATTTTCTCAATAATGTAACTTGGACAGACGAATCTAAGTTCACAAAAAATATATTATTTAACCGACATAATTCACATTATTGGTCAGATACGAATCCCTATATTGTCAGACAACACACACACACAGAGAGAGAGAGAGAGAGAGACAGAGAGAGAGAGATCGTTCCAAACAAGATGACAATTAAATGTTTTTTGTGCAATTCGGAAGAATTCGATAGTGATGTTAAAAATTTATGATAACCATTTGACTGGTACATTAATCTAACTTTACTTCACCGACTATTTATAACTACACATTAAAATGTTTCTAGGTGCAACTTATTTGCAGATATTGAATGAGTTAAGAAGTATGCATCTTGAAACTTTGACAAATGAAGAGA
Organism: Tillus elongatus; assembly: GCA_964006375.1. Lineage (NCBI taxonomy): Eukaryota > Metazoa > Arthropoda > Insecta > Coleoptera > Cleridae > Tillus > Tillus elongatus. The sequence continues at coordinate 94,212,191 of OZ023267.1, forward strand.
GACGTCAACTTTGGTACCAACATGATGGAGTACCACCCCGTGAAAGCGGTTCCGTAAATAACTTCTTAGAAGACCAATTGGAGGACCAGTAGATCGCCAACAAAGGTTCATTCATTTTACACATGGTGTTACATAAAAAATGAAGTATATTCCACACCTCCGACGACAAAAGAGGATTGCCAAGAAACAGTTCGTGTTGCTTTTCAGTCCTTGCCACCGAATAGTATCTGAAGAGCAATAACGGAGACAGTGCTTCACAGACGTGTACAGTTTTTGGGAGTTACTGGTGCTATATTTGAACACTTACAATAGTTTTTTCCCATTGTAGGTATTTTCTTCGCTTTATCGTTCAAAAGCATATCAGTTCAGAAAACTATTCAATTAATATAATTTAACAATTGCAGATTATATTTTCAGGCTAAACCATTTAGTTACTTTGACAATGCTGTTATTTTTTAACGATTTGTTATCATGGGCAACATATTAATTGAAGAAATCGCATAAAACATACACATTGAGGTTTACGAGTGTAAACACAAACTTGCCCTCTTTTGAGTCGGGCAGTCCAACGAAAAAAAATTCGATCTATAAAAAATGATTATATTCCATATGTTTGGATTCAAACTTTTGACGATTTTTGTCGCCACCTATATAATTTTGAATATTTTCTAATTATCTACTGAATACCTGCGTCTTTGCTTATTATTATTATTTGATATAAGCGTTACACTTTCTCAGTATTACTCCTGGAAACCTTTTGACCGACCCGCCGCGCGCGACACTGGGGTTCGGCTCGGTAGATGGGGATGAAATTCATCATATCCCATTATGTCGATATTATTATTACAGTCTGACTTCCGGTGCTTCAACACAGCAGACGTGTTTGAGGTCGCCACTTAACTGAGGAATTTTCGGACTATGTGACATGTCTGCAGCAGAACCGCCCTCTGCCCCACGTTGAGGATGTTATTTGGTAATCCGAGTTCCTTTAGATTTCCCATGAAATTTTTGGTGACTATTCCTTCCGCCGACATTACGAAAGGATATATAGCCACATTCTGGAGCTTCCATATGTTTTTTATTTCATTTGCCAAGTTTTCATACTTGGTGATCTTTTCAATTTCAGTTTTTTGAATGTTATGGGACAACGGTACAGCAATGTCTATGATCACAGCAAGCCTCATCTGTTTGTTTATCAGGACAATGTCTGGCCTATTGAAGTCCACAGTACGGTCCGTTATCAAGGGTCGGTCCCAGTACAGGAGAAAGTCCGCCGACTCCAGCACCGCCTCTGGAGAATACTTGTAGTAAGCTGGTGTTGTTGACGGGTTCAGGAGGCTGTATTTCAAAGCAATTTGTTGATGGATGATCTCGGCGAGCTGGTTATGTCTGCCTAAGTAAGCTGAGTCTGAGAGAGCAGGACATGCTGCCATGACGTGTTCAATGGTTTCTCCAACAACTGCGCATTTTCGACATTTATCCACTACTTCTAATTTTAGACAATGCTTCTCGTAGTTTTTAGTTTTTATAACCCTATCCTGAATGGCCATCACAAAACCCTCTGTCTCCGGGTAGAGTTGCCCCTCGACCAACCATATAAGCGAAGAGGTTTTATCAACATTATTATTATTATTATTATTATTATTATTATTATTATTATTATTATTATTATTATTATTATTATTATTATTATTATTATTATTATTATTATTATTGTTGTTGTTGTTGTTTATTGGCAAAAATTATACATTAGGTCAGTAAAACAAGTTTTAGACTTGTGCTGTATTATAATATGCTTACATACTAAATATTTTGACAGTTCTACACCAAATTCAGTAAACTTCAAATTTTGACGTTTCGAATGTAAATTATTTTGCGCTTCTATTTCCCATCTTCTAACACGTCAACCAACCATCATTTACCATAAATCTTTGCTATTCCATAATGTCTTTCTAGCTGCTATTCTTTCCAAACAACCCATATTTTTGCCAACATTCTTAAATTTGTAGGAGCTCAAAGGACTTTACTTTGACAAACAATAACTCTTAATTATATGAACGCCAGTGCATAAAATAATGAATTTTTCTGAAGGTTTATTTCGGGGCTAATCGATTTAGAGGTGTGCAACTGCCGTTTTTTCTATAAAATTATGAATATCTGGAAAACCGTAATATTTAGGCATATTATGATATGTTTCATTAGGCTACATTCAAATTTCATAAGCTATCTATTGATTGTAAGGATAAAAATGTTCGGTACGCAGCAAGTGCGTTTTATAGTAGTGAATTTTCATAAGAATTGTATACTATTAGTAAGATGTATTATTAAAACTAATTCTTTAAATTTAAAGGGACCTGGAGATCGGTTTTAGAGTCCCAGTTAGCGATTATTAAAAAAAAAAATTATATAGAGCTAAAAAATTAAAATTTTGTCTTAGATGTAAGTACTAAAAGTGTCTCTAAAAAAATGTGTTACTAATTTCATTATTGTTACAAAAGTTTTTCAGAAAAAAAAATTATTTTAAAAGGGAATGTACCTGTGAAATTATAAGTATGGCAGATATTTTTCCTTATTAATTGCTTGAATGGTGTGTTTTAGTCAACCCATATAATTTTTGCGAATAAACAACAACAAAAAAAAAAGGTTTTTTAAAATAAATTTTTGGTTATCCGCGAAGCTTATTATGTTATTTTTCTTTAGTTTAGTAACTTCGATGCGTTTACATAGGTGTTACTATGGTGCAAGATTGAAGATTCTAGCTTAATGAGAAATTTATTGAGCTATCGGATTTGAAATATTTTTACGAGAATTTTCTACCATAACATACTTGCTGCACCCATACACTTTCCAACACTTATTTACGGTTGCTGTATCCATAGATTTTGAAAATGATAAAATATTGCAGCTTACTCTGTGAGACTGAAAAACAAGGCAACCACAAAATCATTTTTGGAAAAAACGTTAAGCGGTTTCTGAAATATGTATCGTGTAAGTTCCCGGCTGGACACCCTGTATATTATGGTACTTTGAGGATAATCCCTTCAACTCAGCTCTTTTTATTTTATGAAACGATATTTTACACGTTACGTTATCGAATGGTTTTCCAGATCTACAAAAGCAATAAAAGCCTTCTTGCTTCTATTGTTTTAAGTGCTAACACTGCTCATCTAGTTCCTCGGCCAGATCTAACTTTAAACTGATCATACAAGCAACAAGCAACTCTCAACTTGGCTTGTTATTTAAAATAAGAGGTTTAATGTAAACTTTCGGCATGAACTGTAATCCACAATATTGCCTCTCTAAGGCACCAAAGTAAAGAAAAAATCCGACAAACCGTGTATTTAATTCAGACACATTTTATTTATTTTAGCAATCCTAAGTAAGGTGGATGACTCTGTTGGAAAAGTAGTTTCAGCCCTAGAAGCTGCTAGACTGTTGGAAAATAGTGTTATAATTTTTTCATCTGATAATGGAGGACCAGCAGCTGGGTTTAACTTAAACGCAGCATCCAATTTTCCCCTCAGAGGTGTTAAAAATACATTGTGGGAAGGGGGTGTTAAAGCTGCTGGTTTTTTGTGGAGTCCCTTAATTCAAAAGCCTAAACGCATTGCTAATCAAATGTTGCACATATCGGACTGGTTACCCACGCTGTTATATATCGCTGAATCCAATTATACGAAGTAAGTACTTGCTCTTTATCTAAATATATATTTGGCTAGGCGTCATTTTTAGTGAAATTGCAATCAACAAATCTCAATAAAATAAATAAATAAGTAAATGAATAAACATAAATTGAAATTCAATTTGAACCTATTCTCTAATGATGATGTAGTATTGTTAAATTTGATTTAAATGAGCTGTGTAACAAATTTTTTATTGATTCTTGGTTTTAATAGTCGTTAACGACGCGAATGTCTTGATCGTTTTTGTTGTTTATTGTCACGAAAATTTAACATAGCCTTATAAAAATTGATATACCTAAGGTAACAATTGTTACCTTAGGTATATCAATTGTTAGTAGTTGATACAAAAATAGGCTTCTCGCTAAAAATATTTTTTAACAAAAGCAAGTAAAACTTTATAGTTGTTTCAAACTGCACATAAGGCGCAATTTATATTAAAGCTTGTAAACAACATTCGTCCATGACAGGCCCAGTTTTTCTGCTTGGTGAAAAATTGATTCAAATTGTACTTTGATGGTATTTTTATTAGGATACACAGAACAATCATTGCTCATATAGGTACATATCTGATGACTGACGATTTAAAAATCGAATTGTTTTCCCACTTGTAGATGTGGGGGCGTGCATGCGTGTTTGCGTAGGTACACATACGTTTACTTTTAGATTTTTTTTTCGCGTTGAAAAATGTCCTCTTTACTTACTACTACGTAGGTACAATAATAAACAATTATGCATTTTCATTTTAACAGATTTTCCGGAAATATTGATGGTATTAACGTTTGGGAAGAATTATCTCATGATTTGCCGTCGCCACGATTAGAAGTTTTGCACAACATTGACGACATTTATGGAAATGCAGCGTTAACTAAAGACAAATGGAAGCTTCTTCAAGGTATTTGCTTTATTAATACGTTGATTATCTTCTGGCTGACCTCTTAGTTAATAGTTTTAACGTTTATTGAACTTGGGTAGAAAAGTATAAAATGCAGTGATGCTCTGACTTGGCTTCAGGAAAAAATTAGATTAAAAAATTGGCCTGTATACCTACACGGTAATGCTGTCTTCATAGATAAATCTAACACCTGATACCAACAAAAGCACATTATTTCAAATAAAAGTATCTGGTTACAGGTATAACGAACGCAGGTTATATAACCACTCTACTTTGGTAATAAAAAACAAATTAAACTTGTTAGAAGCTTTACAATGAATAAACGAAAATATATAATTATATATTATATATTATATAATTATAAATAAGCAGACTACTTAACGATTTCATCTTTTTGAAACTCCCCCATATCAAATAAAATTTATGAGACACACAGTACGTCTACTTTTATTTAGATCGATGTTGAGAACGTTATATATGTAGGTATTTTCGGTTTTATAAAACATGTTTTTACTTTTACCCCACTAACTCTCTTGGTTTGTTTGAACCTCGATCTTCGCGCCTCAGGTGATGGTCTTTATAACTATTTTCACGGTTCGATTACAGTAAATAAAAATGGTGGTTGCTTTAGTTGTTTTATGACGCCTTATCTCTTTAATAAGTTCACTGATATACTATTGCTCTATTTGAAAATGTGCCCTATGCAGTTTTATGTATATAAATATGAACGTGGCTTTATTGTTTTTCTGTGTGTGCCACCGAATTGTTTATTTTCACTCGATATCGTAAGTAATTATGTTTATAACTTTTGAAGAAAACTCACTGTTTATTCCCTCTGGAACTCCTCGGCTGTTCAACTTCTATCCTTACTCCTTTTGTACTTTTAAATTCGAATTTTTAGATTATTTTACTCTGAAAATTGCTCCCAGCTGCTTGCTTTTTTCAATTCTTCAAAAGTTGTTGTTATTTTTTCTTTGCGTAAACAACCGTTGCTACAGTTTCCTCTCTCGCCCCCTTAAAGTCTCTTACATTTTTGCTCTTGTCTCAACAATACCTTTCCGTTTCCTTAATCTCTAAGGATACCTCGCAGCTATTGTTGTCAAGATTTAAGTTTCTGACAATTTTGCTTAACCTAAATTCACTGTCAGCTTGACAGCTCATAATTAAACATCTGTTTAAGAACTCCTACAAACTATTTCTTAATCTATCAAACATCAAACTCTCTTAACCTAAAATTGACATATATTAAAACCAACCTTATCTACTATAAATTACTTATACATACTTGGAGTTAATTATATTCGTCTTTTTGAATTTATACAAGGTCTAATTATATACCATACGGTATGTTTTCCTTGGGTCATACAGTGTTCGTGTCTGTGTGGTCCGTACGGGTGCATTTAATTTTTTTTCTCGGCTTGTAGAGTGTAATTGTGGATATTTTCTGTTACCCCACTTATAAACCATCTCATTATATATATATATATATATATATATATATATATATATATATATATATATATATATATATATATATATATATATATATATATATATATATATATAGGTATATATATATTCAAATTTGGTCAATAACTTATTTTCGCAAGTGGCTTGGATAGGTCGTTAGCCAGGAAATTAGATTTTTCCCGGAAAATTTTGCGTTTTCAAATTTTTTTATATCTCCGGAGATAACAGTCGCAGCAACCAAAATTTGGTACGCTAGTTTACCTTATCAGAAGTAAACTATGCACTAAAATTTAGATCTGTAAGTTAAAAGACAAAAAGTTATAGACATTTAAAGAAAAAAGAAATGAGGTTTTCCTCTTAGAACGTCAAAGTTGCAATTTGAATCGTAAAAATTGGCAACTTTTAGGCAAAGAACCTGAAACAAATTGGCTTTATGTAGAAAAAAATGTCGCAAAAAGAGTGTTTTACAAACCCTTAAGTTTCAGTTTCAACTGTCATTGTCCTTCATTTTACTAAAATATTTCCAGAAAATTCATTTCAAATAGACCCTTTCTCTGATGATTTGGAAGTAGTTTTAGATATATAGCTTCTGGCTTAATAGTCTTTAGTATTAAGTATTTTTAGCGAATTTTCGTCGAAAAGGTTATGAGCGCAAACTAGGCCCCCTAAAACCCATATCCGTGGTTAGTATCAGTTTTTATCGGTTTACGTATATACAAGTGACGCATTTTTGCGGTAAAGCTCTATATATACGTTATTATACAAGATACGAGAAAAAATGTATACGTTAATTATAGGGCATCTTGAGCTGCATCTTTTAAAATTATTTTGACGATCACAGGATGGCCAATAAGTCGTTGGTGATACAAATGTCCTTTTTTTTCGAACATCCCTTATATTATTTCATTTTTGCATTTTTCATCAAATTATAATGAATGTTTATAGGTAAAAGAAATGATAGCGTTTTTGAGTTGTTTCTATTGTTTTGCAACTTTTTCACACACATATCAATAATTATGAAGAAGCAAGAAAAATTACTTTGAAAATTTTATAGTTTTTGAAACATCAAAATTGGCAACTTTTAGGCAAAGAACCTGAAATAGGGGTTATGCAGAGGAGGTGTCGCATGTTTTACAAACCCTTAAGTTTCACCTTCAACTGTCATTGTCCTCCATTTTACTGAAATATTTGCAGAAAATTCTGTTCAAATAGAACCTTTCTCTGATGCTTTGGCAGTAGTTTTAGTTATAGAGTTTATGGTTCAATACTCTAAAATATTTAGCGAATTTTCACATAAAACATTCGCCACCGAGGAGACCGCGACTTTTGGATTTTAAAAAGACCCATAGAACCAATATGCAGTGTTAGTTATAGTTTTTATCTCTTTACATATATACAGGGTGACGCATTTCTACGGTAAAGCTCAATATTGACGTTATTATACAAGATACTAGAAAAAATTGTATACTTTAATTAAAAGGTGTTTCGAGCTACATCATCTAAAATCATTTCGACAATCACAGGATGGCCAATAAGTCGTTGGCGATACAATTTGTTTTTAAATCGGACACCTTTCTATTATTGCATTTTACATCAAATTATAATGCATGTTTGTAAAAAAAAATATGAAAGCTTTCATTGCTTTCGAGTTATTTCAATTGTTTCACATTTTTTACACATATCGAAAATTACGATACGTTTTTATCAGTGGATAGCAGAGTCCCATGAAAATGACGCATTTAGAGAGGTTTTCGTTTATATTATTCGTAAAAAAATCGAGGTGCCGTATACAATTTTTTGTGTTTCCATTTGTATAATTTTGGTGCGATTTTGGTAATTAATAATAAGTGTTTAATGAGTTATTGTAAAAAATGTTTTCGGATTTCCGTGAACAAATTGTTTGCAAATTTTCATGAAACCTTTTTTTTTTGTAAGTTTCGTCAAATATCTTTTTGTGTGAATAATTATAACTTGGTAGGTGGGTAAATAGTTTGTATATTGTTTGTAGTACATTGTTTTTACTATATAGGTTATACTGGTAACCAAATTTGATGCTTGATTTCATTAAAAAAGGCATATTTGGTATTGGTGTGGTGGTGGTGGTGGAGGTATTTATGACCTTGGAACAGAATTCCATCAGCCACAGACTTTTGCTATTTTATATACACAAATATATACAAATACCTTAATAATCTAGAAGATAGAATTATGTTACCTATATACAAATATACAATATCTAAACTTATTTATACATATAATAATTTTTGCTTTCTTTTTCTTTTTTTTTTCTCTTATTTCTTTTCTTTTTCTCTCCTTTATTTTTTTTTCTTTTTGTTTCTTTACTTTAATATTTTTTTTACTTTTTTTTAATTATTCTTGTTTTTTCTTGTTTTTTTCTTCTTTTCCTTTTTAAATTTTTTTTTTCTTTCTTTCTTTATGGTTTTTTTTAATATATATTTTTAAATATTTTTTTTATTTTTTTTTTAAATTTTTAAAACATTTTTTTTTCCAAATCATGTATACGGGATAGATATTTGGTATTAAAACCATTTTAATGAAAATTCACTACCATAACGCACTTGCTGCGTTCAGATTTTTTATATTATCATTAGGTACCTATATATAGCGAAGGACACAAGATTTATGTTTTAGTTTCAGAAACAATATATATTTAATTTAATAAAAAAAAATATATTTCAGGCTAAGGCATCGAAAAGTTAAAAATATCTAAAATTAAGATTCTACCAAAAAAAAACGACAAACTGAGGTATTAAGATATAGGTATCTACTGAATATACTTACTCTATGGTTACGTTACATTTAATATGTGATTGACAAATTTATCCTATTTTTGACTAACCATTTTTGGGGAAATTTTTTTAACAATAATTAGCTATCACCATGCACTTGCTGTGCCAGGATTTTTTAAATATAGACATAATATAAGATGCTTGTTTAGTGATCTCATCTATCAAATAATTTTGTATTATATTTTTTTAATTATCCTTATGACGCAACCAAAATTTATCTTTGTCATGGAGGTGTGGTAATTTTCTTTTACCTGAAAATGCAGGTAAAGGCGAAACCCGGAATAGAGTTACTGGATAGCAGCAGAGAGCAGCTGAATAATTTGAAAATTAGCTGTAAACCAACAGGTCTCAAGAGTAAATTATTATAAGAAAAGCATCTACCTCTCTATATAGGACGCAATTCTTTCCTTGCAAGAATATTTATTAAGTGACAAATAACACTTCATAAGTAAACGTGTTTAGGGCTTCAATTAAAATTATTATTTTAATAGGTACTACCTATAAGGGCCACTGGGACAATTGGTATGGTCCATCTGGAAGAAATTATTCCTACGATACCAAACTTATTCAAGAGTGCAGTGCAGGCAAGGCCCTTAAATATTTAGACAAACTTGCTACTCCCGAAGAGATGTTGAAATTAAGGGGCCTGGTTTCGTTAGATTGTAACAAGAATGAAGAAAGAACTACACCTTGCGACCCACTTATTGAAACTTGTTTATTTAATATCGAAGAGGACCCATGTGAACTGAATAATGTAGCGGAAAAGTAAGTATTTGTATTTGATGTTAGTGCATTAATTTTAGAGAATATTCTTAGAAAAAAATTCGCCAAAGAGCGGAGCACGACTAAGAATTTTAAAAAGATTCTGTAAATTGGCGTGTTTTAGGACCCATAGAACCCATATTCAAGGTCAGTTTCAATTTTCATATGTTTACAAAATTCGAGTTTTCCTTCGGAAAATTTTTGTATCTCCGAAAATAACAAACTGCTTTTAATGAAGTTTGGTATACAAGTTGCTTTTGCAGAAGATGTCGTACTAACAAAATTTAAAGGCTCTACCTTAATGAAAAGTTAAGTTATTTTTGCACCTTTAGGAAACCAAAGGAGGGCATTAGACCAAACGCTTTTGTATGATAAACACAATTTATGTAATTTTATAGACAAATCAAAATTTATTTCGGGTTAAGGGACCGACACATACCACAACAGTGAAATTAATCTTTGCATTCATGAAATGCCGATATTCTAAGGCGTATATAGCGAATAGACTTACTCCATGGGAACACTACTTGTCATATACAATTGACAAAACTATTTTGACAAATATAAGATCTAACCTAAAAGTGGCAGATTATTAACCCTCAAATATTTTTTTGAGAACATGTGACATGCAAATATAAATATGCCTTTCTTATGTTTGTCTTAACTTTTTGGTCATCCAAATTTTACTTATATAGGTAGATCCAATTTTTTATTCATAATTTAATATGGATATGTTATAATCGACAATTTTTTGATGCAAAGCCATTTCACGCTAAATACAGATGATGTAGACACTATTTATTTTGCTTTACGAGTGCTTGTTTCCTTCTCTCTAACCGGTTTCGCCGCTTTACGGCATCATTTTCTCCTTCCTGCTGATGCTGTAAGGGTTAAGGAATGAACAAATTGTCAGCGCGTTGGATTCCGAGAAACCTGACCCCTGAACTAAATTTGTGCAGGCAAGGAAAATTGAGGGATGCAGCTCGTGACCAAAACGTTCCTTTCAAAATCGTAATGTGTGCAGTCAATAGTACCAACACAACTAGGCTCAATGCACTTAGATTGGAGGAAAATGCAGTATCTTATGGTGTAGTCAAATGTTGGTGTCGCAAATTCAGATGTGGTAGGATATCTTCCAAGGATGAGCATGCCGGTGGTCTTCCCTCAACACTCACTACTAGAAGGTATTAAAAAGGTGCATGCCCTTGTAGTGTCTAATCTATGCATTATGATCAGGTTGATATTAAAAAAAAATTGTTTGTGTTACCATACAGTGTAGAACATAGTATCAATGATTTTATATGAAAAAGAAATGTCCTCAGGATGAGTTCCACGAATGGTAACCAACGACCAAAAGAGGAACCGTGTTTTTATTTATCGGCAGTTATTGGCTTCACAATAAGTGGTCACTACTATTCCAGTTTAATAATTAAGTTGCATAGAGCTATAAAAGCAAAACGTCACAGAAAAAGGTACTTTTTCATCCAAATGCACCATCGCAATGTCTGCCATCAACTGCGTTGGGTTCTAACTATTAGAGCATCTAACTTATTCGCTACATTTGGCACCAACCGACTACAAAATGTTTCCAAAACTCAAAGAATAATCAAGGGAAAGATATTTTTGACAGGTAATTAAGTGAAAGTGACTGCAATTGAATAGTTGGAAGAAATCAGCCATACGTTTTATCTAGGAGTTGTAAAAATATTAGGGCAACGTTGGAAAAAGTGTGTTAGAGTTAAGGTGAACAAGAGCGTAAAGAGCCGCCCTCGTATATATATATATATATATATATATATATATATATATATATATATATATATATATATATATATATATATATATATATATATATATATATATATATATATATATATATACAGTGTCATATTTTATTGGCGACCTATTGTGTCTATATCTCCGTCATTATTGCCAGAGTGTCAGTCAAATAGCAGTGTAATGCTAAATTAGCATCGCTTTAAAAACCACACGTGGCAACCGTGAAAGTCCATTTCTTTTGCTATTTTGTATGAAGGTGCATCTTTGAAGTTAATAAGTGGTCTTATTGGGTATCCCGTTTTGTGTATTTTTATTATTCCTGTCATTGGTGGTGCTTTAGGGTTGTTATAATACTGTGTTGTTTTTTGGTTGAATATTGTCTTGTGTTTTTTTATAATGTTTAATATTTGATTCTGGAATTTTTTCGTTGGGTTTTCGTTCAGTTTCTTGCATTTGTTTGTTGAGATGAAAGTGTTTGTTTTTTCTATATAGTCCTGTGTTTTTATTGTTTTTATCAAACAACACCATAAACTTCCTAGACTTAACACTAATCAGAAAAAATATATATATAGGAATGACAAAGAAATCAATAGAAACAAGATTCAAGGAACATATAACAGCAGTGGATAAAATCCACATACCTAACTACAAATCAAACGTAGCTACACACATTCACGACACAAAACACCAAAAACCAGACATCACCCAATTAAAACTAATGAAACATGTTAAAGACCACAAAAAAATGGAAATCTGGGAACAATACTACATTCAACAAACAAACAATAGAAAACAATTAATGCCAGAACAAATCCAAGTACAAACATTTAAACAAAACTTAATAAAGGCCATACAAATAGACAAATTATTAAACCACAGTGATCAAGACAGGAGACCGATACACACGACACAGTCCGAAGGCACAACCAATCAGAGAACCGGAAACCGACCAATAGAAGCTCACAGCGCATGCGCCACCTACAATCTCCGACGTAGACCAGACAGGAGCGATAGCAGTCAGTAGCGTGCTGATGATGAACCGGGACGGTTCGAAACTGCAGTCCACGCAAACCAATAAGAAATCACAAACGTACAGCAAACAAATAAAGTATATATATATATATATATATATATATATATATATATATATATATATATATATATATATATATATATATATATATATATATATATATATATATATATATATATATATATATATATATATATATATATATATATATATATCACACCGGTAACTGGAAAAATAATGAACCAATTTTCATCAAAGTTTCGAAGTACCTTTCTTTTTCAAGTGGCTTAGATAAGTTTGTTAGCCCAAAAAATCGGTCCAGGTTTTCCCGGAAAATTTTGTATTTTCTTTCCAAAAAAAATATATCTCCGAAAACAACAAAGTAAGGGCAACCATATTTGGTACTCGTATTTGTATTATAAAGAGTGAACTATGTAGCAAAATTTAGGTCTGTAAGTTTAAAGAAAAAAAGTTATGGGAACTTAAAAAAGGGGTTTTCCTCAAAATGTCAAAGTCGCGATTTGAAACGTTAAAACTGGCAACATTTAGGCAAAGATCCTGAAACAGATACGGATTAAAGTAAAGAAAATGTCGGAAGAGAGTGTTCTGCAAACCCTTGAGTTTCAGCTTTAACCGTCATTGTCCTTCATTTTACTAAAATATTTACAGAAAATTCATTTCAAATAGACCCTTTCTCTGATGCTTTGGCGTTTGTGGTTTAACAGTTTATAATTTTTAGCTAATTTTCGTAGAAAAAATGCGTTAATGAGGAGACTGCGATTTTAGAATTTAAAAAAGATTTCTTCAAATGATCCTTATCCGGGTTTACATTCAGTTTTTATCTGTTTACATATATACAGGGTAACGCATTCCTACGGTAAAGCTCAATATAATTATTATTATACAAGAGACGAGAAAAAATTGTATAGGGTGTCTTAAGCTGCATATTATAGAATTATTTTGACAATCACATGGTGGCCCAGTCCTTGGTGATCCCTACAAATTTTTTTTCAAACAGTCTTATTTTATTGAATTTTTTATAGAAATATTATGTTTATATGAAAAAAATTCGAGACGCAGTAAGTGCGTTTTGCTAGTAAATTTTCATTAAATGCTTCAAATTTCAATAACCCAATTTGCTCTTAACCTAAGGTTTATTGGCTAGGAAACCAACATAGCAACATTGTAAGTTTATTTTCCGAAAATTTTTGTACATTTTTAAACAATAAGTTATTTTGATCAAATATGGTACATTGTTTCTACTATATAGGTTATATCGGTAACCAAATTGATGGCTGCTTGTATTAAAGAGACATATTTGCTGTTAAAAATATTTTTATAAAAATTCACTTTCATAACGCACTTGCTGCGTCCAGACTTTTTAAAATTAAATTGTTCATTATGTTGAGGCTTTATATTTCCTGATATCATGTCGTACGTAGCTATGTCTTTATTTTAGATTTTAATTTTAAAATTTATCAAATTATATTCTAAAACTCCTTTATAGTTTGCACACTTTAAATAACAATACAATAAATATTATATATATATTTTAGGGCACGGCTCATGTTTCTTCTCATATCCAGGGTTTACTACAGTTTTCGTAAATATTTTGGTGACAGCGTATAAATTTTGTGTTTGTGATGAGTACATCGTCATTTCATTGTTTTTGTTTTGCTTTTTAAAATTTATTATTTTGAACTTAGTTTTGTAAGCTTTATTAATATTGTTTTATTGTGTGTGACTCATATTTTGTATTTATGATGACACGGTTTATACAATTTTGATTGTTGACTAACTCAACAATTAAATCTAAATCCATATTATATAATAGGATTATATATATATATATATATATATATATATATATATATATATATATATATATATATATATATATATATATATATAATATATATTTTATCTTCTCCACATCAATGACCTCCTCTTTAGCACATCCAACCCAGTTCACAGTTACGCGGATAACAGCACCCTCCACTCAAATATACAATATTCTAAGCCTGTCTCTATAGCCCAATTAGATGAGGATCGCAGACTCATGGAGGGTTCTGTTTGTGGATCATATTAGACTGGGGAAGTAGAAATCTTGTACAATTCAACTCCACCCATCACAATGAACACCCAAGTTATTCAAAGTAATGAGTCTTTTTCACTTGTTGGCATTTCTCTGGATCGAAATCTCAGTTGGCACCAACATGTCATCAATTGCAGAAGCGGCTGCTAAGAAATTAGATTTCCACTTCCGGGCTCGCAAATACTTTTCACCAGCTAATCTCTATACCTTATATACTTCACAAATAAGGCCAAACCTCGAATACGACTCCCACATCTGGGGTGCCGCTGCCGCTTCTACACTCGCTACCCTGGACTCCATTCAGAAGAGAGCTATACGTCTCATCGGTGACCCTACCCTCACCCAAAGGCTGCCATCCCTTGCTCACCGACGTACCGTTGGTGACCTCTCTCTCTCTTTCTTTTAGATATCTGCACGGGCACTGCTCAAAGGAGCTTTCTTCCATAGTACCTCCAACTGCTGCCCCCAATAGATCTACCAGGGGAACAGAGCGAATGCATCCTTTTACTGTCCAGGTCACCAGACATAGAACATCTTTTGTCCCGAGTACTTCCAAGTTGTGGAATTCCTTGCCGGCACATGTTTTTTCTTCTCTTCCGAACCTCTAAACCTTGAAGTCCAGAATTAACAAGTTTCCTCTTTCCTCGACACCCACAGTACGATAGTATTTAGGCTGTGAGCCCCGTGGTGTGTTGTTGAAATATATATATATATATATATATATATATATATATATATATATATATATATATATATATATATATATATATATATATAAGAAAATGGTTATTCTATATTCCTGGGAATCAGATATTACAATGGATAAAATAAATAGGTTACATTTGTTTGGACAACTTTATTAAAAAACGGTTTGTTTAACATTGGTTATTTACAATTATTTGCTTAAGGTTAAGTGGGCAAGCCCTTTGTACGTTGCATATAAAATATGTTCTAAGTAAATTGCGTTATACCTTTGACAATAAATTAAAAGCCTAAGCAACCATATAGAATTGCAATTTATTTAACTTTGTCTTTAAAAACTATTAAAATCATTTATAAATGCAACGTTAATTTTTAAATAAAGGACAAAAAAGCATGAGAAACTATGACAAATGTGTTATATATATTTTTTAACAAAATCTTTGTTTATTTTATGCTGGTAGTTACCTGCATTCATAAAATAAATTGCTGTTATGGGTAGTTGCTGTTTTGACAAAAACAGTTATTTCTTCCTACAATTGAATATTCCACAAGTGATTTATATAACTTCACTACGTTGCAAAACACTACAAAATAATGGTATCTTTCTAGATACAGGGTGTTAAACTTATATATTTTACGACTTTTAAGCAATTTATTTAAAAAATCACAAAGATATTTATTCCAAATTTTGTACACAGGTTTAAAATTGGATGTCAAATTGAAATAATTTAAAACTGTGTTAATGTTATTAGTGGCGTACCCGCTGAGTTTACTTTAAGACTTTCTGGAAATAAGGGGTGCTCCCCGACATTTTTGACATTTAATAGACACAAAACATTTTCTGATTTTCTGAATTAATAACTACTAATGATAGATTTTAATCTGATTAAATTTTTTTAGGTAAAATTGCTAAATCTTGCACTGTGCAGATAGTCTGTAAAAACGTTTGTTTCACTTTTTTTTATTCTGGGAAGAATGCAATTAATTAAACACAATACAAACGTTTGTAAGCACCTATAAATCACATACAGTTTACAAATAGACAAAATATTCCTTTCACAGCGACGTACGTTATCAGGGCAATTATTAATAATAAAAAGGCTATAACGTCATTGCTATTGTTTATTATATTCATCTATTTCTGACTTAAATTATACAAGGTACAATACCAATAAGCTAGGGCTTGTGGCTGCATTATATGTACAATTTTAAAGCATACCATCATAGCCTATCGGTGGTTCACTGGTAAGAACGTGTGCCTCTGAATCGAAGGGCGCCGGGTTCGATCCCAGTCTTCTCCTTTCACTTTTTCAGTACATACTGTGACATAAACATCAATCGAGGTTTTGGCATTGAATTTGAGTTGAATGTCTGCACGTTCGCCTTTCGGAGGGAGCGTAAAGCCGTCGGTCCCGTCTCCATGCGATGTGAGGCACGTTAAGATCCCTACCATCCTTACAGAAAGGCAGGGGTTTGGCAAACTTTCCAGGATAGTGAGGTGAAACTGCTCTCTGGCGTCGGTGGTTGGCCATAGTCGCGGAAATAGACCGACGTAAAAGAAAAAAAGCATACTATCTAAAATAGTTGTGTCGTTCAAAGTAGTGTTTATAAGAAGTGTCGGTTTTGACAGTATACTTGTATTTGATTCTCACTCCTTGCGAGTACAGTTCTTTCAATGGCTAATACATCCAGTTTTGTTAAGCTATATATCTTATCTTGTTAAGCGATTTCCATACTTTTTGCTAACGAGAAAACTATGTCCATTTTAATTTCCTTTTCATTAAAATTTTGAAGCTTATCTATTTGACAGATTGTAAAAATTATTGTATTTATCGTCATCCAAGAATAAAATTACAATTTTGGTTTTCATGTCAACTTACCGTTGATACAGGGTGTACAACATACATTTTAAGTCTATTCAAGTTTATTAACAATAATGTTCAAAATTTTAGCGTATCCCTAGAAACCAAAACAAATTATATATGTTTCACCATTATAATTAATAACATCTGTCTTCGTGTTACTTGAACATTTGAATTTTCCTGTCTTTGAGATAACGCAGATTATAAACCTTAAAAGAAGTAAGTACATGAAAAGACAAGTAGAAGTAGACAATTTTACGGGTATAGATAGCTAAATGTATATTTTTTAGTTGTCTTATTTTCCCCTCGATGAGTTCTATAATTAAGAGGTGTGTGCTAAATAGATAAAACATTTGCTAATAATAATTATATTCTTATTTATATAAAGGTGCTACGTCACAAGTACTTTTTTTCACAGATTAAAAGAGGTAACTACCCAGCAATGTATACCTGGCTATGCCATAAATGGTGTCTGTTCAAAATATGCATGCGTTTTACTCTTACAAATTTGCCATTAGGTGTTTACATCCTGCCCTCTTACAACATCAAAAACTTGAAAATGTGACCATTGTTTGACATATGAGTAAACTATTGTGCCATTTTATTTAAGAAGTTATCATCGATTCAGAATTTCACGTTAATGAATTTTTCAGTGAAAAGTTGTCAAAAAGTTTTTTAGACCTCTAATTATTTACAAATGTCAGTAGCGATTATTTTCCAAAAACTTTCGGTAACATCAACAGGTACGCTACTGATTATATTATTGAAACGAGTTTGTTATTTCGACTAAGTTTCCAGCTTTAATCCTATGTATCAAATTCGGAACATATTGCATTGTTGTTAATGAAAACATTAAAAAAAATAGTTTAGGTTTAACACTGCAAAAACTGTTGAGTTGTTTCTATTTTCGTTAAGTATTTGGTGACCAGCTGAAAATCAAATCAAAGTAAACAAAAACGATTTGTATGTACCAGCAGTCAGGTCACTTATTTGCCCATTTTACTTATTATGTATCGCTTTTCTCGTATTCTCTTATATAGAGTTAAATAATTTTAAATTATTGTTGAGTTTTTAAATTGTGATTTTGTTTCCTTTTTTCCACAGGTATCCAAATATACTTGCAAACTTAAAAACACGACTTGCTGAACTCAACTCGACAGTTTTGCCTCCTAGTAATTTACCATTAGACAAGCGAGGGGATCCAAAACACTGGAACTATGTTTGGACTAACTTTGGCGATTATGTGGATAATAAAATTGGGATTCTAAGTTTCTTTTAGTTTTATTAATCCTAATCCTAATTCCCTAGTGACTCGATTAAATGTTGTTTTGTTCTTAGTTTCAGTAACTTACAAATCACATTTAAGACCATTTAATTACTTGCTGGTCGATGTATTTTGGAAATTTTCTTCGAGTGTTGACCAATTAAATTATTGAAGTTTCTCACAACTACAATAAAACATAATTTTATTAATATTCAATTATATAGGTATAGAATGGGTTCCATGAGGAACTTTTTGAAAGTACTAGTATTTAATATACAAATATTTGCATTAAAACATAACATCTTTTTAATGGTCCACTTATTTAATAGACTGACACTAGCTTATCACCTTATATTTTGCTGCAAGTTGCTATCAAATGTTTATTCTATAGGTGTAGAATCCATACATTACTAAATTTTTGGATCTTGCACAAAATGTTAGCAAATTTTGTTAAACTGACAATGACAGATGTTTAAAATTAACAGTCATTAAAAACTTTTTTGATTTTAGAGAAGTGAAGTTCATTCTTGAATAGTTTAGTTTATGTCTTGCCACTTTAGAATATAAAAACAAAAACTGGCAAATTTACTTCAGAATTGATATCCTCTAAGAATAGGTGGTACGAAAATATTTTTGTCGTTAGGTGTTTCTAATATTTGCGCCATTTCACTAAATTTAAAATTCAGATAACAAAAAAAAAAGAAATAATACACCATACGAGGAGGTATTTAGAACTATTTAGCCTACAATAAAAAACACAATAATTATTTAAAACAAAATTTTATTTATCCATACCCTCCTCTAAGACTCAGAAATTTAGTCGAACGTTCATTAGCAATTCTAACCTCTTTAATTTTTTTATCTTGGTCTTTAAACCATTCCTTAGTAGCACGGATGACTTAATTGTTTGTCAAAAATCGTTTACCTTTTAACTGTTTTTTGAATTTTGGGAATAAATAATAGTGTCATGGTGCTAGATCTGGAAAATAGGGTTGAAAATCAGTTTTATCAATAACTTGCAGCACCTTCAACAACATGTGAGCAAGGGGGTTGTCTTGCTAAAACAGCACACCCTTGGTCAGTTTTTCGCAGCATTTTTAACCCACTATAGTATACTTATATGACGGTTCTACCGTGTTCCAGAAAATATAGTACAATTATCCCATTTGTGTCCCGAGAAACTGAAGCAAAAACGTTGACAACTGACTCTTGAATACGGATTTTTTTTGGGTCGCAGAGAATCGAAATGCTGTTATTCTTTTGATTACTCCTTAGTGTCTGGATCATAGTGATGCACCCATATTTCGTCCACAGTGCTTCTTGAAAACGGTGGCATACTTTCTTCGATATTATCAAAGAAGCGTGCTTCTGATCAGTGTTCAAGAAAGCTTTCTCATTCCCAAGTCGTGGGCAACAATATGAAACAAACATTTGTAGGAAATGCGCAATGTTTCTGCTATATGCCTAACTCTAACTCTTCGATTTTTTTAGATCATCTCAGGGACAGAATCACGTTCCAGTGTGGGCACAGAAATAAATCTTCCAGAGCACTGCTGATCTTTGACAATTGATAATCTTATTTTAAATTCCCAAAAACCTGCTTTAGTAATGGCATATGAAAGGATATTGATCACCTAATGCTTCTGTTATATGAGCAAACATTTATTTTCCCGACAACCCTTTCAAAAATAAATAGTTTATAACTGAGCAAAACTGTTTTTAAAATCAAAATCTAGCATGTTCTCAGACTTGCCGTCTTCAAAAGTCACAGTTTGGTCACTATTCAATTTTTGGACGTTCAACTTTCACAGATCATTTATAAAACATCATAGCTGTTATCATAGAAAATTCAATTTTTCTTACTTGACGGTTTCCAGGCTAATTATATATCAATATGGACTCATAATTTTCGTTCATGTTTATAGTATGCAGTTAGAAGGACAGATCTTATCTTTATATTTCTGCTTAAATTTAATTCAAGAAACGATTCACCATATTATACTAAAATGCTACCCACTGAAAATATGTCCTTAATACACACGAATCTGAAATTTTTTAACGACTAAGTTACTAATTTTATTGCTTGATGTAGTGTTTCGACCACTATGAATTATTGAACAGTGTCAGATTGAATGGTGACATATGAGTTAATTAATCCCTAAACAGGACAAATTTATTTGGCTCCGTCTGGGATGCGAACCTACATCGAAGCGGATGTTTCAAAGTTGACAACCTGACATTAGCTGGTTTTTCAACAAAGGCACGAAATTACTAAATGACAATGAGTAAATATTATAATAGAGAAGGGGCCTTTTTAGTGAGAGTCTTGATATAATTTGGTTCACTCAAGCGAAATAAATTGTAACTCCGGTTTACGGCTATAAAGTTAAATTTATTTATTTATTCAAAGCTTTTGAGCTACAATTTATGAAAAATATGAGAACTGCAAAGACACAAGGCTAAGTCAAATACAGAACTGGTTAAAATTATAGATCTAATAATTATTTAATACCTCGTATGTCATGATGTCCGATCATATGATCACGACATTATAATAAAAACACTTAATTGCATTATTAGAGTTCACACAGTTAACGATCTAAACAAAACTTGCTAAATGAGATATTCGTAATATATAGAGAAACATTTACAAATGCTGAAATTGCAGAGTTCGCATATATTATACTATAATGTAAATTAACAATTCAATTTATTAAATTTATAATATTCTTATATACTAATAATATTCAGCATTTCTAAGTGATTAAGACTTGTTCGCATAGTCTCCACTTAAATGCTTAAGTGGGACCTAAAATGAAAGGTGATAAATATTTTGTTGCACCAAATTTTAAGTCATATACATACCTACTTTAAGCAATTATTATTTTAAGTGGAAGCTTTTGTTTTCTTAAACCTTTCCTTAACCTAAAATGATAGTTTTGATGCAACAGTAAGGTTATCATTATAAAGTGTCAAACAAAAAAGTTTTTCAGTATCAAATTCACTTGAATTTATTAATAACATTAAAATTGTTCAATTGGTTAAAGGCGAGGTTTTGATTTCATTTGATGTAACTTCTTTGTTTCCTACCGCCCCCACGAAATAAACGCTAACGTATTTAGAACAGTTGTTAAAAATGAATAATATAAATGAAAAAGGGTAAAAAAATATTTCACACATTTTTGTACTAAACAAAATATTGTTCAATTCTACAATGTACGAAAGTGAACAAGTCAAAGTGAGTATTTTTCTAGATTATGATTTCTTTATGCTGATGATATTTTCGCAGTGTTCAACATAAAGATTTACAAAATAGACGATTTTATTGCCAAATAACAGTAAATATTACTCCTATAAAATTTACTTACGAATTAAAAGTTAATAATAAACTACCCTTTCTATATGTACTAGTTATCAAAAATAAAGATACGTTAGAATTAGCTGTCCATGGGAAAGAAACCACCACTCTTAAGTTAATTTCCGAATTACTCACATCATACGTATGCACAAAAAGACTAGTTTGTAAATAGGTTAGTACATTTTCCTTAAGGTAAAAATAGGAAGGTATAGGTAAAAATAGCGAAACTATTGAATATGGTCCTGAAATTGGATTGTTATATTCTTTATGGAATCCGAGAGGAATATTTTTATACACGATATCTCCCTCCTTAAACGGTTGATTAGTATTCTTGTTAGTTCCTTGTAATGTGTTGATTTTTCAATTTTCGATACAGCTTCTTACTATGTCATAAATAATTTGCATTAGTTCTTTATGTTGAACGTTGTATTCTTGGGTAATTATTTCTTCCGGGTCGTAGTTGTACATTTCCGGTATATAGCCAAATATTAAGTCGAAAGGTGATTTCAGTGCCTGTGAATGTATCGTAAAATTACAGGCAAACATACAATATGGTATTAAGTCGATCGGTTTCATGGTTTTAAATTTATATTTAAATAAACGATAGTGTTCGATTATCGTACTGTGAAATCTTTCAATGGGTCCGTTTGACATGGGATTTTGCGGTGTTGTAAATCTATTTGATAAGCCGCAAGTAGCTGTTTCACTACTAAATTTGAGAACTTCGTACCAGGGGCCGCGATTATGGTTTTACAAGCGCCATATTGTGAGAAATACCTAATTAGATTTTTCGCAATCTCGGTTGCACCTTTGCTTTTGATAGGAAACGCTTGGTAAAATTTACTGAGTGGGTCTATTATTGTTAAAAATATTGCCTGTTTAATTTGGAATGTATCGATGTGTAGTATTTATAAACGTTTTGATGAAGTGGGAGCAATTTGTACTGGGTTCCTGTTTTTATTTACAGGTTTTGGATAATTCGCAATTTTGCACGTATTCCTCGATGTTTCTTTAAATTTGGATAGTAGTATTTCTTTTTCATTCTAAGGTGTGTTTCCTCCCCTCGCCTATGGTTGCTTTTGCCCTAATGATATTGGATAATCTTCTCACTTTGTTGTCGTTAATTTCTTCTCTAGTTTCTAAACATCTGTAAAATTTGGGTGACTACATTGTTAAAATTCTGATTTATTACCGAACTTATTAGTTCATAGTTCTGTTCGTTTACAAAAACATAATAATATTTTCTTTGTGGTAAACAGTATTCTTTTATAAATTTCTCTATCTGATTGAGTTCATTTAAATTAATGCTAGCGTAAATACCATTTCTTTTCTTTTTTCTGACTGAAAATATCTCTGGTGTGTCCGTATTTTTTAAAAATATCTGATTGGTTTTATTATTGATTATTTCTTCTTGGAGTATAGGTATACAGGGTGCTGAGTATGAATCGGCATTTGAGTTTGTTGTTTTGTCATCGTCGATACTTATAATTTCTTCTTCGTCGTCTACGTTGTTGATCATTGATTGGTTATCTATATCGAGTGGATTTATTTCTACCCTGTAAAGTGCTTCTGCTGCGCAATTTAGGACCCCTAGAACCTAAATCCGAGGTCGGTTTCAGACTTTATATATATATATATATATATATATATATATATATATATATATATATATATATATATATATATATATATAGATATATATATATATATATATATAATATTTTTATATTTATGTGTCACACCTATAACTCAAAAAATAATGGACAGATTTTGATAAAACTTGGTGAGTATCTTGCTTTCGAAAGTGGATTGGATAAGTTCGTTAGCCAGGAAAATTCGCCGAAGTTTTCCCGGAAAATTTTGTATTTTCTTTCGAAAAAAATTATATCTCTGGAACTAACAAAGTAAGGGCAACTAAATTTGGTACGTGGGTTTATATCATTATAGGTAAGTTACGTACCAAAATATAGCTCTGTAGGTTAATTTTATATTCTATCTTAAGCTCGTATACTTCTAATCTTCATCGGAGTAATTTTGAATTTGGTTGCTTTAGTGAAAATAACCACTTTAATGGTTTATGGTCTATATAAATGGCAAACTTCCGTCCGTATAAATATGGTCTGAAATAATGTGTTGTCAATACGATAGGTAATAACGCTTTTTCAATAGTACTGTACCTTGATTCCGTTTCGTTCAAAGTCCGACTGGCGTATGCTATTGGGTCTGTTGTCGATATAAAATCTTTAGAAAAATCAGGAGGTATAAGTACAGGTGAGTTCATTAAGATGTCTTTTCACGAGTTAAAGGCAGCAATGTATTCTTCGTTGTTAACGTCTATCTTAAAGTTTTTCTTTAAGCATTTAGTTAAGGGTTTCGTGGCGTGTGGAACACTCTCTATGAATTTCCGGTAGTATCCCACTAGTCCGAAAAATGATTTAATTTCCTTGGTTGTTTTTGGTATCGGGAATTTCCTTATGGGGTCTAATTTCTTTGGATTCGGTCTAATTCTGTCTTGGCTTACCACGTGGCCTAAAAACTTGGCTTCCTTTTTTTTTAAATCGCTTTTATCGAGCTATATCTTTAGATTGCTTCCTCTAAAACGTTCGAATACCAATCTTAATGTTTCTATATGCTCTTGTAGTGACGTGGAGAAGACTATGACGTTGTGATGAAGCGCGAATTTATTTAGGCCATCCAACATTAGAAAATAAATTCGAATCATTTGCAAATATATTTCTATTATAAAAATTGACGACCGGCGAGAGACGAGCCGGCATGTATTTCATATTAGCATGTGCTTGCAGACAGGCTGTGCAAATGCCGGGGTGTCATGGTAGCGCCGTGCTCGACGCGAAGGAAAAGACGCTCTAGGTTCGCTGCGCTCGAGACAGAAGCCTTCAGCCTCTCGTACGAAACGTATAGTGCATTGTTAGCATACACCGCGTATCTAAGGTTTCTAGGTTTTGTTAACTGTTGCTGTTCGTTTGATTCTATAGATCTAATAGAACGGGTTGCAGTGCAGGTTGCAGCGGATAAGTTGAACGAGGTTCTGCTAATTTAAGCGTGTTCAGATATTTATCGCGGTATCCTGTGTAAAGTTAACTTATATCGAGATTTTGGAACTTTAACTACACCAGCGAAGTAGGTCGGTTCAGAATATAATGTTTTGTGGAAATAATTAGGTTAACGATACTGAAATACAATTATACAGTGTGTTTTATTGGGAGAAGTGAAAAGCTGTTCACGTTTTGCCCATTTAAGGGTTGCTTAAGTACAGTAAAGTACTGTTAATTGTTTCATATTGTCTATTAGGGAGTCGACCGTTTTTCGAAAATTTTCTCTGAAAAATTATAATACGCTACGATAGGGTTCAAAAGATTCTTTGAGGAGCCCGAATTGAACAATAGCTTAGCTGGGACCTCATTTGATTCCACGTAAGGTAAACGGCATAGTGTGTTAAAATTATTTATATTTATTATGGTTCTTGCCGTGATGTGCCGGCTATAGGAAAATTTTGGTTTCGTCCGTCATACTGCTCTGCTGGCGATTGTTCATTACTTCGTATTCAAGATTATTTGACTCGTATTCAAAATTATTTGTTATGTGTTCAAAACTATTTACGTTATTTTCAAACAATTTTGTTGCGTATCTCGCTGTGGCTGTTGCGATAATCTTGTATTTGAACTTCCTAATTCCATCAGTTCCGGATATTGTCTGTTAGCGTTCTGATTAAAATTTGGTCGTCGCATTTGATTGGTTTGATTTGATTGGTTATTATGATTGTTATTGAAATCTGATCTCCTTATTTGATTGAAGAAATTTTGTTGGAAATTCGGTCGAGGCGTAAATTGGTTATTTTGTGTGGGTTGGAAATTTTGAACGTTACTTTGTTGCTGAAAAAGTCTGTTATTCGGTTGAAGCGGTTTTTAAGATTGGTTAAAATTTAATTTATTTATTGCCTTGTCCCTGTTATCGAAGTTTTCATCTGAAAATACGAATTTCAATGCTTGTTCGATACTTTGGGGATTTGTTGACCTTAAGACCAACCCAATTGGATTTCTTAATCCATATAAAAATGCCTTTAAAGTTTGACTGTGATAAATCGTCATTTTAAGCACCCGTACTGGCTTGTTGTTCTTATTAGCGATTAATGTTGACATGAGCAATTGTTCTATATGTCGGCAACGGTTCGAAAATGCAAGTGCATCTTCACCGATACTGGTTTAAGGTCAGTATTTCAGCGGGGAGACTTGTGTCGTCTCTGATCAGTAAAATTATGCACGATTGCATTTCTAAGGTCTAGCCATGAGTTTATTATCTTGGTATTTATTATAAGACGTGCCTGTCCGGTTAATTCAGTTTGTATGAAATTTAATAAGAAATGATTCATATAAAGGTTTTCATTAGCTGTATAGAATTGGTTCATAACCACATCACAAGATTTAAGGAAATTACCTACGTTAGCCGGTTGTCCAGCGGATTTGGAGATTGTTTTAAGAAATAATTCTTTAAATTGGTTTGCCATATTGCCACTAGAATTACTTTCACTGACAGGGTTTATTATTTCAATATCATCACTAATGCTTAGATTTACTAAACTTTGTGATTAGTTTTCTGAATCAGACATACAATATATATATATATATATATATATATATATATATATATATATATATATATATATATATATATATATATATATACATAAAAATGCAGGAAATGGAAAAAATGGAATAGTAGCAAACAACTTACATTAACACAACGGCTTATACTCTCATTTGGCTGCTTGGGTACTGCTTTTACTTCTGCTTGGCTCGAATCGGTTATTAGGCGTCGACACGCTTAAAAATCAATATTCTTTTGATTTTTTAACCGATCCTACCGACTGCGCCACTTAACTTTACGATTAAGACGTATTGATTTTTTAAACAAATTTATTATTGATTACACAAATTACTACATAGGATATAAAAAACATATAAAATAATGACAAATATCAGCATAAGTGTGATATATAAGGTTTCACCTCGGGCGTAGCACTATTGTTCTTACAGGTGACTTCCATTCTGTTGACTGCTACTTTGTATTATAATGGCTCTTTATTGGCGGTCCATTTATCTCGCGAATCACAAGAGGTCTAGATAGCATTTTTAAGAAAGCCAATCTGCAACTAACATTTTTGACAAAAATGCGTTAAAAACTTAATATAGGTAACCCAAAAGACAAGGATAGTACCGCTAAAATGTCGGCGATCTATGACATAAGTAGTAAAGATTGTGATCTTAAATACGTCGGTCAAACAAAAATATTTATTGAAATTAGATTTAAGGAACATTAAGTGCAACGAAGATACGGAAATATAGATAGATCTTGTATAGCCCGATATATTTAGGATAATAATCACCACATAGATAAAGCGAAAACCTAAAATTAATTAAAAATGTTAGACAACTAGGACAGCTAAACACTTTGGAAAGTATACATGTTACTAAATATAATAACAATAAAAGCTGAATAAATTCGGCACCGCCGCCTATGTGGAGTTTATTGATTGACCACTGTAAGAAAGATGCCAATAAAAGAGCGTGAGAATAATAATAACGGATCTTGAAACATATAATAGGTATAGCAACTATTCATTTGAACCAAAATTAAACAATCCAATAAACTTTCCAATAGAAGCCTCAGACATAAGTAAAATTAAATATCAATTAATACAGAGAATAGTAATTATACCGGGTGTTAATTTTAAACTAATGATAGACACAGGTTCAACTAAATCACATTTCAGTAACTCCATAATAGACAAATATTACTCTAAATTTACAAGTACCGAACCTTTTCAGATAAATTCAAACCATTCGTCTAGTTTTCACGACAAACTAGCCATTATCCCGTTGCCAAGGACCTTTAAGGTAGGTCCATTACTACTTAAATTTTATGTTTACGATGTGCATCCAGAATATCATCGTTTAATAGGTTTAGATTTACTACAAATTTTAGGGGCAAACATTGATTTTTTGAGACGAATTTTAAAAACAAAACATACAGAAATTCCTGTATTTATTTCAGATATTTTAAGCAAAGATATAAAAACAGTAAACAATGACTATAATTACATTACACGAAATATTTATTGAATCTCGATGTCAAAAACGTGTAAAATTACCTGTGAATATAAACAGTAAATTTGGTATTATTACTGCAACGCAACTAATTAAAATTATTCAAACACCTAGTGCCTTAGTGAAAATTCAAAATGGTTTTGCAACAACCACTGTTATAAATGTTAGTGAAAAACCTATCAGTATAACATTTGCAAAACCATTGCCTGCGGAGGAATTTAACAAAATTGAGTACAATAATTGAGACCGTGACAGTGAACCAATGGATATTGATTCTGATATCGATTGGGATGAGAAACAAAAATCAAATTTAAAAATGTGCGTGTAGATCCTTTAAATGTCGAAGAACAAAATGCCGTGACAACTGTGTGAAGAATATAAAGATATACATATATATATATATATATATATATATATATATATATATATATATATATATATATATACATATATATATATATATATATATATATATATATATATATATATATATATATATATATATATATATATCTTTAGGAATATTGCACTACACTGTAATCACTTTTAAATATACACTTTATTTGTTTGCTGTACGTTTGTGATTTCTTATTGGTTTGCGTGGACTGCAGTTTCGAACCGTCCCGGTTCATCATAAGCACGCTACTGACTGCTATCGCTCCTGTCTGGTCTACGTCGGAGATTGTAGGTGGCGCATGCGCCGTGAGCTTCTATTGGTCGGTTTCCGGTTCTCTGATTGGTTGTGCCTTCGGTCTCTGTCGTGTGTATCGGTCTCCTGTCTTGATCACTCTGGTTTAATAATTTGTCTATTTGTATGGCCTTTATTAAGTTTTGTTTAAATGTTTGTACTTGGATTTGTTCTGGCATTAATTGTTTTCTATTGTTTGTTTGTTGAATGTAGTATTGTTCCCAGATTTCCATTTTTTGTGGTCTTTAACATGTTTCATTAGTTTTAATTGGGTGATGTCTGGTTTTTGGTGTTTTGTGTCGTGAATGGGTGTAGCTACGTTTGATTTGTAGCTAGGTATGTGGATTTTATCCACTGCTGTTATATGTTCCTTGAATCCTGTTTCTATTGATTTCTTTGTCATTCCTATATATTTTTATTGCATGTGTTACATTCTATTTGATATATTCCGTTTAATTCATGTGGGTTGTATTCTTGTTTTTTATTTATTTTGTTTATTATTTTGTTATTGGTTTTGTAGCTCATTTTTAAGTCATATTGTTTGAGTGTTTGTGTTATTTTTTTGATGTGGTGGTTATAAGTGAATGTTGTGTATTTTGTGTTTGTTTCTGGTGTTTTGTTTTCGGTTTTGTTGATTTGTTTGTTTTTGATTTGTTTTACTAGCTTTTCTATTGTTTTTTTGTTGTATCCATTTCTTTCTGCTATTTGTATTATGATGTTGTACTCCTTTTCTCGTTCGTCGTTATGAAGTGGTACATTTAGCATTCTGTTTATTAAGTATCTGTATGCGGCCATTTTGTGTGTATGTGGGTGTAGTGAGTGTTTAGGTATAGTGAAGTCTGTTTGTGTGGGTTTTCTGTATATTTTGTATTTAATTTGGTTTTCTTTTCTGATTAGTGTTAAGTCTAGGAAGTTTATGGTGTTGTTTGATTCTTTTTCTATTGTAAATTTTATGTTTCTGTTAATTTGGTTTATTTTTTCGAGGATATTGTCTATGTTGGTTTTTTGATTGTCGTATATTATTAATATATCATCGACGTATCTTATCCATTTGATGTTTGGGTCTGTCTCTTTTATGATGGTGTTGATTTTATCTTCTAACTGTTGTATGTATATTTCTGCCATAATGCTTGATAGTGGAGATCCCATTGGTAGTCCGTCTTCTTGGATGTAGTATTCTCCGTTGAGCTCAAAGTAATTTTGTTTTAATATGATGTTTAATATTTCGCTGATTTGTTGTTTTTTGTTATTTTGCATTTTATTTTCGATTATATTTGTAGTTTCGTTAATTGGTATATTGGTGTACATATTTGTTATGTCAAATGAGGCAAGTCTTGTGTTTTTGTTTATGTTTATGTTTTCTAGTTTATCCACTAGTTCTATGCAGTTTTTTATGTTAAATTTGTTTTCTAGTTGTATTTCTTGTTTTAGTACTTGGTCCATTTCTTTTGCTATTTTGTATGAAGGTGCATCTTTGAAGTTGATAAGTGGTCTTATTGGGTATCCCGTTTTGTGTATTTTTATTATTCCTGTCATTGGTGGTGCTTTAGGGTTGTTATAATAATGTGTTGTTTTTTGGTTGAATATTGTCTTGTGTTTTTTTATAATGTTTAATATTTGATTCTGGAATTTTTTCGTTGGGTTTTCGTTCAGTTTCTTGCATTTGTTTGTTGAGATGAAAGTGTTTGTTTTTTCTATATAGTCCTGTGTTTTTATTGTTTTTATCAAACAACACCATAAACTTCCTAGACTTAACACTAATCAGAAAAAAAAAATAGGAATGACAAAGAAATCAATAGAAACAAGATTCAAGGAACATATAACAGCAGTGGATAAAATCCACATACCTAACTACAAATCAAACGTAGCTACACACATTCACGACACAAAACACCAAAAACCAGACATCACCCAATTAAAACTAATGAAACATGTTAAAGACCACAAAAAAATGGAAATCTGGGAACAATACTACATTCAACAAACAAACAATAGAAAACAATTAATGCCAGAACAAATCCAAGTACAAACATTTAAACAAAACTTAATAAAGGCCATACAAATAGACAAATTATTAAACCACAGTGATCAAGACAGGAGACCGATACACACGACACAGTCCGAAGGCACAACCAATCAGAGAACCGGAAACCGACCAATAGAAGCTCACAGCGCATGCGCCACCTACAATCTCCGACGTAGACCAGACAGGAGCGATAGCAGTCAGTAGCGTGCTGATGATGAACCGGGACGGTTCGAAACTGCAGTCCACGCAAACCAATAAGAAATCACAAACGTACAGCAAACAAATAAAGTATATATATATATATATATATATATATATATATATATATATATATATATATATATATATATATATATATATATATATATATATATATATATATAGATATATATATATATATATATATATATATATATATATATATATATATATATATATATATATATTATGTTGAGGGACTAATACCGTAAAACACAAAATTCTTCTTAACAACGAAGATCCAATTTTTGTTAAGCCTTATTGTACCAAAAAAGGCAGATGATAGTGGACATAAAAAAATGGAAAATGGTCGTTGACTACAGAAGAGTAAATGAACGTACTGTAGAAGGCAAATACCCAATTCCAAATATATCGGATGTTTTAGACAAACTTGGAAAAGTCAATATTTTACCACCCTTAACTTAGTTTCAGGCTATCACCAAATATCTCCCGAAAACATTGAAAAAACTGCGTTTTCAACTAACAGTGGACATTACGAATTTACTAGAATGCCAGCTGGGTTGCGACATTCGTCGAGCAGTTTCAGAACAATGGTCAACAATGTCTTAAGGGGGTTGCAAAATGAAATCTGCTGTGCATATCTTGATGATATAGTAATATTTTCAACGTCACTCCAAGAACATATAGAAAGACTCAGAGAAGTGTTTGAAAGACTAAGCCAAACAAGATTAAAAATAGAATTATGCAAGAGCGAATTTTTACGAACAGAAATAGCATACCTGGGGCATACAATTACCAGTGCCGTTGTCACACCGAACCCAGATAAAATTATAACTAGTAATCAAATTCAGCTTAATTCTCAACTCAATTTAGCCACTGAAAACATAAATAGACTCAACCTAAAAACTGAAAATATTGAGACTGTCCTAACCATTCAAATGTTGCTTATGCAAATGATTAGCGCACCATTGCTATAAAAAAAATCAAAATATTGATAGATGCTGTCACATTTGCCGTTGTTCATCCCTCTATTATAGAATCACAGGATTTACTCAATAAACTTAACAAAATATCGACATTTCAATATAAACCACATTTGCCGTATGAAATTTCCGAACAGACTATTCAAGTATACGAAAGTATCGCTAATGTGAAATCTTATTATAAGTCAATGCAATTATTTTTTGTTATTTAAATACCTTTAACCGAGTCAATACCCTGTGATTATTTCCACCTTTATTCTGTACCAATAAAAAATTCTAATTTAACCTTCCATACTATCATTCCACATCAAAAATACTTTATCCTAAACGAGAGATACTACAGTTTATCAAGTAGCCCATGCAAAGAAATTAGTGCCGCAGAATATCTATGCCTGCCACAGAATACCCAAGAAGTAAACGAAAACAGTCCTTGTGAAATTGAACTTCTGCAATTTTCCAAAGAATACGAAAATTGTATGCAGCATCCCGCTCAACTTAAGCACCCAAAAATACAGAAAATAAACGACGATCAATGGATTGCAGTGTTTGCTCCAGGAACTATAGTCAACAAAAAGTGCTTAAATAACAAAGTTACTGTTATATTAGAAGGTGCCTACATAATTGGTATTCCCAAAAAGTGCCAGATACAAATTGGACAACAAATTATTCGATCCTACAAAAGCCCTTTGAAACGAATTACACATTTGGAGGTTCCAGAAATCAAAATTAGTCAACTGAATTTCAAGAAGGAAATAGCAACAATGACACAACTGAAATTGGATCCAGTCAAGCTTGATGATCTACGGCTCATCGTCCACCAAATGCAACATACGAAAGATGCATTACCGAATATAACATTACCACTATTTCATTCAAGTTTTAGCATATGGACTATTATTTTATATATCATGTTACTTATAAAACTAATATTTTGTTTATACATATATAGACACATTATAATGAACAGAGTGCCAAGTTCAAAGACAAGATGCACAACGAGAGAAATTCCACTAGAAGACATTAACCTGAAAAACTAGGTCACTCTGGCCTATGTTTTCATCTGGGCATGAAGGAGTTATGTGATCATCCCGTGTATTAGTATATAAGAATATTATAAATTTAATTGTCATTTTACATTAGAATATAGTATATGCAAACTTTGCACTTTCAACATTAGTAAATATTTCTTTTAATTATGAAATAACTAATTTAGCAAATCTTATTTAGATTGTTAACTTTGTGAACTCTAAATATTCAATTAAGTGTTTTTATTATAATTTCCACATCAATGGCTTGATGTCATATGATCACGTCACGCCATACGAGTTAATAAATAATTATTAGATTTATAATTTTAGGCAGTTATCTATTTGACTTAGCCTTGTGTTTTTGCAGTTTTTATATTTTTAATGAATTGTAACTCAACAAGCTTGGAATAAATAATTAAATTTAATTTTAAAGCCGTAAACCGGAGTTACAATTTATTTCGGGTACAGAATCGCCAATGCGGGTTGAAAACCACACTTAAATAAAAATAATTGAAGAAAAACTTTAAAAAGTGATAAAGTATTGGCACAAAAATCATTTATTATACTTACGCACAAGTATTCTCACTCCAAAATGTGCCAGTTGTACAAAATTTCATTTTTTGGCATTTACATTCACAGGACTGCTCATCCCAGTAAGAATTTTCTGTTGTTAGGCATGATTTATGTTCCTTCTGGAAATCAATTTTCATAAAAAAATTAACAAGGGAACACGGCGCAAAACTATCGCAAAGCGTATTTAAGCGCTAAGTTAACAATCACATAACATATGTCTAACAATAAAAGTAATAATAACATCACAGTAGACAAATTCTGTCCAATGAAGTTTTGGACTTGTGCGAGAAGGGTTTATACATTTATTGTGAAGAAGAGTACCTATATATTACAAAAGATAAAAAATATGAATTCAAATGATCTAGGCTTGCCAATTTAAAGACAATAAGTCAAAAAGGCCTTTAAAGAACCAAAACAAAGGGAATATCCTAGTATAGAAAAACTAAGATCGAAACTGTTAAATAACTTTGGTGAAAAAATGAAGGAAGAGATTTTTCAAATAATTGCGAACTGTTATCAATTGGAAGAATTGGCCACTGAGTTTATGAAGAGTAAAAGTTTTACTATTCCAAGAGAGGATAAACGCGCAAAAGTGCAACAGACACATGACAAGAAGTGTACAAGGTCATGTGGTGAAGATTCTGTTATTCACAATGAAAAAAGATTAAAGCAAAATTGAAAATTGCCTGGATGAAGGTCAGTTCGAATTAATACCCATCAGAGAAACTAGAGAAAAAACGCTGGTAGTTAAGACACCAGCAGAAATAGGCATGAGAAAAGTAGATATACGTTTATAGCTTTTCTAGACCTCTAGAAACATTAAGTTGGGAAAACTATTTTATATAAGGAAGACAGCTGGACCAGATTGGAGAGATAGGTTAATTATTCCCAACGTATACAAAGATTAAAATACCATAAGAGATAATAACCAATATGAAATTGAAGCTAAAATAACAAAAAGTGTACGGAAATAATGTCTATTACCACCATAGTTTATTAAGTAACTTATGGAACATACAATAAACAGGCTAACAAATAGATGGACAACGGTTTCATTGAATAGGGCACGCAGATGACACAGTGCTGAAGAAACACGATAAATTTGTTAGCGAAACGATCGTCAGGTCTGAAAAATGTATTGTGGTGAATTGGATTCCCAACCCTAAAAGTAATGTAATAGTTAAGAATGAGACTGCTAAAATGGAAATAGAGCTAAACGGACAAGCATTTGAACAATTCAGGTCTTCAGGCACCATGTGAGTATTATTATAGGTGATGGTACATGTAGCAAAAAAAACTGGGAAGGATAATTGCGGTGGTAATGCAAGCAATCAATATATAAGATGCTCTTCTTACCCATAAACATTTTAACTGGAACGAAGGAAGAGGTTCATCAAGTCATACGTATAGAGTATTATCAAGAGTGTGAAAAAAATCTGGACGTCAAATAAACAGGACGTGAAGAAAAGAGAAGCCTTAAAATTTGGACATGAAAAAAATCACAAGGGTGACATCGACAAAAAGATGAATAAAGAGTAAAAAGATACACATACCAGATAAAATAATCTGGTATGTGTCACATTTACAGACTTTGAAAAGCAAGATTTTTCATGTTTCCTTTTTTTTGGCAAGTGGAATTGATTTGTTTATTATCGCTCTAAAAGAATAATTTCATAATAATAAAATATTGGATCTAAAATTTCAAGTTGTGAAAAACAGAAGGGCCATGAATTTGAAAAAATATGCTTGTGGCTCTTGCCTCTATAAACAGATTTTCATAGGTAATACGCGCCGTATTATATTACCGTAGCCGTACGTGTACAGTATGTGCACAGTGTCCTCTCATCGAATATTCCTGGTTATTATTCCGAAAATTATTCCTTGTGAAAGTCTATATTTTTGTGCAAATGGATTTTCCATTTGAATACTGAAGTGCCAGGAGAACGCGTGACCTTGAATATTTAAAAACAATTCGCTTGCGGCGCAGGGGAGGTCTTCGCTTCCCTGGACACCCCCTTGGGGCCGCACGGATTCTGCTTCACCCACTCCCAATGTCACGAGCCGCCATTGATTTCCTTTAGAATATAGATATGATGATGCATAATATTTACTAAATGATTTAATAACTATGGAAATTCACTACCATAAAGCTTTGCACCTTTGATTTGACTGGCATAGGCACTCTTCCGGTGCCAGAATTCAGACCTTATATGGTGCACGCAGGCATCTATGAAGCCTAGTTTATACATAACTATTGTCATTATATGTAACTACAGGAAGGTCATTTTAATAAGAAACAGCAACAGCCATAAAAGTTTTTACCATTGGCAAAAATGCATATATAATTTTGACAACTGATATTAGGTCAATGATGTGGAGAGAAAAAAGACTTAATTATTGGGCTAAAACTTGCTGCATTTTCCGTTAATGTCAGAAAAAAATTCTAGAAATGGATCAAAAACGGCGGCTCTTATATTCACATAGATTTTTTTAAAGTTCGCCCAGTTAAGGCCTAAATTATGTACAATTTAAAGATAACACAAAAATGATATCATTAACCCATGTCCACTGTTGTTATCTTGTTATTTAAAAAAAATAGATTGCATTAGCTGTATCACTATGTTTATTAACTTTAAAGTGTCGCTATGTATAGGCTCACCTGATTTCTACAAACACATTTGCAAGCATTGTTCATTCTGTGTTTCCTGCTGCATGAATTTCTGTTTGGACAACCACATTTACAGCTAGTGTCTTCGGGAACCTTAATGATGCTGCAAACAGACTTGTAATTTTCTAATTTGCGGACATAAAATTCAACATTTCTTGTTCCGTTAGATATACACATCCTACCAGCGTTGCAAACTCCCCCGCAGTATTTCAGAACTATAGTATTTGGATAAACCTGAAAAATGTGTTCAGAAGCATTACAGTGGGTAAGCTTTTAAGCAAAAAAAATTGCTGGAAGATATGACTGATCTCCGACTGATATTAGCTGAGTCCTACAGCTGGATGTGCTGTCTTAAAAGAAAAACCATTAATCAGCATAGTCTAAATCTTAATTTGTTGGCAAATGATTGCATTTTGTATTGCGGCTAAGCTTCTAATCACAACGTGCGGAGTAAATAATTCTTAATATTAAAGAACATTAGCAACATCCTATAGCTCTCAATTTCGCTCTATTTTTACACTATCTAATGTTTTTGATTTCTTAGAGATGAAATAAAAATACGAAGAATTATTATAAGAACCACGAACAAGTTAAAAAGGATAAATAAAAAAAAATAATTTAATATACTCTTATTTAATTTTGACAAGTTGTGAATATTTTTGACTCCTTAATCTCAAACAACTGTTTTATGGTCTTTACAGGTGATTCACGGTGATCACCTACCAAAAGTATCTAGAGATACAGATTCATCTAAAATTATGGTTATAGGTAGCCATTATGATCCGTCTGTATTAAATAGTATTACGTTTTTGGTGAATGTACTTTAAAAAAATTCACTTATGAGAAGATCCCGACTTTTGAATTTTAAGAAATTTATATATATATATATATATATATATATATATATATATATATATATATATATATATATATATATATATATATATATATACCGATTGCTCAAAAAATAAGATGTCGATTTTGATAAAATTTGGTAAATAACTTCCTTTTGCAAGTGGATTGGATAAGTTCGTTAGCCAAGAAAATCGGCCCAGGTTTTCCCGGGAATTTTTTTGTTTTCGTTCGAAAAAAGTTTATATCTCCGTAAATAACAAAGTAAGGGCAACCAAATTTGGTACACTGGTTTCTGTCATAAAAAGAGCATCCTATGTACCGAAATTGAGATCTCTATATTAAAGGAAAAATTAGAGGTCAATTAATTTTTAATTAATTAAATCTAAGAAAGTTAAAACGTCAAAATTAATATTTATGGTAGGAGTACGAATGTGAGTGAAAAATACGACACGAAATCACCAACAAGCTCCTAGATCTGTGTCTGTGTCGTTATTTTCCTTCATTTCGTTAAAAATGAACAAGAAAGCCATTGTAAATAAAATAAAATTGTTTGGTGTAAATAGTAGACGTTAGATCATTATCACACTACCGAATATAACTACTAGTACATACATATCGAGCGTGGGCAAGTGGGGTGAGCCTTGTACATCGGATAATCGACTCCTACATGACAAGTTCTAATCCTAGTTAGTGACTTCACTTTTTATTATCAATTGTTTTAGTCTCATTTCACTTTACCGTTATCTGATGAGATTGTTGTTATTCCAATGAATTTTGACCCAGTTTTTGTATAAAAAATAATTAAATAAAGAGGAGATGAAAACTTTTAAGACTTAATTAAATTCGACTAGTATATCTGGTTGTTTGTTCTTGCCCTAACTTATTGAAACCGTTTCATATTTAATACAGTCGTAGACTTTTCCCGTGGCTTTGCAAGTGCTTGTTTTAGTGAATTTTCTTTAAAAAATTCACTAATAAGGAGATCCCGACTATTGAATTTTGAAAAAATTTCTTCAAACGAGCGCGAACTAGGCCCCTACAACCCATATCTAGGGTCAGTTTCAATTATATATATATATATATATATATATATATATATATATATATATATATATATATATATATATATATATATATATATATATATATATATATATATATATATATATATATATATATATATATATATATCTGTGTCTGTCCCAAAAGTTAGACAAAGAAATTAATCGCATTTAAGCGAAAAAATGGGGGTTTTCCTCAAAAAGTCAAAGACGCGATTGGAAACGTCAAAATTGGCAACATTTAAGCTAAAAACCTGAAAGAAATACGGATTATGCCTTGCCCTTTATTTTACTAAAATATCTGCAGAAAATTCATTTCAAATATATCCTTTCTCTGATGCTTTGGCTGTAGGCTTAGTTAAGTTTATGGTTTAACGGTCTATAATGTCGTAGAAAAAATTCGTTAATGACGAGACCGCTTATTTCAAAAACTATACATACTAACAGATTAAGACTAAGCGTGGTTATTGTATCTATAAAATGCGATGAAAAAAATATATAGTCTAACACTCGTAAGCCGTAGGAGAGATGGGAGGGCGAAATCTTGATAGTTATTAAATATTTTATATCAAAAATCATATGTACCAACACATTGAGACTAAGCGTGGTTATTGCTTCTAGAAAATGCTACGAAAAAATATAGCGTCAAATACTCGCAAGCCGAAGGAGAGATGGGAGGGGAGGAAATCTTGACAGATAATTAAATTTTTATTTAAAAACTATACATACTGACAGATTAAGACTAGGCGTGGTAATTGCTCGTATAAAATGCTATCAAAAAATATAGCGCCAAACACTCGTAAACCGTAGGAGAGATAGTAGGATCGGAAATCTTGATAGTTGCTAAAATTTGTGTTTGGTACCATGTTAATCGTCTCGATGAATAGAATTCAAATATGGCAGATATCGCACTATTTTTTGGAGAAAAACAAGTACTGGGTGCTTGCGGTTATACTTCCCTCACGCAAGTCTGCGAGTTCGTAATATAAATTGCCACCAAGCCCACTCTAAATGAAATAAAAAAGGCTGTCTGTTTTATAGAATTTGTATGTATACCCCATCAGAATCCATGTAAAAAAGACAAATATGAGTAAAATAAGATGTAATATATGTATTTTAGGTACATGTGTTAAAGAGCTAGCCAAATCACCGGGCTTTTCGGAATGTATAAATACCCTATGCATACTTAAATGTAGTCGCAGCTGCATTTTTGTATAGTCTACAAAGCATTAGTGACTATGTAGTCGCGCAACAGAACAATGCCTATATCTGACCGCAGCAGTAAATAAATTGAGGTTCTTGAAAATATCTTGCTCAAGCAAGGTGTCGCGAGTGACCATGTAGTTAAAAAAGAAGTAAAAAGAGAACAGACTCTCCAACAAATAATAGACTATATGTTTCTACCAGACACGAATAGTATCAGATAATTATCAGCCCGCACAAGAAGATATATTTAATCAGCAGTAAAGGTATTGAGAAAAAATTAAAACTAGAAGATTAAGAGCCTATATACCAAACCCCATATTATTTACACCAAACGGAGTAAACGTTACATGTTGGTGTAGACCTATTACTAAAATTCCTCCAGTAAAATTATCACAGAAAAATTGCAGCATACCTGTGTTTTTTTATTTATGGACATTTGAAGAATTTTTGAGTGTATTACCTACAATAATGTACAATATGGAAAACAACCTGGGAGAGAAAACCGGTGAATCATATAATTTGAACAAGTAACTGATTGAAACACAAAGAAAAACAGCATTGTTCAAGTTTAAACTATATAATGAGAAAATACTAACCAATTTTAATATACCACTAGAATCTTAAAACAATAGAAGACATTGGCAGTGTATTTAGGGACTCCTTATTAGAGTTAAGGTTCCAATGTTTTTTATATTTAAACATGTTTGTACCCGATACCAGGGCAGAATTATCGAGATGCAAGATCAATTCGATTTTTCCTTTAATGTTTTCAACGCGAAACAAAAATATCAGGAAGGCTTATGTATGGTATGTGAATTTATTAGCAAATATCATCATGCAATTAATCAAAGGGTGGCTTACAATACGTTCTAATGTATTATTTATTAGGAAATATTACTCTTGTATAAGGTGGTAATAAATATTTAATTAACAAAACGTAAGTAGAATACCACTGTTTTTATTAAGCCTTAAAGTACATGTAATTTTTTGTTAAACAAGTGGATATCTATTTAAGTTGGACAATAATTTTCTATGAATAAAGCCCGCAAAAAATATTAATCACAAATTTATCAAACTTCATCCTTTTAATAATAGGCTCATTTTATTGTTGCAGAAAAGCAATAATACGATATGAGTGATAAATCTCCGAGAAAAACAAGGTGTTTATCGGCATCACGGCGCGTATACTGACTGCAGATACATTGCTTACGTCGATGAATTTACGCAGTAAAGATTCAGGTATACATACGAGTAAAGTATCAACACGCTTGAGAGATCAGTTCAGACTCATTCAGTAAAGGTCTTCCAGTAAGTTTTAAATTTACCATTATCAAAATGCTTAAATGTAATAAATGTGATAAGCGTTTCTCTCCAAAATATACGCTTAATAGGCATACAAAACAATGCGTGTATGGTGCTGCAAGCGCTCTTCTTCAATGTTTAATCTGCCTGGGCGTCTTCAATCAAAGATACCTCTTGGTAAAACACCATAAAAGAAGGCATCCCAACACACCACTACCCTCTAAAAAATGTAAGTAAATTATGTACTATAAATTTTTCTGTGATAATTTAAAGTAGTTCGCATACAACACATCTACATTTTTTTTTAAATACACCAAGTATGTAGTAACTTAAAACCTATGATTAACACTTAAAGAGAGCCAAAGACTATGTTCAGCACTAATAGCAAGTTTCGTATCATTTATATCTAGTATACAGTAATATGAAACCTATAATTAGCTACCAAAGGTTGTGTTCAGCACTAATAGCAAATTTTCATATCATTTATATAAAGCATATATACTATATTTAAAAGCGCTCATCATATGTTTTACATTACTATGTAATAAAACAACCATTACAATAAGTAAAATATTTTTTATTTGCTACTGCTTTATTTTAAACTGCATTTATTAATATTTATGTCCAACCATAAAAGACGCTCCAACATCCATCCACTCTCGGCTTCTGCAAACTCCAAGGCTTTCGTGTATATTTCGTCAACGAATTTTTGATATATATATTCAAGATTAGTTGAAACTCTAACATTTTTGTTTTTAGTATTAAAACACTTCATTTCTTTTCTCTGCTTATGTTGAAGCACATACAATCCAAACAATTCCAAGTTTATTTGCATCATGTTTGGCTAAAGCAGCTTCAATTAGTTGCTTGTAATGAACACGATTCACAATACTTCATATTATTTTCTTTGTAAGACATCTTGTCTCAATAAAGGTTGCTTAGACACTAAGATTGTCTTTATATACATTTATTAACATATATATTTGAGATACATATTTTTCAATTAAGTGCTATACTTAACGTAAAAGTATATTAACATCTATACAGTTAGACATATAAGAAAACCAGCTGATATAAATAGAAAAATGTAATCTGTTGTGAACAGATAAGAATGAGTTAACACAAGAGTTCTTCAATCAGGTGTTCACTGCGGGTGCCACCATCAAACATAAGTTTATAGCGAATCATATCAGACTTGATTTTAGACATGTTGTAAATTGAAACTTCAATTAGTTTATCGTTGTGTAGAGGTGTTCTTAGTAAACCAGACCATATCATACAGTCATCGGTGTCGAAACAAATTCTCACTTCTGTTACATTTGGTGGTTTGTAGACATAAAACATATTTTGACTGAGTGCTTTTAGAATGATGAAGGTTGCTTTAAGAGGTGGTGCCATTGTTACGGTTATTTATATCAACCAGCACTTGGTTTTGGGCGTAGTGTAAGCACACGGACATGTAATATTTGAATGTGGGAAATGTGCTGTTAAGCAGAGTTTTTATTACTCGGATGGTTTGTGCTGAACCAACATCTAAAATACTTAGATCTCTCAGTGCTTGAACGATGTCACCGAGGAAACAATCATAGGTCCACGCAAATTGCATATCTTTCACATTTTCTATTCTTTCTTTAACAAGTGTTTCCAGAGCTATCAGCTTTTTCAATGCCTCTGCGTTCAGATATAAACGCATAATTTTGAAACCATTATCGACGCTTTAAACCTTTTGACTTAGATTATGTGTGAAGGTTATTCGACAGTAACCCACATGAACTAAAGATTGATTTGGTTGAAAGTCACCATCGCTTGCAAAATAATTTGAACACAAAATGCGTATACTATCCATAAAATCGTAATATTGTCAATCCTCTAGAGCTAGATATTGGTTTACTCCCATCACTAGTAGATCGATAAATTTCACAATTGTTGTAAAACATTTAAGACTGATACCGGTAATTAATTTCAATAATTCTTTGATTTTCAATGGAGTTTCCATTAGCAACCTCTCATCATCTTGATACTCGATAAATCCTATTCTTTTCAGTCGATGTTCTGTAAAATCAGAGCCATCGTTTTCATCTATATCATAATGTTTTCTTTTATGTTCTGGTTCTGCGAAATCGGAATCATCGTTCTCATCCACATCACACATCATGTTGATACAATCACAATTAACTTTCATGTTTACATTATCTATCTTTATCGTTTAGACATAGACTTAGCTTACTGTTGTAAAATTTGCTGTTAAGTAGGTTTTACTGCCCCCCTTCCTTCTCTTTCTCCTCGTCTACTCTCACTGACTGTATTTCTCTGCTTGGTTGTTGTGTAAGTTTTAAAAATATTTTGCGATCACTTAAGACTATAAATATATATATATATATATATATATATATATATATATATATATATATATATATATATATATGTATGTATATATATATATATATATATATATATATATATATATATATATATATATATATATATATATATATATATATATTCCATCGGTGTAATAATTT
The DNA here is from genome assembly GCA_964006375.1 of Tillus elongatus. NCBI lineage: Eukaryota > Metazoa > Arthropoda > Insecta > Coleoptera > Cleridae > Tillus > Tillus elongatus. Next base: position 94,255,157 of record OZ023267.1, read on the forward strand.
ATGTAGTGGTATTTTGCTTCTTCGGGGAAATATTTAAAGAATGGTTTGCTGAAAGAAGCTTCTGGGTACTGTCGAATGAGTGCTACAGCAAAGAACTGTGTATAACAGTAACCAGCTAAATATTTATTCCAGTAACAATATTCCCTTATGTTCAGATATTTTACTCTATTATATATTTCATGTTTGAGAGGAATATTTGAGAAAGGTCAGCAGTGTATTACGATGGTGAGAATAAAAGCGAAATTCCATATAATATTTTAACCCACTAGATCTTTGCTGGGCATTATTACAGCGATCTAAAAAAAAATATTAAAGCTTCCCTTGATGTTCTGTTGCATCAGTAAGAATGGTACGGTAGCATAAAAAAAGCTTACTTTGGCCGCCAAAATCACATCGATGTCGTAGAGGGGACTAATTGGAATTAAACACCGACCTGTGTTGTGTGTCCAGACGACCCGGGGAGGGTTGAGATCTCTGATGAGTGGTATACACCCGAGTTTGAGGCCCCCAGTGTGCGCTTCGAAACGGACGTACGGCCGCACTTGGGTCATGCTCGAGAGCGGTACTCGATTGGGATGCCGCCTTGAGTCTAGCACTGGTGGTTGTCGGTTCTAGACGAACCCGGAGGTCAACACCTGCAAGGTTATCGTCGACTATCGGGACAGCATGTTTATATATATATATATATATATATATATATATATATATATATATATATATATATATATATATATATATATGAAAGTGCCTTCCTTTGACCTGTCGAAGAAGCCAAACAACCTTTAAAGGCTATAACCCACGATACACATTATATCATTAAGCAATAAGGGCTCAGAATTTATTCAGAAGATAATTATCTTGCAGATACATTAATGAATTAAAAAATAATCGTTAAAAAACAGCTAAGAAAGGATTAACTCATAAAATGAACACATCATTTCATATAAATACAGGAAAATGTTGCTAAGCGTAAAATTATTTTTACTCTAAACTAAAATAATCGCTTAGTAAAAGCAGGCTTACGATTGCTCCTCCTGGTATTTCTAACTCCACAAGCCTCTGTCGCAATTTGCAGTTCACATCTTTACGAACTTGTTTTAAAGCTGCAGTGTATCTCTCTGAATTACAGGAATTATCTAGAATAAAGAGGTTATTTATTTAAATGTTAATAATTGTTTCATTTATTAATTGTCGTCGCCCTTACTTGGCGAGACTATTTCATACTAAACACAGACGTGGAGACTATTTCTCTGGATGCACAAATGTTGCTTTTATTTTCTGTAACCGATTTAGATGCTTGACAGCATCCTCCTGAAGCTATGGAAATAGTCTCCACGTCGGTATTTAATTGTTTAACTCTTACAACTTTAGAAAACCGGTTCTAAGTTCAATATTATATATGTAATATTGTTAAAATATTATATATTCTTTGGTATGCTAGTCTATACAAGCTACAGATCACCAATTTCGTGATAGTATGTATTAATGTGTGTATGTACCGGGTAATCCCCTGGGGGCCCCGGGACAAACTAAAACAATAGGGCCAAGTAACTCCTGTCGTAAGAGGCGACTTATTGGAGTCAAACACTGGCCTGTGTTGTGTGTTCAGAAGACCCGGAGGGGGTTGAGATCTCTGATGAATGGTATCCACCCAGAGTTTGAGGCTCCCACTGTACGCTTCGAAACGGACGGACGGCCTCGCTTGGCTCATGCTCGAGAGTGTGACTCGATGAGATGTCGTCTTGAGTCTAGCACTGGTGGTTGTCGTGTCTATACGAATCCGGAGGACGGCTAAGATCTCCAGGGGTGGACTACACCTGGAGATTGAGGCCTACTCTGTGAGCCTCGAAACAGGATAACGACCTCGCTTGGATGCTGCTCGAGAGCGGGACTTCATGATACCGCCCCGAGTCAAACACTGACGGATGTCGGGTCCAGAGGAACTCGGAGAGAGGTTATCTCTCTTTGAGCTTCGAAAGGGGCAACCAACTTCACTTAGATAGCAGTACACCTGTGAAACAAACTTTCACCTCAAAAAAGATCGACTCCCGCAAGCAGCTGGATTTGATGGGTGAAATTTAAGCAATTAGACGTGAGCTACAATATGCCTAACGCCGCGGTGGAAGGACTGGAATAGCCCACTCACAATTATAATTTCTCGAGTTTGACAAATATATATATATATATATATATATATATATATATATATATATATATATATATATATATATATATATATATATATATATATATATATATATATATATATATATATACATATAAAAATTCAAACTGACCCTGGATATGGGTTCTAGGGAACCTAGTTCGCGCTCAATTGAAGAAATTTTTTGAAATTTCAAAAGTTGAGATCTCATTAGTGATTTTTGTTAAAGAAAATTCACTAATTATAGATCGTTAAACCACAAACTTAACCAAAACTACCGCAAAAGCATCAGATAAGGGTTTTATTTGGAATTAAATTTCTGGAAATATTTTAGTAAAATGAAGGACAATAAGCTGAAAGTTAAGAGTTTGCAGAACACTCTTCTTGCGACATTTTCTTTACATAATCCGTATTTGTTTCAGGTTCTTTGCCTAAATGTTGCCAATTTTGACGTCTTTAATCACGACTTTGACGTTTTGAGGAAAACCTAAATTTTGTTTTGTTTAAATGCCCATAATTTTTTGTCTTTAAACTTACAGACCTAAATTTTGGTACTTAGTTTCTAATTCCGGAGATATAAATTTGTTCCGAAAGAAAACAAAATTTTCCGGGAAAATCTGGGCCGATTTTCGTGGCTAACGAACTTATACAAGCCACTTGCAACAGAAAGTACTCAGAAAATTCGATCATATATACAGTGTGTCCCAAACTGGATGGGAATATATTGCTATCTTCGTTATTATTAGAGGTAGGGAGACCGTTAAATTAACAATGTTTTGTAGAATTTCATGCTCGTTCCAAATATGACTTGCATTTTGCCCTGCCTTTTTTCGTTTTTGAGTTATTTTGAAAAAAACAAAATTTGTCGATTTTTTCTTTCTTCAATATCTAAGTAGTCGTTGATCTGACATGTCTAAGATTTGCACATTATTTGGACACTTTCTACAGAGTAATCTTTTTGTGCTATTCTCAACTTTGGATTGTCATATGTTTTTGAGCTACATGTATCAACATTTGTTTTTATTATGGCAGCCATATTGGATTTTTTGCTCATGTGATAGCATGTGAAAAGGGATTTCCAATGACGTACAACATGCTTGAGAAATCTTGTAATTGCACGGACAATTTTGAGCAAAAACCGTTTTGAGGATAGTAGGCTATAAAATCCAATACCAGAAAACAAATGACAAAAAAAATGTTCAAAAAGCAGTAGGCCATGAAGTCTAACAATAGACTTCTACTTTTAACATAACAAAAAAAAATCTACAAATTTTGTTTTTTTCAAAATAACTCGAAAACGAAAAGAGGCAGGGCAAAATATAAGTCATGTTTGGAACGAGCATGGAATTCTACAAAACATTGCCAATTTAATCGTCTCCCTATCTCTAATAAGAACGGAGATAGCAATACATATATATATATATATATATATATATATATATATATATATATATATATATATATATATATATATATATATATATATATATATATATATATATATATGAACATATAAAAACCGAAACTGACCCTGGACGTGGGTTCTAGGGGAGCTGGTTCGCGCTCATTTCAAGAAATTTTTTCAAAATTCAAAAGTCGGGATCTAGTCATTAGTGATTTTTTAAAAGAAAATTCACTAAAAGAGCTAACGACACTTAGGTATAGATAACAATTTGAGGGTGTTAAGCAATGTACCGTGTTTATTCATGTTTTATTTTATTTTCCATTGCCTGTTATAAAAAATAAGATTAATTTTAAGAATATATATATATATATATATATATATATATATATATATATATATATATATATATATATATATATATATATATATATCTTTACCCGCACATAGGTTTTATCTGAGGCACTGCAAGGCTGTTTTTCCATTTGAAGTATGTGTTCTCGTCGTGAGCTTGCTGCACTTCAGTTTCTCCTAAAATTAATGAGAGGTGAGGTAGATTGCCTTCACTTACACTGCAGCCTTAACTTTAATGTGCCAAGGCTGTATTCGACACGTCCAAGGTGCTTTCATTTCTCAGGGGCGCACCAATGTTTTGCGATTTTCACCACTCCATCGTATGTGTGATATATGGACCAAATAGTGTGATGAAGTTGATCCATTTACTTGCACCCTGAGCTCGGTAAAGAAACATGTTTTGTCTTAGATTTAGATATATTTTTGTAATTACTTTTAATGTTGATTTTTATATTGTCTATCAATCTGTAATTGGGCTCCAGCCTGTTGATTTTTGACTTCAATCTTATTTAAATAAAGGTTTTTTTCATGTTCGTTATTGCATAATTAGTCATAGTAAAACTCACATTATATCCTTGAGAATGGAATAAATTTTTCTGAAAGCTCGGCTTTTAATAAAGAGTTTTATTTTGCAACTGACGGCTTTCCCACAATTTTTTGAGTAAATAACACTATTACCGTTACAAAAACTTAATACTATATATATATATATATATATATATATATATATATATATATATATATATATATATATATATATATATATATATATATATATATATTGTTATTATTTTGTGACAGTTAACTGTATATAGTTCACTGCTTTATGGTTAGTACCTGAAGAAAATTTTCAAATGTCTCTAAAACTTGGCTAAAAGTTTTTTTTACAAAAAAAATCGAAACAAAATTTTCTTTCAAGAAAATTACAAACAATTTTTTCTCTCAAGGTAAATCGCTACAGGTTGCATAGAAGAAAATAAGCAATTGTGAAGCCACATGAAAAGTCTATATAACTGTATTAAGTATGGAATGGTTTAACCTAGTTAGTGCAACAAAAACAACCTGATCTACTATTCAAATCTGAATTTGGCGTCTGAATACTTTTTATGTCATTAATACATTTTTTCTATAGAAATTCTCTAAAAATTCATTGCAATTGCATAATCTGATCAGATAACGTTAACAAAATAAAAAAATTAAAAAACATTTAAAAAAGAAAGTTCACATACTTGGATTTAAACCCGCGTAATCTCTGAGTTTAAATATATACGCAGGCTCAAACGAACGCGGCTACGGAGCATATGACAGGTTAGTTGTATTGAATGGGTTACATGGTCGTATTCATTTATGCTTTAACATAGCACATAATTTCTAGTTCAAATGGATTTTTTGTAAATATTTTATCAAATTAACACTTGAAACAAAACCCTAGTGCCCAGTTTCATAAAGCTTGATTAAATATTTAACGGCCGGTTAGTTAATCAAGGCTTTAGACGACCAATCGCAGGCTATGATTCGGGTTCTTTCCATGACAACCAAATATTTTGACGCTGTGATTGGTCTTCTTAAGCGTTGATTAACTAACCGACCGTTAAATATTTGATCGAGCTTTGTGAAACTGGGCATCAGAGTTTGTTAAAGACATATCATTTAATATTTTCCATGGATCATGCCCAGAACCTTTGTTAAAAGTCATCACTTTTGACGTTTTAAATCGCCACCTTGACATTTTCAGAAGAAAAACTATAAAATTTTCAAAGTAATTTTTCTCGTATTTCTTAACCTGTTTGAGCCAAGTAAAAAAGTATTTAGTCTAGTTTCACAAAGCTCGATTATATCTTTAACGGCCGGTTAGTTCATTAAAGCATCAGACGACCAATCACAGATCATGATTGGGGTTTTTGCTATGACAACTAAATATTTTAGCTGCGATTGGTCATTTGAAGCCTTGATTAACTAACCGGCCGTTAAATATTTCATCGAGCTTTGTGAAACTGGACATTTGTCTGCAACATTTCGTAGATTTTGTCTAACACCCAATATTTTGGTCTTGTGCGTTTCTCTATTCACCAGTGCAACCCAAACTTATTATTTTTAAATGTTTATAACTTTCTTCCTTCTAACATATGGATCTAGATTGTGGAACGTAATTTAAATTGTATAATGTAAGGCTGCGTACCATATTTGATTGCTATACTTTTGTTATTTCCGGAGATATAAAAAAATTTCAAAAGGAAACCTGAAATTTTCCCGGAAAAATTGGTTCAATTTTCCTGGCCAATTAACTTATCCAAGCCACCTGTAAAAGGAAGGTACTCACTAAATTTGATCAAAATCGACCCATAATTTTTTGTGTTTTTTAAATTTTTACATGTTTATATATATATATATATATATATATATATATATATATATATATATATATATATATATATATATATATATATATATATATATATATATATATATATATATATATATAATTTTTTCAATTTATTTATATTTATACAGCCCATTTATACAAATAAGCTTGCGCCTGTGCTTGCAGCCAGCACGATTTTGATCACTGGTCAAGTCCAAAAAAAACTGCCAAATAATGTCAATTTAATGTCACATTCTAGAATTTATCAAAATATAAGTTATCCTTAAAATTCTCCTAGTCCCCACTTTGCAACAATTCCATACCCACTTTAAAAATAATTAATAAAAAACTTTAATTTTGATACCACAAAATTTGACTTTTATAAAAACTTGACATCATATATATATAAAGGAAAAAAAGCAATGTAAAATATGTTGAGTCTATCACACAGAAATAGTTCAACAAAATATTATTCAAAATTTCTGTGGCTGATGGAATTAAATTCCGAAGCTATCTTACTGAACTGAACACACACACACACACACACACACACAAATATATATATATATATATATATATATATATATATATATATATATATATATATATATATATATATATATATATATATATATATATATATATATATATATATATATATATATATATATATATATATATATATATATATATATATATATATATATATATATATATATATATATATATATATATATATATATATATATATATATATATATATATATATACTTAAAACTGACTTCTGATATGTGTTTACGTGTTCTATGGGGCCTAATTCGCGCTTATCTAAAAACATTTTTTCAAAATTCAAAAGTCGCTATCTCCTCATTAGTGAGTTTTTTTCTAGCAAATTCACTAAAAATATAAGATGAATTTTTTCTAGGAAAATTCACTAAACAATACAAGATGTTTAATAAAAAAAGCTCTTTACTTGCTCCATTGTTGTAAGAAACACTGTTCATATAGTCTACATATTATATGGAAGTACAAAAAATGCAATTTAGTCGGCCATTTAAAAGAATATCTATATATAACCATATTCCTATATTTAGAAAGCTCTCAATGAACCGGATCCAATGATATAAAAATATACAGGTATTGCATTTAAAAAATCATATGTTTTGTTTGTATCACAAAATCTGTGCGTAATAAAAAAATATACGCACAATTCAATTCTACGTAAAAAAATCTATTAGAATTAGTTTTCACAGTTTTATTATCTCATCACATAAAGGAGATACAGCGGGTGCCTATACATGACGGATTTTCATAATCACCATGTAGCTCAAAAGCAAAGAGTGCCATGCCAGTTTTGATTTTGATTTCGGCATCGTTAGTTTCACAAAAAAAGTAGGAATGTATTCTGAAAACCGCAACCTTCTATATCTACTCATAACAAAGATACCCAACAAAAGCAACGAAATCCGGACACTCAGTACATACATTAGACGGTAATTAATTTTATAAACAATAATATTTATTAGCTTACCTTCACTAAGGTTAACAACACTTTTCCCATTTCTTTTAGTTAAGATTGAATTGGTCACAGTCGGTGCTCTTACCAGAACGGCATTATTTTGGAATCTATGATCATTTGGAGAGAGTCGTAAAATATATCTGGGAAACCTCATGCGTATACCAGTATTAGATTTATGTTGCTGATCTAAATATTTCCAGCTTCTTTGAAAATATTCACTACTTGTATGCTTTGTGTAACAAAGAACTACAAAAATAAAAAGAACCACGTGCTTGTACATTGTAAACGCAAACCTTCACAAGTTATCACTCAAGTGCCATATAGGTATTACGGTCTACAGCACAGACTGTACTTGTATTGACGGTAAATAATAAAGATTTTAGTGTGATATATCATTCTTCCTGAAATATTTATTATAACTATGAATGTTTGGGTGACGCTAGTCGACAACTATGGCGTAAATCAGTTAAAAATAAAATTGTTTGCTTAAGCAACTTCCTTTAGATGTGGTTAAGTTATCTTGGAAATTCGTATACTTACAAGTTCAATTCTCACCAACGAATTGCATCCTAGTATCGTCACATTTGTATATTAGTCAAATGACTGTTGCATTTCTTTAATCTCATCTAAGCAAACTCTATTCATCATGACGCAACATTTAACTGTTTACTAGTTTTATAATTTTCGACTTACTTGTGTGTGCTTTCTTGGAAATACCTTTTATTTTACGGAACAACAATTGATAAATGGAACAAATTACATCACATACAAGTAAGGAAAATAGCAATAAAATTTATAAATACATAGCTCTTTTAAATGTTGTGCCTATTTTTTGTGCCTTTAGATAATTTTTAATGACTGACTAAATACAGATCTGCATACTTCTTCTGTGGGTTCAAAGTTCCTTTTCTCTCCCCTGCAACTGGTTTCGCCTTACGGCATCATCGGACACAAAAAAATTGAATTTATTTATACGCATTCATAACAACTTGGTATAAATAAAAATCAGTGGCTACGTTAGAGTATTTTGGTGAAATAATTCTGAAAAAACAGACAGTCTTAGAAATGCCTATGTGATCTATCTCAATAATTAACATGAAAATAAAATCCATTTATAACAATCGTAGTAATAAAATAACTAATTAACAATAACAGCAATAGAAGCAGGTTTTAAATAGCGAAAATATCGAGATACGTCAACTTATTACCTTATTACAACTATTTTAATGCAGTTAAACGTATTCTGTTTAATATATTTAAATAAAAAAAGAGTTACCAACAAAGAGGAATCTATCAAATCAGTTTGCTCATCTAAAACTAGGCGACTGTTGCCATATATAGGCTTTTAGTGAATTTTTGGAGAAAAAAATCACTAATGTGGAGATCGGGACTTCAAATGAGTGCCAACTAGGCTCACTAGAACACATACCCGGGGTAAGCTTCAATTTTTATATGTTTATAATAAGTTAACTATGTACCATAATTTGGACCTCTCAGTCAGAGGGTAAAAAGTTATAGCCATATAAAGGAAAAAATGAATGTCACTGGTGATCAGAAAAACGAACAAGACCAAAACATTTTGGGTGGATAACAAAATCTATTGCACATTACAGACAAAGATTATGTCTTTTTCGCACAAAAGGGTCAAGAAACACCCGAACAATTACTTTGAAAAGTTTGTAGTTTTTTCTTCTTAAAACGCCAAGTCGCAATTTGAAACCTCAAAATGGCAACTTTTTTTTGTTATGTAAAGAAAATGTCGCAAGAAGTGTGTTTGACAAATCCTTTGTTTTATCTTCAATCGTCATTGTTCTTCATTTTACTCAAATATTTGTATTCATTTAGAATAGACCTTTTCTCTGATGATAGTTTCACTTATAGAGTTTGTGGTTTAATAGTTTGTAATTTTTGCAATTATTCCTTATTGAGAAGATCGCGACTTTTGAATTTTGAAATGATTTCTTCGCATGAGCGCTTACTACGCCCCTAGAACCTATATCTGGGGTCATTTTCAGTTTTTATATGTTCACATTTATACAGAGTGGCACATTTCTACAACAAAGCTTGATATATCTGTTATTATCCATGATATATATATATATATATATATATATATATATATATATATATATATATATATATATATATATATATATATATATATATATATATATATATATATATTATATGTACGTTAATTATAGGGTGTCTTGAGCTGCATTTTTAAAATTATTTTGCAATCACATGGTGTCCCATAAGTCCTTGGCGATACAAGTTTTCTGATTTCTTAATATAATAGCCCTTATATTACTAGCATTTTTGCATTTTCCATCGAGTGCGTATTGTTGGACTGACAGCTCCTACATGTATGCAACCCCTGCATACACCAATTCATTTAGGCGGATGTACAATAATATACTGGTCGAGTGTATTTCTTCACTGAGGTATTGAAAGTTTATGCAATAGGCAATTTTCTTAACACCTTTTCGTGTTGATATAGTATACCTATAATTAAGTTAAAAGAATCCTTGTTTTGGATATTATAAGACCATTTTAAAGCAAACCTAAATCGCCAAACTAACAGATTCTTTCTGTTATTTGAAAAAAATAAAAAAATAAAAGGCACCTAGTAAGAGTTATCCATTTGCAATAACAAAAAAGTGTTGACGTAGAAAGTGCATTTTGGTAGCGAATTTGTTGTGGTAGCAAGTTTTAATAAAAAAATTGGTTATCAAATAGTGAATAAAAGTAATAAAAAAGTTTTTCATTCATTTCAAATCTTAAATTCTCCCCATTCAGCTAGAATCTTAAAAAATCTTGATACATATATAGTAAAGCCTTCAGAAAAGCACACATTTATTCCGATACTTGAGAAAAATGAATAAAAGGCACCAAAAACTGTGGGCGCAGCAAATGCATAATGGTAACAAATTTACATAAAGAATTCCTGTTGTTAAAGAGTAAATATTTGTTAAAAAACTTGTATTCAGCAAGTTACTGGTGGTCGCGAGTTTTTTTAATGGTAAATAATGAATTAAAGTATAAAAAAAGTCGACATGCAGCAACTGCTTTGTTGCAAAGAGTTATAAAAATATCTTAAATCTTAATAAGCGAGTTGCCCATTGAGTTAGAATCTTGAATAATTTTGATGCATATATAGTCACGCCTTTACAAAAGCACACATTTATTCTGATATATTTGAAAAAAATTGTAAAAGGCTCCTTAATACGGTTTGTCCATAACAAAAAAAAGTGTGGCCGCAGCAAATGTGTTATGGCAGCGAAACATACTTAAACTAAAATAGTAAATATATGTGCAAATTATAATTAAAGTTTTTAAAAGTTTTTGAGACCATTTCAGTTCCAACCTTATTTATCTGTTTATTATTAATAAGCGGACAATTTAATTTGTTATCAATGAATATTATAAAAATGTGCAGATTGAGAAATGTTAGACGTCGGGAGAACTGTGTTTATAAAAGAATTAAAGTATTACTTAAGTATTATAAAAACAGTGAATGCGCGAAAATGCAACCAGCATAAGAAAATAAGTGTACAGTCATGTGGCGAACATTCTGCTACTCATAATAAAAAGTCTGGACGCTACAAGTACGCTATATGGAAGTGAGTGTTCATATAAATGATCTAGAATTTTTGTTATATATATATATATATATATATATATATATATATATATATATATATATATATATATATATATATATATATATATATATATATATATATATATATATATATATATATATATATATATATATATATATATATATATACAGGGTCCGGCAAGTTTAGAGGATCACATAATTATCTTCACAACTGCTCTACCTATAAATGTCAAATTTGGTATCCATGGATATACCAGTGTTCCGCATAACCGGAAATTAGTTTCATGTATACAGAGTGATCAGTTTCCCTGTGCCACACCAAACTTGTATTTTTTTAAATGGTACACCCTATATTTTATTTTATTTTTTGGTAAAGCACTTCATGGTGAGTAAAATGATGCCGAATAATAGGGGCCTGGGATCAACGGTTTAGAAGTTATTCAATTGTTTGTCCGACATTTTATTCCGATTCAACACGATAGTGCTGCCATGTCGTCGCAAAACCTGTCAATATCTGGTATTAATATGACTCTTGACTCAATGTAGCATAATACAATATGGTTATATAGTTTGCGGAAATAAACACCTATACAGGGTGTTACATTTTGCAAAGCTCAATTTTTCTCGAAGATTTCAAATGGAACATCCTGTATATGACTATGTCATCAGATAGCGGGTTTAGTAAGCTTTCTCCCAATACCATATTTGCTGGGGTTCAATTGACTGGATCAACACAAACTGATAAATCATTTGTAAACGTCTGGGCTTTCCTCTTTCTAAAGGTGAATTATAATTTGTACAGGCTTTTAATGAAAATCATAGACATGGCATTTTTTTTATAAATTGTTACATGGTTTTTATATAATTGTATGGTGAAATTTTTTTTAACCTAATTTATAAACAACAAACATCAAATAAAAATAATAGTACCACATTAATGTAATACATAAACGAAAGAATCAAGAATGTATTAAAATAACAGTTTTAATAGCAAATCTCAAATCAGATGCTCTAACACGTTCCCCCCTTGCCGAACGCAAAGTTCTAATCTTTCCATAAATTGTCTATGCGTAGCAGCATGGATCATCTCCCGATCAAAATTCCGACATGCATCTAATATCCGATGTTGTAGATTGTGAACGCTAACTACAGGATTTATGCCAAAATCTGAATAGACTTGGTCGTTGATGTAGCCCAAAAAAATAGTTCATGGGAGTCAAATCTGGGGACATTGCAGGTCATCGTATTTGGGCATTTGTACCTATATAATTAGGGCCAAAAACTTGGTCCAAATAGTCCACAACTATCCTACTGTTGTGAGCTGGACATCCATCGTGCTGAAAAATAATCCTAGGTTGGGCATTCAGTGGAACATCATCCAACCAATCGTCCAGATGGGTGTTTAGGTGATTGAGGTAAGTCGTCCCGTCTAAATTTTCTTCAAAATACGGGCCCCATCAATCTATTATTAATAGCCCACACCATACGTTGGTTTTATATTCAGTTTGGTGGTTCCTTGAAGAAACCCAGTGTAGATTTTCCGTTGCCCATCTTACACTGTTATGCTTATTCAGCACACCATTATTTGTAAACTTTGACTCATCCGTCCAAAGGATATGGCTTAAAGTTTTATGATATATATTTAAAGTTTCATTCACCCAATACAAAAACTCTAAGCGACTCACATAGTCGCTATCTCTGAGGCCTTGGACAAAATGACACCGGTAAGGCTTATAATTATACATTTTCATTATTCTGCGAACACTTCTATTTGAAATATCGGTTATTGAAGCTAGTTGTGTAGCTGATAAACCTGGGTTTTCTTGCAAATGAAGTAAAGTATTTTACGAAACTTCTTCATTGGTAATTGGCTTTATGTGGGTTATTGGCTGATTTCCCATTACACTTCCGAATTGTGAAAATATATTGTAAATACGCAGAAATGATCAATAATCCGGGTGTCGTCGCTCTGGGTACGGATTCCTAAATAATCATTGTAACCATTAGATGGAAACTCAGTGTAAATGAACAAAAAATGTACCTGTATCTTCGCGATGCACGGGTCGCCACTTTTTGGCATTCAATATAAGTCTCCAACATATCCTTTCTCTCCTGAACTGAATAATCCATACTGAATGCAGACATCAATTAATTACTGCATTGACTAAAATAATCCAATACACGTACTTACACTATTTTGTTGTTAAACTAGTGAAATAGCTTTATTATTTTTAATAAAAGTTCAGTAGTTTGTTGCTAGGCAACAACTTGAGCGTTTCAGTGATAATTATTTTAAATCTGAATTATTCTGAGTATGTAAATCTATGCTGCTACCCTTAGGCAAATCATACGAAGATTAGACTTGTTATTAAAACTGTTATTTTGCTAACTAGTTGATTATTTTAATTATTTGAAATGTTTCGTTTATGTATAAAATTAATGTGGTACTATTATTTTTATTTAATTTTTGTTCTTTCTAAATTAAGTTAAAAATAAACTTCACCATACAATTATCTGAAAACGATGTAACAATTTATAAAAAAAGCCATGTCTATGATTTTCATTAAAAGCCTGTACAAATTATAATTCGCCTTTAGAAAGAGGAACGCCCAGACGTTTACAAATGATTCATCAGTTTGTGTTGACCCAGTCAATTGAACCCCAGCAAATATGGTATTGGGAGAAAGCTTACTAAACCCGCTATCTGATGCCGTAGTCATATACAGGGTGTTCCATTTAAAATTTTCGAGAAAAATTGAGCTTTGCAAAATATAACACCCTGTATAAGTGGATATTTCCGCAAACTATATAACCATATTTGATTATGCTACATTGAGTCAAGAGTCATAGTAATACCAGATCTTGACAGGTTTTGCGACGACATGGCAGCACTGTCGTGTTGAATCGGAATAAAGTTTCGGATAAACAATTGAATAACTTCTAAACCGTTGATCCCAGGCCCCTATTGTTTGGCATCATTTTACTGACCATGAAGTGCTTTACCAAAAAATAAGATAAGATATAGGGTGTTCTATTTAAAAAAATACAAGTTTGGTGTGGCACAAGAAAACTGATCACTCTGTATACATGAAACTAATTTCCGGTTATGCGGAACACTGGTATATCCATGGATACCAAATTTGACATTTCTAGGTAGAGCGGTTGTGAAGATAATTATGTGATCCTCTCAACTTGCCGGACCCTATATATATATATATATATATATATATATATATATATATATATATATATATATATATATATATATATATATATATATATATATATATATATATATATATATACGTTTACAACTATCTTTGTCACCTCCACCCACCGAAATGGCACCCAGGCCTCCATGATATATCATTAGGTTTTTTATGTTTCATTTGCAGATTAAGCTTGTAACAATAAGTATCTTTAAAGGCAACATGAGAGGGGTAAGGATTAATTGGATTTATTTTATACGTTTTTTGACCTATTTTTAAGTGTAACACACCTCCATATATAAATCGTTGAAAACAACTTCTTTTGTGTTTGCCCCGGTACACGTATCATATGTATACGTCACCAACAATGTTGACAAATCTACATATTAGGTTTTTGCTTACTACTAAGAGATCCTGTCCTTGGCCTTGTTAGTTTTTCTATTTTAGACCCTATTATTTGTCCGGTAAAAATCTCGTCTTAAAATATTCTGCAAAATATTGAAGTCTATTTATTTATATTTACTCTTTAATTGTATCGCTCCAAAAGTTACAAAAAAACCAAATGTCTGGAAGTAATAAAAATCCCCCTCTATATTTCAGAATAAAAACTGGGTTCGCGTAAAAACTTTCGTTTACAATACATTTTGTCTTTTATTTTGTTGTTAGAAAATTGTTAATTGCCTAACTAGTACAATAACCTTTACGTAGCTAACGAAATGTTCCGTATATAAATATTGTCTGTTTGATTAATATTTCTAGTTATCTAAAAAGGTTAATAGTGAATAATCGGTACACATATAATATTTTAATTTTACAATGTAGTGAATACAGCAGTCACAAAAGTTATGACAGTAAAAATGCTATTAAAGCAAATGCCATAAAAGTCTCAACATGCAATCGACTTTTGATTGAACCCGATAATTCTTAGTTTTTCGACGTGAACAAAGGGTGCTTGGCAGTTATTTCTAAAACATTTTAGCTTTCCAAAGCGGCAGTATATATTTATATATGCTCATATTATTACTATGTAATGCAATCTTTATCATGGTGGTCTAAATCCGATGTCCCTTGTTCATTGCTACTATGACTATTTGTTTTCCATAGCTCTTTTAATTTCACTATAGCTCGTACACTTTACCAATTGGTCTAAGGTTTCTAACTTTCCGCTCCATACGTCAGAACAATGAAACTTCAGACTTTATAAACATTTTCTTTAGGTTTAAGTTAAATAACTATTGAATAGTTGCTTTGCCACCGCCATTTTCTGAGTAGTCACATTTACCATCATTGGTTAAAACACCCTCGAGGTACGTAAACATTTCTATTTGTTTGTCGTTTAGTTTTAAATGCATTGTTGCACTTCTCTGTATTCTTATCTGTACTGATTTGATTTTTATCATTTCAGTTTTAGTTGAATCCTCTTTAGCGCACCATCTAGAACATTGAACATAATTTGCATTTTTTTTGCGTTTTTTCTATCAGCGCTGTGTCATATTGCATGGAACTATAGTATATTTATTTTGATTTCCGCTGAAATAATATTTTCCAATCCACATTATTGAAGGGTTTTTACAAGTCTACAAAGGCAATGAACACATATAGGTATCAGTTTCTCTATGATTTAGGCATCGTTTCTCCAGATCGTCGGTTTGGTCTAAATCCGAACTAATCTTTATCAGGGCAGCTCTTAATTTTACTTCTTATTCCACTTTTCACAATGTCTAGCACAATCTTTACAACGTCACTTTACACGTATGTCTTATAGTAATCCACTGCATTTACTATTCTAATAAAAAAGGAACTGCAACTCCTTTAGGATGTGTTTTGTTAGTTCAATTTTTTGTAATAAAATTAAATAAAGTCATATATAACTTGTTTTATGTTAGACACATACATCTTAAATGTCAACTACAAAAAAAAACCGTTTCTTTGTACAGTTATCAATTCACAAAATCTGAAACCAAAAAGGGTTAGAATATTGGCTTCAAAAATGTAAAATGCGTATTTAGTAACTATTTGCTAAGTCTCTAAAATACTTTCTATTATTTATTTTTCAAATAATTGAAATTATTTGAAAAATCAATGTATCTTCATTTTAAATTATTCAAAATATACATAGAACACGTTTGGAACTAAGAACGTTGACTGTACCTATCTCAAACACATTTGCTTAATTCATTCATTTCAAATTGGTAACCATTAAAAAGGTGTTTTTTATAGCATGGTTCTAAATGTGAAAAGGTACCTATTTAGCAATCAGCATCGCTGAATAGAACTCTGATCTTGGTACTGAATACTAAACGTGTGGTAAATTTTTACAAACTTAATCTTTATAGTTTTTTAGAATAAAATGAGATAAATAAAATATTTAACATAATGTGCGAAAAGCAGTATTTTGAAATTTCAAACTTGTAATTTTTTTTGAACAGGGTATCATATTGGCAAGTATCGAATTTCATTATAAAATAATTTACTTTTATTGTGATTAGGAACCAAATAACACTTGAGTATCATGTTCGTTATTGTTTTGAAAGGATTCTGTTAAAATGCTTATATCGTATTAAAACAATAAACCTATTTTTATTAGATATTTTTTTCCCTTAAGGCTCGTCGGCGTCTTTGCCACACAGATAGCACCGCAGCCTTTGGCTTATTGTGCATTTATTAAATACTTACTTGCCCATAAAATTTATGCAGTAACTAAAACATTTGGAGTGTCACTTTGACCGAGCAACTCTGAAGAGTTGCTTCTTTTTGGGAAAGCATTATCGGTTCATGTTTATGCACTTTGGGATAATATAGTACAATCTTTTTGTAGGGCACTAACTATTAATTATCTGGTAAATATGTTTAGTAAACCACTCAGTTGTTCTAGTAAACGAGTTTAAAAATATCAAGCTTCCTTATACGTTTACTAAACAAATTTCTATGTACCTAAGTACCTTTATCGTCTATTTGATTATGCTGGTTATATTTTGACCCTGCTAAGTTCAGTGCTGACCCGACTTATTATTTTGTACTCAATTTATTATTTTTATAAATAACGAAAAGAGTATTTAGAATATTTTACTCGACAGTGAAATTGGTTATCATTTAAATAATAAAAATTAATTAAAACATGTATTCTAAACTTTATTAATTGTTGTTGCCTTTACTTGGTGAAACAGTTCCATACTAAAATGAAGTTATTCAGAATATGGCACAAATAGCTAGTTTGAACCTAAAAATATTTGGGAATAGACTAATGTACTTACGTAAAACTAATGGCTTGGTTATTGCAACAGCGTGAGAGGATAAAACAAAACATATTTTAAGCAATAATTTAAAACAGGTAAACAGTCTGTAAAATAACAATAACAGTTTATTGATAAGTACACTTGGAGAACCCAAATCTCCACAACACATCTTTTTACAGACCTGACGATCGTTTCACTAACAAAGTTAGCGTCACCAGAGGATGAAAAATGTTAACTGCTTTACTACTAACATCACCTTTTATACTGAATCTTATAGGTAAAGCACGATACAGAGAGGGAGACTAAATCGCAGGCAAATTCTTCAGTGTATTGTATTTTAAGTGCTGGGCGAGGTTTTTGAACTTCCTTTATCATTTTACCTGACAGGTTTCTGAATGTTTATCTTAATCAAAGATAGAGCGCAAACAGAGAACTGCAAACCAGTGGCGGGGCTCGGTTTAAGGAACTTTTGTTTTTTATTGCTCTAGAAATATAAATACTTTCGTACGCATCCAGCTCCGTTGGCCGTCTAACATTTTTCATAAGTTTCACATTTTCTTTATCAATGTGGTGGTTATTATTCCAAATATGTTGTGCCACGCATGACTTGTCCACACTACCGTATCTCAGCGTGCCAGATGTCCACGAATTCTAGTCTCAATGGTTCTCTTCGTCTGCCCAACGTATCTAAGGTTACAATCTTTACAACACACATTAATCAATCCGGATATCCGTTATATATCGGATGGCTTAGTGGAAAAATTAATTAATAGACACAGAACAAAGAAAATGTTAGCGGAATGGACGACATTCGGAAAAGATTAATTAGAGAAAAAATTGTTTGCCTACCTTTTGAACTGCGTATCAAAGGGGGTCTCGAGAGCATTTTAAGCTAACTTTCTTGACAAAAAATAATTTAAGAAATTTGTTAGGTAATACGAAAGATAAAGATATAGCCACTGAAATGTCGGGTATTTATGAGATAGGTTGTAAAGATTGTAACCTTAGATACGTGGGGCAGACTAAGAGAACCATTGAGACTAGATTTAGTGAACATCTGGCACAGCTGAGATACGATGGTGTGGACTAGTCATGCGTGGCACAACATATTTGTGATAATAACCACCACATTGATGAAGAAAATTTGAAACTGTTAGACAGCC
Organism: Tillus elongatus; assembly: GCA_964006375.1. Taxonomy (NCBI): domain Eukaryota; kingdom Metazoa; phylum Arthropoda; class Insecta; order Coleoptera; family Cleridae; genus Tillus; species Tillus elongatus. The sequence goes on from OZ023267.1 coordinate 94,274,191, forward strand.
AACGGAGCTAGATGCGTACGAGAGTATTTATATTTCTAGGGAAATAATGATGCAGATAAACATTCCGAAACCTGTCAGGTAAAATGATAAAGGAAGTTCATAAATCTCGTCCGGCAATTAAAATACAATAGGCTGAAGAATTTGCCTGCGATTTAGGTTCCCGCTCGGTATCGTTCTTTACCTATAAGATTCAGTATAAAAGGTGATGTTATTGGTAAAGTAGTTAGAATTTTTCATCCTCTGACGACGCTTACTTTGTTATTGAAACGATCGCCAGGTCATTAAAAAGATGTGTTGTGGTGATTTGGGTTCTCTAAGTGTACCTATCAATGCTCATCATAGGTTCCAATCTTCACTTAGTGAACAGTTTCATGGCCGTTCAATACACGAATATCAAGAATATATTAAGTTGGCGCCAAATTAATAATAAATCTGTTAACAATGTGTACTAGTAAATTAGTAATGAAACAGTCTACTTCCTCTAAGCATCAAGTTCAGTAACTGACTTAATTTTATATTACACATTTCAAATCTTTTTTTGTGTACTCGTATATATTTCAGTAGAAGTTTTGGTATTATATCGCTGTCGGCTGTAAACAATGTTGATACTCATATATTTAAAAGTTTTAAATTTATATTGGATGCTTTTTACCGTTTTCAGTGAATTTTCTTCAAATGACCGCGAACTAGGCCCCCTAGAACCCATATCCAGGGTCAGATACGTTTCTTTTGCAAGTGGCTTGGATAAGTTCGTTAGTCAGGAAAATCGGCACAGATTTTCCTGCAAAATTTTGTGTTTTCTTTCGAAAAAAAATTATATCTCCAGAAATAACAAAGTAAATGCAACCAAATTTAATACGCTGGTTTCTGTTATAAATAATATCATATACACCAAAATTCAGATCTCTATCTTAAAAGACAAAAAAGTAAGAGGTAAATTAATTGTTAATTAATTAAATCTGATCCAAGAAAGTTAAAACTTCAAAATTGATTGATCAGAATGTGAGTGAAAAATACTACAAGGAATGACTAAGAAGCTCCTAGATATGTGTCTAAGTCGTTATTTTCCTTGATTTCGTTTAAATATGAGCAAAAATCCATTGTAAATCAAAATGGTTTTGAGTAAATTGTTAAACCGTTGAACAATGGGATATACCTGCTAGTAAATGCATGTAGTACGTAGCTCAGTAGACTAGGTCCCTGTACATCGTGTAATCGACTCCCACATGACGAGTTTTAATCCTAGTTAGTGAATTTACCTTTTTTAAACTTTTTTTGTCTTTGATTCAATTTTAACGCCAGCTGATCAGATTGTGTAATTCCAATATTTTTTAGCGACTTTTTGTTGAAAATGAAAGATAAGCATTTTTTAGACTTTAAATTCAAGTTCAATAGCAGCTGTTGTTGCCCTTAGTTGGTTGAACCGTTCCACAGTTAACATAGACGTAGAGATTTGTGAGGTCGTTTTCTTTTCTACAACCGGATTCAATTTTTACAGCATCCACACGCAAAAGAATTTTCTCTGTGAAGCCACAGCGAACTTTCCTGCACAAAATATTATTTTAAAATCGATTTTTTTATAAATGAATTTAATAAATTTTCTTTGAAGAAACATTTGTGGCGAATTTTTGTATGAAAAATTATTCAATTGATGGAACATTTTTTTCGTGCAAACAAATTATTTTATTTTCAATTTTAATCACAGATTGGGTGTATATGTATAATTTGAATTTTATATATTCTGTTAGCAAAATTTTGTGTAAAAGATATTAGCCAGTTTTCGCAGTTTTTTGTGCTTCGTAGAAATCATATTAAGATGCTTTTGTGAAATTTTGGTAACTAATGATAAATGTTTAATAAGTTATTATAAAAAAATGTTTACGGATTTTCTTGAAAATTTTTTTGCAAATTTTCACGAAATTATTGTTGTGACGTCGAAAAAGTTTTTGTGGAAAATTATATTTTGGTAGGTGGCTAAATAACTTGAAACGGTTCTTTGTCCAGGAAAATCGGATCAGTTTTTTTAACTTATGTAATTTATTTTTATTAGCGAATTTTCTCGTACAAAATGTTCTTTTAATAGCGAATTTTCTTAGAAATGAATTTAATGATTTTTCTTTCAAGAAACATTGGTTGAAAATATTTATATGAAAAATTATTCACTTGATGGAATATTTTTAACCGAAATTCGTCGAAAAGAAGGTTTTTATGGATTCTCGATTTTATTTTGTTTTAATTACAGATTAGTAGATTAATTGAAATTTTATGTATTCTTTTAGGAAAATTTTGTGTAAAAAATATTTAGCCACATTTGATGCCTGCTTCCATTAAAAAATACATATTTGCCATTAAAAACATTTTAATGAAAATTCACTACCATAACGCACTTGCTGCGTCCAGATTTTTGTTAGACGCTCTAACTTTTTAAATTATTAGTTAGCTCATATTTTAGAATTTTATGTCAATAAGTCAGCTCTTATTTTGCGTCATAGGTCAATTTTTAATTCCATTATCATAATGTCAAATTACAGTAGGTACTACCACACACCCTCTAATCACATTTATCACTTTATCAATATCCACATATAATAAAATCGTAAATTCATGTAATATCACGAAGGCAGGAGCAATCATAGAGGAACAGAGGAAACACATTTAAGAATGAAGAAAAAATATTAGCAACATTTGAAAAACACATCGAAGAGTACCTACTAAATTTCGAGTTATGTAAAACATGTAAATTGCGTTAGAATAAAACCTTTAGAAATATTACACGTAGATAGATTCCAAATTGAACAAGCAATTGTTTTAACGATAATCGACCTTTAGCAAATTTGGCGAAGCACTATTGGGAATAAAAATGCGGTAGAAATTTCAAAAAAATTTGTCAAATATTTCTCACAATACGGGGCCTGTAAAACGATCATTCCGGGCGCAGGCACTGAATTTTCGAACCTAGTAGTAAAGGAGCCACTTACAGCCTATCAAATAGAGTTACATACAACACCGCAAAACCCCATGTCAAACGAACGATTCAATAAAACAATATCGATTATTCGAAGCAAAATTCAAAGAAATGAAACCAATCGATTTAATACCCTATTGCACATTCGCCTACAATTCAACGATACACTCACAGGCATTGAAACCTCCTTTCGATTTAAAATTCGGTTATAAACCGGAAATGTTTAATTATGACCCAGAAGTAATAATGACTCAAGAGTACAATGCTAAGCTCCAAGAACTAATGCAAATCGTTTACGAAATAGTACGAAGTCGTATTGAAAACTCAAAAATTACAAAGAACTAACAAAAATACGAACCAACCTTTTAAAGAAGGAGACATTGTATATAAAAAGATCCCTCCAGGTTTTCACAAAAAAACATAAAAACCATTTTTCAGGACCTTACTCAATTGTTTCACTGTTAGAGCACAATAAGGAAATTTTAATGAATCACAGAAATGACGAACAGACTATACGAAACCTTCGCGTTTCAGGTTCATCTCAGCAGGAATAACTGTCCTCGTACATAGCCTGAAACAATTACATGAAGACTATAACAAAATAACACAATACTATACCGAAACGGTAAGATTAATGACTAATTACTACCGATTAGAATATCAGAACTTTATATTAACCCTTCATTTAAGATAAGTAGCATAGATAACATATTTTATCGGATATTTCGAAACATAGTTAGTAATAATAATAATAATAATAATTATATATATATATATATATATATATATATATATATATATATATATATATATATATATATATATATATATATATATATATATATATATATAAACAGAACAAATAATAAAGGTGCACCTATCTAGCAGGCAGTAGAAATATTGAGTCACGATCAAGGCAAGATCCATGAACTAATAATAATAATAATAATAATTTATTCACAAAAGTACACACAAAATATACAAACTAATCAAAAGTTTTCTTATATAAAAAGCTAAATAATTATTTATTAGCACAAAAACTCCACAGCTCAACTTAAAACAATCCTTGGCCTTATGCAATATAAGATACATAGCATCAACCACACTATCATAACGCTAACACTCCCATGCCAAGTTTAACTTGTGCGGAGGCTACAACCAGAAATGAAGACCCAAGATAAAGCCCCAACAGTGTCAACAAACTATAAGTGAAGTTGTCGATCAATCTGGCAAATGTCTCACAATCCGCACACTCGCACAATAGACACGCACACCACACATACACACTGTGTTTGGTGTCTCAACACTCAGGTAAAATCAGATGTGATACATACAATACAACACACCACAACATCGCTCAACATACTATCGGCCTCCAATTATCTCGCACATGTATCAAACATAATTTTAATTTTTTTTCTCTCCTCTTTAGTGCAGTATATCTCTCAGTTCGACCAACAGTTTAATTCCTAATCTTGTTTTTGATACCACCCATTTGAAGGACTTTCACATATGGTGGTATCATGTTAAATATCTTTGGACCAAGGTAAAGGAACGACCTTTGAAATATTGTTTTCCCACTCTTTGGTATAGTAGCCGGCGCACAGTCTCTACAACGTGTCTCGTAACGGTGACATATTTCTTTCACATTGGACCTATGACTGTATTGGTATACCAGCAATCTTCTTGCGTACAGTTGTCTTACGTCAAAATACCCAGTCACCGTATATAATTGATCCGATGGGTAAGTAATGTCCCTATTAAATATTTATTTTATGAGCCACTTCTGGGTTACTTCGAGACTTCTTATATGCGCCGGTGCCGCAATTCCCTAAGCAACAATAGCGTACTTGATGTGACTTTCTGCCAGTGCATGGTACAGAACCGTCAAATATCTTTCAGGAAATATTCTCCGTAATATCTTGAACTGGGTGGGTTATGATGGTTCTAAGTTTTTTAACTACATTATTGATATGTAGATTCCATCTCATGTGGCGATCAATCTCCACCCCCAAGTATTTTACACTCTCCGCTGTTCTAATGCTTATAATAGCTGCTTCTGTCGGAATTGTCAATTCTTTAAATTTTGGCAAATG